>BOPP01000064.1:1653435-1679432 GCA_017312745.1 Gryllus bimaculatus
GAGGCTAATCCTCTACCAAGCGTCCCCAAATAGATGCCACGAGGCACGCTGGCTAATACGTTACACTACATATGCGCGTCTATGTACGCAAGCATATGCACATTTACATTGAACTAGTATGCCCATATTCTTCGCGGAAGTGCAAGTAATAAGCTGTCAAAGTTTTATCCCATTGTATGAATGATACGCCAGCGCATTAAGTAAGAGCCTATTTTACGAACAAAGTTCCTTTTCCCCTTTTTCTATTGCTTCTTTCAATTCAACGGTAGTGAACTGTGCGTTAACATTTTGTGAGCGTGCATGTCTTATTTTGTCACGTTTGTTTAGCAATTAGGAAGTAAACCAGGGCAAAGACATGAGCGATACTTTTTGAGGGTAATTGTAACAGTGATTGCCTCATTCGTATTTACTTAATTGCTAACTTATTTACTGTAAAAAAATTTGTATATCGACGAGCTGACTCATTGATCAATGCAGAGCCAACACTATTGAAGCTAGAAATGTGAAATTTGGGACATTAATTTCAATTAAAATACATGCAACAAAAAGAAAATTCAAATAACCCACAATGTATATATAGTAGAACCTTGTAAATCCGAACACCGAAGATCCGAAATTTCGGAAAATCCAAACAAAATTCGAGATGCAGCAATGAAATTTAAAAGATGCTTATTTGTAGTGTAAAGAAAATATTCTATAATTACTGTAGAATAGATGAACTAATTATGGAAACATACGTTGTCGAAATGAAACTTTTATTACGCTGGTAACTTCGGTTTAGTACGGTAACAATTGCAAAATCGGTAATCTTTTCCCGTAAGGACCTGATGATTTAATGATTTGATGACGCGATCGCTACAATACGTTTCCATTTTTTCTCATTCCTCGCTACGTTGCATTGCCTGATAATCATGTGAATGTATTTATATATGTACGGTACTTTTTTTTCGGATAAAAGGAACATTTCCGAATCAGAACAGACAACACCCCCAATTACTTTGGATTAACAGGGTTCCACTGTATAAGATATTAAGGTCTGCAGGTCACTGGCTTGGGCGGACGGGAAGGCAGGGAGATGGGCAGGTGGAGCGGGAAGGAGCAAAACGGAGTGGGGATGGTTGGCAATTATATAGCATTTCATTTCATACGACTCATAAAATTAATTCCCTTTTCTTTCTAATACATGATTGTTATTAATAAATTCCCATCCAACGCTGGGTTGCTTCCGGTAATTCCCTCACATGATATGAATTCTTTCGCACCATTGGCCAAAGCCACATTCGAGCAAAATTGCCAATAAAATATCATATACGTTTTTGTGGTGTTTTTTTATTAATCAATTAATTTGAAAATTATATTCAGAGATAATTCTCAGTTCTGACGCAGCCATAGTACATCAGTTCAAATATATTTATGCACGTCTCAAGTTCCTTCTCTCGTTAACGTGCAGCATCCGAAACCGCGCGACCGCGACCACGAGCTGACTGCCGTAACAAGGCCGGGCGCTGCAAAAACGCGACGGGAAAGCCGGGCGGCCCCGCGCGGCAGCGTGAGTGACAGGTGCCCCGGCGGCTTCAGCGCATCCCGTCACTCCACGTTCACCCACTCGCGGCCAACGCTCAATTTCGATATATCGATCTGAAGTTCACTCGCTCAATTATACATTCGACGCAGCTTCGGTTCACCGTCGGCCAACGCGACGCTTCGTCGAAGGTAATACTGCGTTCATCATCATCTGTCAAAATAATTTGTCAATGAGTAAGGAGGGGCTATAAATAATCGACGGAGAGAGAATTTGGGTTTCAAAAACACATTTCGCCAGCTGAATTACCTCAAGTGGTTAATTTTTCTACAGTATTTTTCGCTCTTCAATACTTGAAGGATTTTATTTATAACTAATATTGGTTTTGCAGAAATAAATATTGCAATATATTGTATTTTTATTGCAGAATTATCATCATTATTTCTTGTACGTGACTTCGCTTCTTTCTTTTTTTTTGTTATTTAAGGTCGCATCAACGTCTGGGTTATTAGCGACCACTATTGCGTGTAACGGTATGGTAACTATGAGGATGACATGATATGATGATAGGGGGTGAAAGCACGAACACAATACAACCATGCCCGAGGCGGGTCTCGAACCCGCGATCTTTCGGACCGAGATCGCTAAGGCACTACTGCCTTAGGCTAATTGGACCGGCTTTGCTTCTTTTGTTTCATTCTGTTTTCTTTGTATTACTCGTGATAGCGTATTTATGCTCTTGTAGCATAATTTTATTAATTCAATGCTTCGTCAACGCGATATTACATTTGCGTTTCTGGGTATGAATCCAATCGTACATATCAATATAATGATGCATAAAGTTAGTAAGTAAAGGAGATTAAACCACATATGAAATGATAAGCACAATGTCTTTCAATCGTCTTCCCCGCAAAACAAATAATAATCACCAAAGAAACGCGCAAACGCTTTAATGGAATGGCTGGGCGCTGAGCAAATGTTGACCGCTTTCCCCGCGCTGACGCGTCTAAGCGTCTTATTGAAACGGCCCGCGCTGGCCGCCGCGCGGCCGTCGAGGGCCGTCCCAGCCGCTGGGGGAGCTTTGCGTAGCGGTTGGGGTGATGGCTGTGGCAGCCATGGTGGACGCTGCGGTGTAGCAAGAGGTTGTGGGGGGAAGAAGGGGTGGCTGGGGCGGAAGAACGGGGGAAAGATGGTGACGGGGGCGATTACTGTGTCAACGGTGACGGGAACGGTGGCGGTGCCACACTGGACAACTCGAAAACGCGTAGAAAAGGCCGGAAGCGCTTTGAGGAAGGTTGTTTGGACAAGCACGCGGAAGCTTCCTGGTAAGGGGGCAACGGAAGGTAGTAGGAGTAGGAAAAATGATTACATAGAAAATATGGAAATGAAGAGGATGGACCTAAAAATAACGACCAGAGAAGGCGAAGAAGTAATAATTAATGGATGAAGTTCAGAATTGTGAAGAAGATTAATTTATTGGTGCCTGTGGGAGCGTCAACTGCTGTGGTCATTAGTCCTGTAAGTGTAGTGCATCTATTTATCACGGAAGATGGTGGCGATCTTTTCGCCCATTGGATGGCGTGATCCGGCGCCTACCTACACGACGACTAGCACATCCCCCACCCGCAAGGCATCTCCTACCTGCGAGGTACCACCCCATCAGGGAGAAGTTCAAAGTTTCCTAATGGTCTCCTGACACGTGTGGTAGTGTACTGCATGAATCTAAAAGTGTGTGTAAGTAAAGGGTGAACATAGGACAAGGAAGAGGAAGAAAAGATGGCACGCGGTCCGTGAACGCTTTGTTATGGTAGTGCTGCGGTTGATGATCAGAGAAACCACAGTAAACTACCGATCATAGCAGCTGGCCACTACGATTCTCCAGACAGAGACCCAACATGACCGGCTATCTAGTTAGTGAAGAAAATTCTGCCACCGCCGGGACTCGAAACCTAAGACCTCCTGGTCAGATGCACTGCAAAGAGATCAGTTCATGACCTGAGCCACCTACCCGGTGTGAGGAAGAGGTGTTAATGTATCGAAGAAAGTAAAAGTAGTTGGATATTTTGGTTGGGTTGAAGATGACAGAACATAACGGCCTACAACATTAATGAATGCCATGAAGTTGAAGAAAATAACAGGAAAAGCGTGAGTGAAAAAAAATGTGAGAGATAAATGGAGAGTAGCTAAAATCACGAGTTAGCTGAAGTCAATATATGCGATTTGACAGTACAAGTGGGTCAATGATAAGTGATGAATAAGGAGAGCGGGTGGTTTTCTATGACCGACCACTTTGATGATTGGAGCCATCTAGGACATGGACTGAAACTGCTCGTCATGTAGTTGAACTAGTCGTGAGATGATTGCGCCTGAGACAACGCAAGTCGAAGAGAGCCGGGTAAAGAAATATAAGGTGATCGAGGTAGAAGTGAATGACAGGGTGGAGTGACACGTTAATTGATACTCTCAAGGAATATACGACGGAAGGCGGTCAGACGGAAGAGCGGGCCTGATGACCCGAGTCTCGCCACGTAAAATAAGGCAAATTCAATTCAAATACTAACATGGTAATCCCATATGGCTATGCTGGTTTACGATAATTGTTATAATGTATGTTTTAGTTATTATATATGTGTAGTTATTATTAGGTATCATTATAGCATAGTAGGAGTAGAAACAAGTATAGTCAAGAAAATGATATTCTAAAAATGAAATGTTATAAATCTTGAAATGTTAAAATATTTTCAATTAAATTAAAGTAAGTCACATGTTTAACTAATTACTGCTAAAAATAATTATCTTCTATGTAATATCTTAATATATCTGTAACAAGTATTGTATAATCACTACGCCTATGACCCCATCTCGATCAGGTTTTTTGTCCAGCTTCCCTGGTCCTTTGAGCAAATGCTGAGATGGCCCCTTGTTTTGCTTCTGGCCAATAAAAATAATTGTGACTTCATTCGCTGCTCCGAAGATGTATTTATATCATATTTGACTTGTCATACACTAAAGTAATTGTATATGACACACAAATATTATTATTATTATTATTATTATTATTATTATTATTTTTATTATTATTATTATTATTGGTATTATTATTAATTCTGTACTGAAAATGGTGTGGTTCTATACTGAAAATGGACGGGGAGTGTGAACGGCAGTAGTCGCAAAAGTATGCACCGCCGATGATCCGATGAGATCAGCGGAGACTCCAGCGACGGTTGCGTAACACGAACGACGCGAGGACCTACAGAGCTCGGGAGTCGCCCACCAAACACCAGCGCCGCGAGCAGCGCAAGCCGACTAGCCCGGGAGGACCGCCGCAACGCCGACGAGAGTGTCCAACGAGAGTCGAGGGGGCGTGGCGGCGGGGCCAGTTCGTTGAGGTCGAAGGCAAACAACAGGCGCGCCAGCTCCTCCGCCTCCCCGCGCCGGGCGCCGACTCGGGCCCAGACCCGGCGCTCGAGAGGCGCGGGCGCGTCGCGGGCAAACAAGATGCTCGCGAGCCGCCTGCGGGGGACGCGCGCCTGCCTCTCCACGCCCCCCTCCCCCCCGGGAGCAGCGATCGCCTGGCGAGAGATGGCATTAAAGGACGTAAAAGACGTAAAAGGAAGGACGGACGGTCGGACGAGAAAGCTGTTGAGGAATTATCGGAAACAAAAGAGTAGGATGTGGTTGGTTGGTTAGTGATTCCGGGCGCAAAAACTGCTAGGGTCATTAGTGTCGTAAGTATAGTGGATGTTTCATCGCGAGAGGAGGCGGTGATCTTTTCTTGTGGATGGCGAAATCCGGCGCCGACCAAACGTCGGCTAGCGGGGTTTCCTTCAATCAGGTACCTCCCACGAGTGGGGCACAGCCTCAGCTGGGACAAACATTGAGCTCCCAGCCGGTCGCCCGACATATCTACAGAGGAGGACTAAGCGGCAAAGAATTGTTGAAGCTATCACGTTTGTAAGTCTTAATTGTAAGACTAGTTGACTTTGTTGATTATTAAAGGGTTCCGGGCGCGTCAGCTGCTATAGTCATCCAGAAACTCTAGTGCATGTTTCTTCGCGGGAAGTGAAATGTTTTCTTCTTCAGCTGGACGATGAGATCCGGCGCCGACCAACTCGTCAGCTTGCGAAGTCTTTCCCATCCAGGTATCGCCTACCTGTGGGTACCACCTCACCCGAGACTACCTGCAAGCTGGCCTCTTGTGTGTGGTAGTGTAGCCCATACAAGTGTAAGAGGGTGTAAGAAAGGGTTGATGAAAAAATGGTCACGTGAGAACCATAGTCCGTTTCTTAGGGTACTGTTCCAGCATCTCCACTGTGTTGATGAGAGAAACCACGGAAAACTACCAATCAGTGGAGCCGACAACTAGAATTCTCCTCCGAACGTCTGAACTCGACCTAGCTATCTAGCTAGTCTCGGAAATCCTACCATTCCAACACTCAAATCATAAATCCTCCAGATCACAGGCCCAGCGGTGTCGCAGTTGAGCCCTGAGACACTTCGGCCTGTGTATGCCTTGTTGAAGTACGATGGCTACGCAGTTCTACATACAGTGTTCTCCTGCCATGCCCTGTCTTTACCAGCCGTGTAATGTGCACTGAGCGAGTGCAGTTGCCGCGTGTCATTTGCAGTGAACCTTCATAGTGGCCGTGACATACAGGCCCGTTAATAGATGATTGTGGAAAAAATATACAACCACTTTTTTAAAGGAGTAAAATTTTCGTACTTTTGTATATTTTTTCCGAACGAAATACTAAGCGGGCAATATTCGGAAAATAGAACAGAACAAAATACCTGCAGATTGTGCGATGGAGGGGACCGACGACCGAGTGACTGCTGAGTCCTACTCCTTTTCCTGTGTTTTGCACTCTCATTTGTAGCGTATTTGTACATTAAATGAACGTTTATTCTTGTTTTATCGCCACAGGGGGGACCAAATGTTCGCACGACCTGAGGCCCTCAGGGGAAGAGGTAACGTCCACTCGGACTCGAGTTACTCGGCGGCACTCGCGTCGTTAGTAGCCAGGCGGGCGCTCAGCTCCGTGTAGCTCCACCCTCCAGTAGGCCCCTACCTGCCGGCCTTTGGGTAGGACAGTGTGCGGGACTTGTACCCCTCCCACATATAAAATTTCGACAGGCAGCATGAATCCCCCAGTCAGGATGCCTAAATGCTAGCGGTACACACGTCGATAGCCTCAACGGGGAGGCAGTGAGGAGACGGGTTGAGGGCCTCGAGCCACCCGCGCTTCGGTTCGGGCAGTCCTCAGATGAGCACTTGGTTTAGTCGTGGGAGTGCCTGATAGTTACGGATTATTAAGGACTTGTCCAGGCCTATTTTGAGTGGCAAGTAATGCGACTCCGGTACTAGCCTGGAAAGCCAGTAGCTCTGAGCTAGCAGCCGAGTGGTCCCATCCAGGCTTAACTGAGGTGGTTTTCGTGAAGGGTATCGCGTTCTGACGGAATCCGGATTCCAGTCCGAGAGGGTACTTGTACGCCTGGGGGGGGGTACGGATAGAGGATTCGGCTAGGTGAAATAATATTAGTTACCATTGCCAACAATATTTTTTATTACAACAGTAGCTTTCGATGGCTTAGTCGTCGTTTTGTGGCTTCGAAACAGCGGAAAACTGAAGATATCTAAGCCATCGAAAGCTGCTATTGTAATAAACAATATTGTTGGCTATGACGACTCGTAATTATTTCATTGCAAATGCCAACGAAAACTCACCACAATACTAATATTCGCCTAAGGGTCCACCCTGGGGAGCTACCCTCTTCGTAGAACATACAAGTGCAGGTAAATAAGCACGTTATTCATAACGATACCGGTTTTATAGAAGTAGTTATTTAGTCTTATAGTTTTGAGGTCGTTCATGTATAATCACCTTTACGTACTTTGTTAATTTTACTGCTACACTAAGGTTGGTAGTTGCTCGTGGATTAATGTCGCACATCATCGCGACGTTTGGTAGTCTCTTATAACCTTCATCGAGGGACACAATATTTTTAATACAGAATTTGGTAAAATGTGGGATTGTTGTGAATAACGAAAGAGATTCTTGGATACAAAATCCATAATCAAAAATTGCCTTTCAACGGTTACCATAAAGATTGGAGCAATTTACTCTCCACAGTGCTTGTCATAATCGAATACGTATAAAATGATTATTATTAATATTGAAGTAAAGTAGTAATTGAGTTGAAATTCTTTAATTTGTAGGTCATTCTTAATAAATTTTAATTTTAATATTTTATTTGACAATGAAAATGTGTCTCGTTTAATGAAAAAAGATTAACACACATTGTATGATGTGAATGTATTACAAGCTATGGACTAGCTGGAATTATGTAGTGGGGTACCTACTGTTGTATATTAAAAAAGGAAAACAAGAATTCATGTTCTGTTCACGGGAATGGGTCTATAGTAATCATAAATGGTTTCGATATTGTGTTTTGCATTGTTTTCAATGAGATAATTTCCTGTGGTAAATTTCTAGCTGGTTTCACATAGAAATCACTCTGTTGGTGAAGAATACCTTTCTTGGAATCAGACCAGTTTTTAATTTTATAAATTACATGATATGCCCCGAAAGATGTTTGTTCTTAACTTGTATATATGTGACATTATAAAAGACATGCATTATTTTAATTTTTATCATTTGTTAATTGCAAAATTTGCTTATAAGCATCAGCAACGGAACAAAATTGACTTCATAAAATAATCCGTTAACAGAACGCCCAAAATAATTATTGCAAAAAAAATTAAACTTTTGATGATATTGAAACTTTTTTTCAAACAGAGCGAGTTACGGACGAAGACAGACCTCCTGTTTCTTTGCATATTAACATGACTGTCAATTGATTATAGAAGATCACGCTTGAAGATACTTTCGTATATGTAAACCCTATTGTATTTTTTGTTATAATTCCAACTATTTTTAAATGTCAATACTCCTTTGGTATTTAAACAGTTCGTTTGGCTCTCGCTAGAACACAATTCAAAAAGTAACTCCTCTTTTTCACTTTATATCAATCCTTAAAAGACTTCAATACATTTACATTAGCGTCTCGATTAAGTGTGTCCAGAGTCCAGAAAATATTAAATGCGCACCGCACGGAGAAACGAGGAACTAGCCTGAAATTGGTTTAAGAAAATATCCCCCAAAAGTGGCCAGTTGACACCTCTATTCTCTTACACCTTACATATCGATACGACTCACAGTCCAGGTTCCCACATTGAGTAACTACTCACTGTTTGAACACTGAAGAAAACTAATTAAAAGGGCGAAATCATTTTTTTCAATTTCAACTCCACTTCGTGGAGCTTATAAGAAGTAACATAAAACAATACGCCGGAAACACAGTACTTCAGTATATAATTAAAACACGAAGGACATCTTTTCGCGGTTGAATTCAAATTTTACAAAGCGTCTCTCGACTTCAATAACCGCGCCAAGGCTCTCTTTAGCGTCAAAGGGACGCGTATTCCAACAGGATTCAAACTGAAGCCTCTGGATACTCTGGTATGTTTGAGCAGCGTGTCGTTGCAGAAGCTTTACTGGTCCTCTTTTGTCTCTTTCTTCATCTCCACCAGCAAAGAGGCACTGTAATTCTGCGTAAGATCTCCGGGACATGGATTTGAATACATAGATTGCAATTATATCTACGTTTACTCCCAACTTATTATTGCATTATATTCGTAATTTATTAATTATAGTTTGAAAGTGTTGTAAAGTGAAAGAACAAAATGAGATACTGAAATATCGCAATAAATTGAGAACTTTCGCGAATTTAACATTCAAGAAATTAGGAACAGAGGTAAAGTGAAATGCCTCTGTATTGTGTGAAAGATATGTTCAGTATATGTGGAAACAATATGCCTTGCCTATACTACTATATTGAACGAAAACACTTGCAAATGATAGGAAATCATTTGAAATAATTTTAAAATCATTTATTTTCCAGTACAACGCGATTCATTTAAATAATTACAATAAAATAAAATACTTTCATTAAAAACCAGTAGTCCTTATGTAGCACTATATTTATCGCAAAGCTATTTCCAGTTTTCCCTCTGTGTGTTTTTATGACAAATTTCATGTTTTTTCGAAATTACCTGGTAAAATATTTTACTTACCTCCCGAAATATGTATATGACGTTTTTCTCTTATTATTTTGGTTAGTTCAAAATATTTACCAAACAGTGCTACACGTAAAGGCATTGATCCACGTAATAAACCAAGACTAATACAAATTCATCGAAAGTTACTATTATCGAAAGTTACTAATATAATTCGTTTTGTTAGCATTTCCTGCTTCTTTATTTTCTGCCCAATTCACGCTTTGCCGATGAGAAATAAAATGTGCAAGCCTATTGTTTGACTACAATCCAAAGAGAAGCATAATCTTCATTTAAACGAAAATCTACGTTATTCGCAGACGCGTCGAAATACTAATGACAATTTACAATAGTGCATCACTACGATCTTATATCGAAAACTAAATCAATCTTAAGTCTGAAAATCCATCGGACTTTGTCCCAATCTTCAGAGTGGAAATTAATTGACTTCCATTCGATTTAACTTGGAACGTCTGGTCAGATCCTGTGTAACAAGCGAACGAGACCGTCTCTGAAGCCCATCGGCCGGCTAGCGGGAAGTGGTCGTGGCTGGATGGGGGTGGGGGAGCAAAGCCGAGGAGTGGGGGGGGGGGGCGCGTCTGAGGATTAGGAGCAGAGGCGCTCGTCGTTCGGGTTAGGAGCGCTGCTTGGCGGGCGAAAGGAAATTCCTAAGCCGTAATATGGAGAGCCATATGGAAGTTATTAAGCGACGCGATACGTTTCGGAGAAATGAACAGCGCCTCCTCTGCGCGGCGCCCGTCCTGCGCTTGTAATAACGACGCGAGAGAAATAGTGTGCTTCAACTAGCGCGCCGATGAACGCTTCGGAGGCGGGCGATTCGGAGGTTTGGAGAGTGGAGCGTGAGATTCCACAAAGGAGTCGTTTGTTCCCGAATTAATTGGAAAGTCCGGGAGATAAATTTATATTTCGTTTGTTACCGTAGAAAAGACTCTCTACTGCGTGGACGACACATAAATGCCGCATTCCGAAAGAGCTGTGATATTTGTGTAAAAGGAACGGACGTGTATTGAAAACAATTTTAGTTTCCCGATAATCTTCTTTTTTAACTGGAATTCCATACCGCATTTTTCGTACTCACTAAATCTAAATGTAAACGTTGATTTATTTGACAGATAGTTCTAACTTACTTTCCGTTGTTTGTAACTATTCAATAAATATGAAATTGTAAAGGAATTTTTAAATAAACTGGATATATTCTAAAAATATGTATATTATTGTTGAAATAATTTTGAAATATATGTAAAAGTATTCACGAGCAAACGTAATAATTACATAAATTATAATTCTATATCTTATATTTTATTAATCATAATATTTGTGAAGTATCTAAACTCTAATTATACATCAATTAATACTACAGGAGTGTGTCACAAACTCTACACTCTTGTCTCAATTACCTTTTGCTAGACTTTCAAACTGTCGGTTTTCAAAGTTCGTAATATACCTAAATGTTTGAATTTGCACGTTGCAAACGCAAAGTTTTACCAACCAAAATATATCCCTCAGAGAGAACGAAGGTATTTACATAATTTCTTTTTGCAGGTTCTTGTTGCAGGCTGTGAAGCGCTGTTCCAAATCGTTACACGTCATTTAACATTTTCCGCGCCAGTCGCCAAGAGTTGCTTGCGCTTCTATCGGAACAGCGTAGTCAACCTCTCTTCTACAACAATCAAGCAACTGCTCGAGAACTGGCACCATTCCGCTCTACTAAGGAAAGAAGGCAGGCGCGGCCATTTGAGAGGAAAGACATTATTTTATGAGGCGAAACGACGTTTAAAGCGGTTTCGTCGCATTTGGGCGCAGAAGCTGGGTCGCACGTCGCAGTGTGTGCAAATGCTCTTGTCATGAAACAAAATTCGTATTAATATTCTAAAAAAATCATTTTATAACAAATCAGTAAGCAGAAGTAGAAACGTACGAAAGTATTGTATGGTTTGAATTCTCATTTTGAAGGTTTCTATTCGGAGGGAGAGCGTGACATATCAATAAATCCCTTATCCCAATTTCTTTTCTTTTACATATAAAATGAAATGTTAGTTAATAAGAGTATATTTTTTGCATTAATACTAATAATTTATTTAAACCACAAGTTGCAACTTCTGCAAATGGCACAGCAATAATGGTAACTGAAGAAAGTGTAGGAACAGCAAATTGCAAAAGGATACTAACGAAATTAATACCTGGTTAAGCATCTGGCAAAGTAAATTCTGAATCTGATCATCTGAATTTTACTAAAAAAACAATAACTACATACCACTAACGATCCATGAATACAGTATGCGATCAAAACTATCAGGACACGTCCAAAATGCTGTTATGGTGTAGTAGTGCTTTTCGTAGAGGGGGCTTGCAGCACCCCTTGTTGTTTTGTGAAGTACTATTACGGCACAGGCCTACGTCTATGTTTTAAACACCTTCTTGCTTCCCACTGTTGAAGAGCAATTTGGGGATGGCGACTGCGTCTTTCAAAACAATCCAGCACCTGTTCATACTCGACATGTCGAGTGGTTACACGACAATAACATCCCTGTAATGAACTAGCCTGCACAGAGTCCTGACTTTAATCCTATTGAGCATCTTTGGGATGTTTTGGAGCGCCAACTTCGTGCTAGAACTCACCGACCTACATCGATACCTCTCCTCAGAGCAGTACTCCGTGAAGAATGGGCTGCCATTCCCCAAGAGACCTTCCAGCACCTGATTGAAAGTATGCCAACGAGAGTGGATGCTGTCATGAAGGCTACGTGTGGGCCAACACCCTTTTGAATTGCAGCATTAGTGATGGCAGCATTAGCGAAAATTAATTGTGCGCTTTCCTTGCAATGTCCCAGTATTTGTTGCTGTGTGACGAAGAGAAAGCACACTTCTTAGGTTTAGAAGACCAGTATATTCTGCCGTAGGGATGGCTATGTGCTAACCACATGTACCCTTTAACTCACGGTCACAAGGTCGGGACGCTGTTGGGAGGACTTATCTCGTAAAGAGATGTTGTGCCAAAGAACTTGCATACATATAAGATGTGATTTATCTCCGATGCACTTTAACTAAACAGTGGTGTATGCTTCTTCGTCAATTTGTGTATGTTAGGCATGAATATTTTTCCATTACTGAAATAAACATTTTCAAACTACATCTGAGTATTCTGCAGCTTATTTCCATAATTAATACATGTATGAGGCAATTTGAAGTGCATTAATTATGTTCAGTTCAATAATTTTACTTACTCAATATTGGTAGTTTTTCATTAAAAAAATCTACATTTTTCTGAACTCTTGACTGTATTTCTTTTTGCATCGATTAAATAAAAACATCTTTTTTAAAAATGAGAATTTTGTTCATAAAATATACTTTTTTTAAACATTTTAGATAGGTAATTTTCGGAGCTTGTCTTCTATTCAGCACACTAATATTTCTGGACAAGAAAAAAATTGCTTAAATTTAATTCCCTTTTTCCTGTGTTGATCGTGTTCATGAATTATGTTATGGCCCTTAGAGAATGATTATTCCTAAGAAGACATATTACGAAAAATAAAGTACTTACTTCTTGCGGTTCAGAAGCTCAATTACAGCGTGCACAGATCACAAGTCACAAACAGCTTTTCCTAATTGAAAAAAAATAAAAATCAATCGAATATCTGTAAGAAAATTTGATTTAATGTCGCTTGTAGTGGTAATGCATGTAACCAACGTATTTATTAATCTTTTACTTGTAAGATTTTGACGGAAAATATTGATGAAGAAAATATCAAACTGTTTTACTTGTTCAAAATCATTTCCTGTTGAGCACATCACTATCTCCTATTTTATAATATAAATTTAAATTTTGATTTCCTGATTAATACAACCGTTAACACGCACTCTAATATTCAAAACCTTCTAGTATTTGCTGTAGCTACTATCATCTTCCGAATGCCTACAGACCAGTGATAGTACACAAAAAGATTGGTAGTGCCCAAAATATGTGAACATGATTGGCACACTTTTTTGCTATCTACCAAAGCGTAAAAATTAAATCAAATTATTTCAAACAAATAGGAAAAATAATATACAGAAATGTATAAAGCATTAATATTATTTTATTATATTGTATATTAATATATTTCACTTAACGTTTGTTGCAATTGAAAGCCTACAATAAGTTATTTCGATTAAATTATAATTTATTATGCTATTAAATTAAATAGATAGATGACTTTCATACTAATAAAGATTTCTAACAGTTATTTTTAAAAAAAGTATACTTAAAAAAATAGTGTACTAAAAAATCATATTAGTGGTCCATGAGATTCTAAATTATAAACTTAGTCCGAGGGGACGAGTTCCAAAAACCATCGCTTTTTCAGTTGCTTTGGGCCCAGTGTGCGTCGTCCGCTGCCTCCGCCTCCCCCACCCCACCCCCGCGCTTTGCCATGGCCGGCAGCCACGCGCGCACGCAGCAAGGCGATATTCAATTTTTCCGCGCGTCCGCACCTCCGCACGGGGCAATAAATCGTCCACATATCGTGCTGTCGTCGGCTTCGGCGATGATTCGATGAAGTTTTCGGGAAAAATTTATTTAATGGAAAATAACGAATAAAAATTGTAGTGTAGTGTTGAGTTGACAACGAAATGCACAGAGAGAGATTTAGCAAACAATAAAATCATGAAGTGCCAATTATTCGATGTCAGTTGTGTGGCCGGAGAGACAAGTTGTCGTATTTCATTTGGTGAACGAACAAGCCCCGCCACGGAATGGGCGTGGGAGAGGGATTGGCTGATTGATGTTCCCGTGCATTTCCACTGCTCTGATTATTAGTTTCAAATAGGGTAGTCAACGTTATATTGTGGGAAGTGGCGGTGTTCCCCGATGGATAGTGAGACCCAGTGCCGACATACATGTCTGCATATGGGAGGTTTCCCACTCCATCAGCGAGCCACCGCTTCAGGACGAGCTCTAAACACCCAACTATTCTCCCCACATGTATGGTAGTGTAGTGCATGTAAGAGTGTGTGTGTGTGTGTGTGTGTGAGAGAGAGTAAGAGGACAAGGAAGAGGAACGAAGATTGCACGTGGTCCGCTGACCATTTTTAGGATACTGCTCTGACATTTGGCTGGTATTATTCAGAGAAACCACTGAAAATTCCCCATCAGAGCAGTCGGCCGCTAGAATTCACTTCTAGTAAGTGGCAGAATTCGACTCAAAATCTAGCTAATGTCGAAAACATGCCTCCGTCGCGGCTCGAACATTAGGACATTCTGTTCAGAGTTGCTGCAGAGGTAGCAGCTAAACCCGACCTATACCCGCATAAAAAATTGATATCCGTTCGAAGCCTTTCTCAAAATCTTGGCATGTTACATATCACAGAGGTTCTTCCCTAGAGTATCCTCTTCAATTAATGGATTAAGTTATCTTGCTATCTTTAACTAGCAGAAACCTAAAAATACTCATCTGTAAAGTGATTATACTTAACAATGTAATCCATATGAAACAAATTAATATGTTTATAAAAAAAGTCAGCGACAATGCTAGCTCTGAGCAAAACTCAGCCGGATGGGAGCGAGAATAGTTCGGTTTTGTCAGAAAGGTCCGTTCGTAGGTAGGCCAACGAGGCGGCTTCCGTGCTCGCACCCGGCAGGGGTGGATGCTGTTTTATGATCGAGCCAATTCATATCGATTCACACGCGGTAATCGATAGACTGCGGGAAAAAAAACGAGTGCGTGAACGGTTTTGAGCGGCGCCGCGGGGGCTTCGACATCGGCCGGTCGTGTTTTCGGAACAATTAGGTTTCATTTCCGGGCACCGGAGCGAGTACAGCGCGCCCTTCTGCGGGCCCTTTGTGCGCAGGGCGGCCCGGCCTTCCTGTGTTTGTTCGCATTTGTTTCCGAGGTAGTCGCTCGCAGATTAATGAACTTCAACAGGGTGCGGTGAGCGTCATACGCACCGGCACTTGTCCCGCGGGGGAGGGCAAGTGTGAATGGCTTATTTTGATTCCGAGTCGTGTAGTCGATTCGAAAATGAGGCAGTGAATTGCATGCGAATAAATGCTAATCAATTTGCAGAATTTCGCTGTGAAAATACTTCAGCAATGCAGGCAAAATGTGTATTCGGCGGTTTGTGCGGTTCAATCTGGGCGCTAGAATAGAATTTCGTGCATGTTGTTCAAACGATGGATAGATGTGGGCAGAAGCGGAATTACTTGGTTTATGGACGTGCAAATAAAGACACATAATATTTAATGTCATAATAAGTAAAGATAAATTTAGGAAACTAGGAAAAGATGATTCCTATAAGTGATGATCCAGGGTTTATGTCAAATAAGACACGTTTGCCTATAACAAACGGATGTTTACACATTTAAAGGTGACACAAGCCTGAGATAACACGAGTGTAACCATAGTACTCACAGAGCAAACCGATGAACCTCGCCCAAATAATAACATAAAACACGCTAGATTTAAGCAATTGAACAGAAACTTGGTGGATATAGGAAGAAGAAAATGCCCATTAATTTAAACCGTTCTGGGAATAAAGGTGTCTTTCTTCTAGGCTTAACACTGTAGGCGAATTTCTCCTATGACGCTTCACTTGCATTCTGCCAGTACCATTTATCCACAAATAGCATACGTACTGGACGACCTCATCAACCCATCTGTACTTGGCAAAATTGTTAAAATAAAATTGTTTCATGTGTACGTGTGTTTCTTGCACACACAAAAAATGCAGTAAAGTGTCATACTTAGGCTCAATATAAGGAAGGTTATTCACTGTTCAAAATCCCCAGCGTCTAATCTGTTCCTGGGGAGGATACTACACTGCAATACTTTTCCGTGTTGCGGGTTGCAGTGCCCCGCGCACCAAGAGCACTGGGAGCGGCTCACGCGCCACATCCGAGTCTGCGATTAACACGAAGTTACCGAAGTTCGAAATCCAGACTTCCAACTTAATCCGAGCCTCATCCCGCATTGCAGGAATGCTCATTTTGAAGTGCTTGCGTACGTAATTAATATATTGAACTTTTTCATAATTACAATTTAGACAAAATTCCCAAATTAGGAGGATGAAAACACTTTCTAACTAATTAAATTTTAAAATAAATGGTACCACGACAGAATGAATTAGTAATGTTGATATTATTTAGTTGTTACACGTAATATAATTAGTGATGCTTGTTTCGCGTACATTATTCTCAGTTATCACATTTAGCAAGTTAAAGTGTAAATAATACGCGTAATTTTTATGGATAATTAGGGGAAATACTATTACAATTTTTATGTAACAAATGTTTATTATTTTGCATAGTTTACCATTAATATTTAGGAAATGGAAGCGAGACACATATTTCACATTTATCGTTGTAAATACTGTAAACGTTCATCTCACCCCTCTCCTTAGACTCATGAGTGCCAAAAACAGGGACAAAGAGATATTAGCGCTTAATAACATAGACATTGCTAAAGCTTTCAGGCTTAATAATACGCAGAAATTTTCGTCGAATCGAGTTTTGCTCAACAACGGGGAAACTAACGCTGCGTTTTTCTAATTCTAAAGAGCGGCGCAGTCGTTACCATAACAACCTACGAACGCAGTGAGTGGAACTGTTCTTGGTAGCGTAGGTTTGCCCATTAGCCATTAGCCCAACTGCAATTACTGCCTCACGTAGGTTCATTCATTTTCAGTGCATTTAATGTGAATATTTATACATAGAAATGTAAGCCACCACGGGTTAAGCTTTTACCACGGCGCAAAACGAGATCATTTTGTGATGAGAATGCAAACATCCCAAAACTCGTAAGTTTATCTACAACAGAAGTAAGTAAATATTTTAACGATTTTTTATTATAGCAGTGAATTCATATCATCACTGCAAAACGTTTTTGAGTAAATAAAAACATCTTTGCGATATTCTAAAACTTATATAGATATTTAAAATGCCTTAATGGGAAGCGTTCCTTTCGCATGATATAAATAAGACTATAAACAGGAAATAGATTCATTTTGTTTCATAAATAAAACTAGTGGTGCTAAAACATCACATACTTTCTCACAATATTTCTAAACTTGTAATTTTCGAAACTTAAGAGAGTTCAATAAAATGAGACCTACGCCATTCTTTTATACGTTTTTTGTTTTATATATCTCTAATATTTAAAGAAAAGTATTGTAGCGATTTTTGGGAAAATATGTTTTTTTTTAAATTGCATTAATTCCAACCGCAAATTATACGGGAAAATGTCTAATTTTTAAAAAAAGTCTACATTACATTTTTTAAACAGCTGAATTCTTTAAAACAGATTTCGTTTAGGGTAAGTTCTCAAGTTTGTAGTTTTGAAATGTTTAACTTTTAGTTTTCGCAAAAATAGAGATATGGTCGGAAACGACAATAACACTATTTTTTTCGATTCTATAACACATAGGAGGAGAAGTTTTTTTAAAATTTGGAGCCGCTTTTCAGAAAAAACCTAAAATATTAAAAATTGCTATATTTTACGCAAAAAATACTCGAAAACTTCTCGAGTTTTTCCTCTCTGTCTCTCATTTGTTTCACGCACATACACACACTCGACACACTCTCATTCGCACTCACTCTCACTCGCTCTCACACATTCTCTTTCTTGGTCACTCACCCGTTCTCTCCCATCCGCTCGCTTCCTCACCCTCCCATATCCTCACATGTTGACTCTGTCTCACTCTCTTATACAATCGGTTTCTTCCTCTTCCTATCTGCACATTATCTCTTCCGACCATCTTCACTCTCTCTCCCACCTATTCACTACCGCTTCGTCTGAATTTCTTTTTTTTTGCATGTTTCTGTGCCATACTAATACGTATCCGGTGCGAGACATATGATCAAAAACGAAACTATATATCAAAGGACTAAGACGAAAAAATATTTTCACCAGGTTCAGAAAGCAAATTCTCGCAGTTTGAAGGGAACTTGCGGATACGTTCAAAATTTTTTTAGAAATCGTATCTTTTTCCATTTACTTGGCAGAGCCTCTGCCAGTTACCGCCCGATGTCGTCAGCTCACGCCTGTCTGTACAGCTATATATATCTTAGAGAGTGCATTTAGCAGTATCCCCACCAAAACTTTAAAGAAAATTGGAGCGGTGTTTTAGAAAATCTTGTACATGTAATTTTTAAAATTGCGCAAATTGCACGCAATATTGCGCAAAACCTACAAACTTTTCAAAAACATATACTTGACTTCAATGAGAGAACTATGGGGAAACTCACTATGGAGAACAAATTGTATTTGAAGAAACAATCTCTTCCTATAATTTTGTAGTTGCTGGAAGACGCCGAAAAAATCATACTTTTAAAATTATCGAAAATTCAGAGTTAACGGTAAAAACTGAACCTATGCCACATTCCTAAGTTCATTTTACTCCATCCTTACAAGAAAATTAAACAAAAAATTTGGAACCATTTGAGAAAATTTTGAACATGTTCCAGGGGCTTCATGTAAAGTACCCCCAAAAACTAATGAATGATTTTCAGAATCTCAAAATTTCGACTCGAGCCAGATGGGCAGGCTTTTCTTCAATTTGGAAAAAGGAGTACGCATGGTTTAGGCGCTAGTGTTGTTTACTGACAACACAGGCACCTACAGACGGACTTTTGAAAGAGAACACTTTTTCGGTATCAGGGGACCATCAAACGTGAAAATCCGTTGAAATCTCGAAATGGATTTTCCGGAGCATTACATAACTTTCCCTATAGTACATGTATTACTCTGTATATACATACGTACGTATACGGAAAAGTAAAATTCCGAATAATATTAACGTTTTGTGTTTTAAGAAGAATTTTTGAGATTTTTCAAGTCTGTTCCAGGGTTCTGACAGTAAAAATATTTTTTGTTTTTCTTTCAAAAAATACTTTATCTTTGAATTTGGTGCTGAGAAAATATCAAAAATATGTTTCTGTTGTTACAAAGTGTATTGTTATTTTTAATATTTTTTTAAGGGATAAATTAGGTTAAGTTAACGAAAAAAATAAAAAAAGACGTTTCTGGCTATAGAGGGATGTGGATGTTGGGACGGGGGCAAAGAAATCTTTCAAAAATATTAAGTTTATGTTAGAATTCCAGTGTTACTACTCATATGCCATGTGGTTGGGTGGAACTATTTAACATCTTATGCGGGGGACCCTTTGCCACCCAAGAAACAATCTAAAATTCTGCCTCTGATTCTCTTTGTTTCTCTCACATTCATTCTCTTCCCCTCCTCATTTCTTTCATATTTTTTGAAATGGTCATCCGCCAAGAGACATGTGACCAAACATTTTGCTACGTCACAAAGGACTCAGGTGTAAAACAAAGATCTCTTTTCAGAAAGCAAAAATCACGCAGTGTAGAGGGAACGTGCGGAGACGTCCAAAATGTTCGTAGAGATTTCCTTAGCAAGGGCTCTCCCCGAAGCCAGCCGGCCCCGCCCACTCGCGCCTGCGTGCGGCGCGCCCGTCCTCCACGCGCGCGACGTCTGCTCGCCCTTCATTAGGAGCCCGGCGCAGCGCGGCGCGGCTCGCGCGTCTATTGTTTCAGCGACGCTTTGTACGCACTCGCGCGGCGCGGCGCGGCGCGCACGACGCCACGTGTCGCGGAGCTGACTCTCATTTGTCGGCGTCGTGGGCCGCCCGTCGCCGCCCCCTTCCCTTCCCCTTCCCCCTCCCCCTCCTGCCTCTGCTGCTGCTGCTGCTGCTGCTGCAGAATCATCGGCGACTCATTATGTAGAAGCAGCCCCCGTTTCCGGTGTTCGCAGGGGGAAAAAGTTTGCTCCTCCGGTCGCTGCGAGAAGCGGTGGTACACGCGCTTCCTGCCGCTGCCAGCGCTGCTACCCTGCTCCCTGGAATTGCGGGTTACGTGAAGCACAGAATATTTCTGGGTTTTAATACGTTTTTTTTGTTTATTGTCCTGAATAATCCGAATAGTATGCGAAATAATAACTTTGTGGTTAGTAAATTCCCATCACTACTAGATTCAGATTATTATATTAGCATTCTGCAACGAAATCAAATGAAGTCATAGAAGTCACTATAGTAACTATAAGTATATTTAATTCAAAAACCGAGATAATTATGTATCTGAATGACGTATCACGCATAAAGCTGCGAAATGGAAACACAAAACTCAGAGTATTTGATTTCTCCTCGTAATTTTACAATGTTTCTTTTTCTTCAATCACGAAATATTAAAACTGAACAGAAATTGTGTTAATGCTTCGTTACGTACCAAAAATGTTCCAAAAGGTTTTTGGAATTTGTTCGTATTCAATTCCTTAAAATGTATTCCTAATTGAAATTTTAATGCTTCAATACTTATTTGGTCATTTGGTGTGGTAGTCAGTATCATTTAGTTCACGTAGATCTCTTTGGCCGTAATGCAGCTTATGGAACAATACGTTCTTAAGATACATTTCTAGGATTCTCCTGGCATTGATCAGAAAACTACTAACACGACCGATTAGACTGGACGGCCTCTGGAATTTGTCTCAAGGTACCAGTCGACTTCACCAATACCGTCTAACTGATGCAAAGAATTTGTCACAGCCGGGTCGCAAACGCAGGATCTCATGGTCCAGGAAGTTATCTTTGGGGAGATAGAGATGAAGCGATGATGTGGGAGCGGCGCGGCGAAATGGGATGGCGTAGAATGAGAGAAAGTGGGGTGGGTGGGGATAGGGCGGAGGAGGGATGGCGAACAGGCTGGGGGGTGGAGAGATCCTCTTGCAGCTAGCATTATTATCACAATTCAATGTTCAATTTACTTGCCAGTAGCCCGTATTTACGTCAGCTTTTTTCGTGTTGTCCATCGCTTCCAACGTTGCTCCCTTCAACCTCCTCCAAAGTCCTCGATTACTCTTTGTCTGCGTTGCAAGACCCCGCCCAAGCAGCATTACACTTAAAAATAACGGCGCCTGCAGCAAAGGGCTTGCATAAAAAAAATACACCGCGCCTGTTCTGCAGCCATTCGCAGCGTATGAGCACTGCGCGAGAAGATTCCTTGGTCAATAGACCGAATGAGACGATCGCATATTTCGTATTTACGGTTAATCGTGAGGTTGGGGAAAGGAAATCTTTGCGAGAAAGTTTAGTTGCATTCGTGTGCATAGCGATAGGATATTAATGGCCCAACTAAAGCACATTAACTCACAACCCTGTAGTTGTGAAAAGAAATCAGCACTGGCTATTTAAAACAATGTGTTTGAAGGCTTGTAAAATTTGCAACACTCGACAATATTTCTGGGTAGAATACGTATAAATATAATTTTAATCAACGGTAGAGGTGTTTGTGTGACAACAATAATCGTATTTATTCAGATATACTTGCATTTTTTAATAAAATTGAATAAGTCAGTCTGCAAAATCGAATTACATTTGGCGTCTCTAACTCTTGACAGATCATACCGAAATGTTCACAGAAGTTAACTACCTTCCAGGAAACTATTAAAATATGATCGACTAAATGCAGAACCTGTTCTTTTTCAAAAAGTGGTTACAGTTTTGAACTTAGATACTTTCTCTATTATGCAGGGTATAAATATAATTCGACATTTCCAGTCAACGGACTGTTGTTGTAAATATTCGAAAGAACTTTAACTGAAAAATAATGCACTTTGTTGGTAATATACTACGTTGTCATTATTTTCGACTGAATATCACTTGATTGTAGGAGTAACAGAATACAATATTGTAAACAACCGAAATGACAGTGATTAAATAATCGATTACAAATTACCCTATATATTGTAATCTGTAAACTAAACCATTGCGGAAGAGAGAAGTGAATCGACCACAAAAGACTACCCAAAACGATGTGAAGACGGAACATGCTATAAATTTACTTCCTAGAGAAAATAAAAACTGTGATAACACTTCGCAAACACGCATGTGTGATTCATAGTGAAAAACAGTTCATTAGGCGATTTCGTTGTTGTAACACAAACAGTAGTACTTGAATTCCTCCCTCCGAATTCCGTGTTTTCGAAAACCGTGCATCTGTCCGATCATGATCCATTACAATCCTGCATTTGCCAAAGCCCCTCACAGCAACAGCGGGAAGGACGGCGCGGTGGTGGTGGCGGCGGCGGCGGTGGCGGCGGGAGCCGAGGGGAGGCGGGGCGGAACGGAATGTGGCGGCGGCGGTCGTTTTGTTCCACGCCGGCAGCTGGTGACCATGCAAAACAGCCTCCCCGCCCCTCTTCCCGCACCTCCCGCCCCGTCGCCCGGCGTCTGCCTCCAGGAAGGTGCAGTGGAGCTGCAGCCGAGGAGAACCAGTCCGGCAACGCCCGGTGGAACGCACAGTCCGTACTGCGACGCAGCCCTTTCGACATAACCCGGAGCAAGCACTCCATAAAAACTCGCACTCGCGTATACATGAGTGTTTCTCGGAAGAGACGCATTACACGAAATCAAAATGAGTGAAGCGAACTACTTAGTGTTAATATCCATCTTTACAATAACCGGTGTTTTACACATTTTAAAGTGATATCGCTTCGTGCTTACAGGTTAGTGATTAAGGGCTCACTCTTGAAAAGTTACATAAAAGCCAGATTTTCAGTAGATTAATCAAATATGAATAATTTTTTCATCGAAACTGGTGCAGCATTAGATTAAATAACGTGATCAATATTATGTTAGTTTACCAAATACTTTATTTTGTAATAGTCAAAAACTTATATGTGACAGGGAAATACGAGTAATTATAAAGGAAATAACTAGTATTTGCTGTAAAATATTATAATAATTCTTAGAAAAGGTGTTTGTCGCATTTTATTGTCATTACATCATTGCTAGAAAGTGGTCGAAACAGATACTGAAACAAGATTAGAATTTTTTTAAACGATTTAAATGACACAAAATTGAATAATTCTTGTAAACAATGGGTTATTTGTACAAAATATTTATAGCAGACTTACATATATTTCCATGGATGTCTTTACGGTTCTTGAAGATGCAAGGAGTTTCTGAAGTTATATACAAGATAACATATTAAAGTACAAACTAGTTCTGTATGAACTGTTGCTTGTTCAGTTAACATTTACTTGTAACAATTATCTCGAACATGTGCCTGAAATGTGTAAAACGTATTATCGGAACAAACGAAATTCAATTTTCTTATATTTCGAAATAAAATTACTACTTTAGTAGAAACTGATATATTTACGTAGCCGTTAAGTGTTAGAAACAAATTTCTTCTCCATTGAAAATAAATATATACGTTTTTTATTTCATGAGTTCTTGTGCCTTACGATCTGAATAATACATCTTAGACATCCCAAGAGAGAAAAAGGGAAACAGAAGTGATCACAGTGAATACGTGGTTTTGATATGTATTATTTATAGACATTTTAAATAACATTTTAAATGACTTGCAGTTACAGAACATTTCATCTCTCTGTATCACAATAAGTCATCACGAAGCGTGTTCTCGCCCGGAACACACAGCACCTCCGCACCACCAGAACGAAAATTCCCATGCTACGTTCCCATCTCCGTTGACTTTCAGAAGTGATGGCACGACCTTTCTCAAACCGCGATCCCCTCCTCGCCAGCGGCTCGGCCGCTCTTTAGGAACCTCCAGGGGCCGCGAACGGGCGGGCGAGGCTGATTATCTCCCACCAGAGACCGCCTCCGGAAAACAACCGGTCCATACATTTTAAACACGGCTCGCAACGGACGGCCGCGCTCACTAGCCGAGTCCATTACCGAACGCCATTGCGCGCGGAAAAAATTCCGCCATTCTCGCCGCAGCGCTCGCTAACGACGCCGCCAGCGCCCCGTGCGGTAACCTACGGAGTCGGCGACGTCGCCGGGGTAGGAGGGAACTGCGATAGCCCGGCCATCGGCCATTAGAAGACTTCCAGGACCTCCGACGCTGATGAAGTAGCAGAAGCGCCAGCGGGAACGTAAAGAAAGCCCGTGGCCGACTCGATGGTGTGCATCTGCCTTTGCCTGCTGAATGTGAATCGATTTAATATCTAAAAGTATCGCTTCAGTAACGTCAATGCGAAAAAGGATGATATTAAAGAATTACGTAGAAAATTAAGAAAGTATGCAAAGTATGTGGATTTCTCACGAACATTAATTATCTTTGTAAATCTGAACACACCACCGTTCTTTTAATGAAAATGACATAAATGTTATAAAATTATGAAAAAAACCCTCTTATCCATGTTGCCATCCAGTGGTGTACGCAATTTTTCATTTACGTCTTAATAATTAGCGACTCGTGAGCAATAACAGTTTTCCAATGACCAGTCTCTCTCTCCCTTTTCCTCTCTCTCTCTCTCTCTCCCTCTCTCTCTCTCTCTCTCTTTCAAAACATTTTTTGTTAAGTCTTTTATGTTAATAACCCGTAAGATAGCTACGAACGTTCAGGAATGAATTATCTGAAAATAAATAACAAGCCACTGAAAAAATCTTGGAACGTTTTATTCAAGACACTTAGTGTTATTGACTAATAATACAATATACTTCGACAAGGTTCTCTGCTACTGACAAAAACTACTAGACACCTCACAACAAAAATAATCATATACCTAAATCTATGACAAAACTGTATTACTTAATCCATTGGTATAAGCTCTGGAGCGTTCACCTTGAAATTGTTTGTATTATTTGCGCCGACAGGCTAAATTTGCAAGTTAAACTCACAGCGGCAAACGCGAGTCAGGGCATCAACTGATGTCATGGCGCTGCTTCTGACCGGGAGGTCCTAGGGTTCGAATCTTGCAGATGGCAACATTTTCTACACCAGCTCGATAGCGAGGTTTAATTCAGCCGTGGTCTTGAAGAGAATTTTAGAGATCGGCTGCTCTGATTGGCAGTTTTGCGTGGTTTCTCCGATAACCACCAGGCGGATGCCGAAGCAGTACCCTAACAAACAAATCACGGACTGCACGCGATCTCACCTTTCTCAACCTTACTTACGCACACATGCACTACACTATCACACATGTCGCAAAACCAGTCTGGAGCTAGGAGTTTGTCTCGGTCTGCTAGAGGGAGATGGGGAAATGAGGAAAATCCCCGCTAGTCGAGAGTAGGTCAGCGCCGAATGTCGACAGCCAACGGATGAATGTGACAGCACACCTTCCGCGATGAAACAACCACTACACTTACGTGACTAATGGTCTTTGTAGTTGGCGTAGCCGGAATCACTAATCAATCAAGCTAATCAGATATGAGACTATGAGTGAGTGAGGGATGGATTAATCCGAAAAATCGCAAGACAAATGTTGAAAGAGATCACGAGATGTAAAAAGATGAATTAAAAACAGAAAAAAAAGAGACGAAGAGAGAGAGAGAGACGAAGAGAGAGAGAGAGACGAAGAGAGAGAGAGAGACGAAGAGAG
>BOPP01000064.1:1679457-1691163 GCA_017312745.1 Gryllus bimaculatus
CCAAAGAGAGAGATTATGAGGTGAGTGAGGGATGGGATTAATCGAAAACTCGCAAGACAAATGCTGAAAGAGATTACGAGATGTAAAAGATGAATTAAAACAGAAGAAAAGAGACAAAGAGAGAGACAAAGGAGGAGGAACAAAGAGAGAGACAGAGAGACAAAAGAGAGAGACAAAGAGAGAGACAAAGAGGGAGAAAGAGAGAGACAAAGAGAGAGACAAGAGAGAGACAAGAGAGAGACACAGCGAGAGAAAAGAGGAGAAAAGAGAAGCAGAGAGAGACAAAGAGAGAGACAAAGAGAGAGACAAAGAGAGGAGACACAAAGAGAGAGCAAAGAGAGAGACAAGAGAGAGATGGGGGAGAGGAATACTGAAGCTCTGAGATCGGTGAATATATAATAGTAATGAGACAACATTGGTTGCGGAAACGGAAAGAGGGAAAGATAAACTGGCCACGTAAGTAGCAACGCCGTGGAACCTCGTGTCGGAGAAGGCAGGGAGAACCGCAAGCGGATGCGTAGGGGACCTGGGAAAGCAATTGCCTGCTGGGTCCTAAATTTTTTCCTCCCCCCACAGCCTCGCCGCTCCGCGCTCGAAGGCATGCAAAGCCGGCACGCCGCGCGATGTTCCCGGAGCTTGCGAGAGTTGAATCCGACGGGGCGACGCATAATCCCGCCAAGCGCGATGACTTCTTCCCCTCATCCTTTTCCTGCTTCCCCTTACGTCTACTTCTTCTCGCGCTCTTTTCTCTCTGTTGAAACTTTTTTTTTTCATACTGCACAGTTTTCCCTTCACTACATTTTGGAGGTGGAATTTGTAAATAATATACTGGATAACGGCATATGGACTCTTCCCAATTCGTGATTTTTTTTTTTTCGCTTTCTTGGTGATCCAAAGAGAATTCTGACAGTGGTGTTCTGGCGAGTTGAAAAATGTATTTTGCTCTATCTCAAAATGTTTGGATAGAGTGATAAAATTATTATTATTCATTATTATTATTATTAATTATTATTCTTAATTTTATTATTATTATTATTATTATCATCATTATTATTATTATTTATTTCATAAATTCATTATGCTAATTTCATTATTATTATTAAATCATAAAATAATTTCATACATATTGTATAATTGCTTCATTTAATTATTATTATCATTTAAAAATTATTATTATCATTTATATTATCATTATTAATTAAATATCATTATTATTTAATTTCCTGACATTTCGGTCCTCGTTTTGTTCAATTTCTCTTTCGAATCTGTCTCGCTTTCCACACAATCGCTTTCACTCTCATTTTTTGAGGTACTTTAGTTCTGTCAAAATCTCTTTCCCATTATGTTGAATGTTTCGGCTTCTGATCACTGCGATGCAGCAACTGGATAGCCAACTAGGACCAAATTTCTTTTTCCACGCTAATCAGCTTCTGAGTTTCATAATGAAACTTAATTGAGGACCGCTTCATGGTGAATATATTAATTATTTTTCTCAACAATCCTACTTCGCAGTCGACAAGGGGGGGGTAATGTTTCGTTTGCTGAGTGGCTTCTTCGCGTCAATTTCTAACACTACATTTTCTTAAATAATTCATAACAATTTTCAGATGCAGATTTTCTTTTCGATAATTTACTTGAGAATTCACTCTAATTTATTTTTTTAAGCTTATATAATGTAACTATTTAACTATGTAATTCAAACTACACTTAAAACCATTACACATGGATGAAATGAGTACTATAAGTTAATTATTTCAATTTAATACTGGCATCTGCAATACTATACATCAATATTTTAGTACACTCCAATGGCCTATCTGCCTTTAATTTTCCAAGTCAATAAGATAGAAATCTCTTACAAACAATTTAACTGTAACGCATGGATTTAATGCAGTGCCTAGTAAAGAATATGCTTTCAATAAACTTGAACGATAATATTATTTAAACATCTTTTGTGGCATTATCACCTCGAATTTTTTATTGATACATATATTTAAAATAGAATGAAAGGTTAATTTCATATTATTAATTTATTTCATTACCTAATGTGACAATGATATAATTTTGCCCGTTGTAACCTGTTTTTCGGGCTGGTTGGTTACAATATCTTTTCAATTACTTTTACCTGAAGTCTATTTTTTGTTGACTATTTATTATTTAACTAAGAAAATTTTAGAGTAAGAGTTTTTAGTTTACTAGCGTATGAACTAATCCTTAACTGTGAAAAGTCTTACAGTATACAACTGTCAGTTTCAAAATATTGCATCATAACACAAATTCGTAACCACACATTAGAGATTGCAAAGAGAGCGCTCGGTACAGAACGCGAAAACATATAATTACTACTCCAACACAACGCCAGCATGTAACGTAAATGCGAACATTTGTAAGTAACGGATTCCTGCTCTTCTTCCTTACAGAGGGCAAGCCCATTTTTTTCGCCGATTCCTTATTTCCTTACATACCTTCCGAGCAGTTTCTCGATTTTTCTTCCCTCGCCCTCCTCTGCCCCCTTTCCGCGGCCGGTCGGTGTTTCCTTGCCACATTTACATTTCTCACATTTTCCCGCCGCCCTCATCCCCCTCCCGTTGCCATTATCTCGTAATCACTCATTTCTCCCGCCCTTTTCGTGGCGCGGGGAAATGGATTCGTCATTGGGCGAAGGGCGGGCTTCCCCTGCCCGCCCCGCGCTACAATTACGCAGCTTGTTAGCCTCCCGCCACTCGCTCCCGACCGGCGCGGGGCGGCGCGGGGCGGCGCGGGGCGGCGCGGGGCGGCGCGGGGCGGCGGGCGGGGCGGCGCGGGGGGCGGCGCGGGGCGGGGCGGCGCGGCGGGCGCGGGGCGGCGCGGGGCGGCGCGGGGCGGCGCGGGGCGGAGGCGGGGCGGGCGGGGGGCGCGGGGCGGGCGCGGGGGCGGGGCGGGGCGGGCGGGGGCGGCGCGGGCGGGGCGGGGGGGGGGCGGCGCGGGCGGCGCGGGCGGCGCGGGGCGGCGCGGGGCGCGCGGGGCGGCGCGGGGCGGCGCGGGGCGGCGCGGGGGCGGCGCGGGGGGCGCGGGGCGGCGCGGGCGGCGCGGGGCGGCGCGGGCGGCGCGGGCGGCCCGCGGGGACGGGCGCGGGGGCGGCGCGGGGCCGGCGCGGGGCGGCGCGGGGGCCGGCGCGGGGCGGCGCGGGCGGGCGGGGGCGGCGCGGGGCGGCGCGGGGCGGCGCGGGGGCGCGCGGGGCGGCGCGGGGCGGCGGGGGCGGGCGCGGGGCGGCGCGGGGCGGCGCGGGCGGCGCGGGGCGGCGCGGGGCGGCGCGGGGCGGCCATGCCGTCTTATACGAAGCGTTCGCCCGACACGTCTTTGCCGAATGACGAGTATCCACCATCATTTCTTCGAATGAACCCCCCCGACAGACGACGAGGTCTGCGAAGACACATAGGAATTCGCGTCAATGTATTCCTTTCGCCCCAAAGACTATAGGCTGGTAAAATTTATCTGTGGGCGTAATCAGAGGAAATTCGCAGGTTTGGCGAATATTAGTTCCTTTCTTGTATTGATGAATGATTGAATTGATTTTTCGGATTTCTATTGTAGCAAGCCGATGCGGAAGAATTGAACTCGTAAGCCTACATACAAATTTCAAGAGAAATGCAAATAGTGATAATTTCCTTAACACACACACACACACCATTATATGTATGTGATCTATTGTCGTGTATTTGTAAAAGAAGTAGAATAGAAATTTGTATCCATATGGTATTCAATTAAATAGCCAAGGAATATTATAAAACGGTTTTTAAAAATTAGTAAAAACAATAACATACAATGGAGATTCATTCAAATTAATTTAAAACACAAAAATTTGCTCAGTAAAAATTTAAATTTCCAGTTCACAATGACGTAAATTTGAAATATGATTACAGAACGTTTGTGACGATGGAAATAATTGTAATTGGAGAAATATGTAAATAACGTTTGTATGCAATTTACTAAATATAATGTATATTATTTAGTGTAAATTTTAATTTATAAACCACTTAGTCTATGAAAAGAAACAAACAACAAAGAACCAGAGGTTACACATAAACTGTACATATTAATTTTATTGCATCATAGTCAAAATAGCAACAATCTCGTACATTGCTATATGTTTCCCTCATTACAATTTAAAAGCTATATGAGGTAAAAAAAGGAATATCTTAATTTGGTAAATACCGACATTACATGTCTTCGCTATCGAGAGAGTGGAAATTCTCAGTTGAATGACAATCAATCAAAACTGAAGAATTCCTATTTCTCAGGTGAAATATTAGTTAATAAAATGCATGAGCTTATGAAACAAACCAATAACTTTGCGTTCACCTTCGTATTGATTCCAAAACTATAAATCCGGCAAACGCTGTGCTACGAAGTGTATCACACATACCACTACTGTCAAGTGAATTGCCATCATTTACACTACGCTGTGCAAAAATTCTAGGCAGAATGAAAGACATTCTGCAACAATGGGTTTTGTCTGTCCCTCGTTTTGGACATGGTTGTCAGGATCCTGCCTAGTGATAAACGTCCCGAAATTTGGACAGGCGTTTAATAACGACTATCTTGGAAAAAATTTGACTTACTTGCCGAGATTTCAAATAATAATTTCCGGTGCGATATTTTCACAATCGCAGGGACAGGGTTAAACATTCACGTAATGAAGAGCGCGTACAATCCCTTGGACTGTTCGGCGGGTTGGTAGAGTGAAGGCGCTTGGAGTAGTTTTAAAACGAATAAATCATATAATCACAACAGCCTCACATTCTATTAATTCAAAACACTCTTGCACAGTCCCATTATTAAAAACAAAGTGAAAAATTGCGCTAATCGATCGAGTAGTTTCTGTGTTTGCGCGATACACACAACAACACACACAGCACACACTCCATTTTTTTAAATATAGATAATCACAACATGATTATGAATTTCAATGTTTTAAAACTCGAGATGTAGCGCATGCGTTCTTGTGTTGTGGAGTTACACCAAAGGGATCGTAAACACGAGTCTTGAGGCGTCCACGCTTGCTGCCCGTTAATCGAAACCATCCTTTCTGGGAGCTTAATCTCCCTTCGCCGCGCGCACCGCGGGGTGGGCGGACCTGGCTCTGCAACGCGCGCTCCTCGGTGAAAACAGAGCCGGCGAGAGGCAGACACGCTTCCCCAGTTTTCGTGTTTTGAGACACATACCGTTTCCCGTTCATGGCCCTTTCGGCGCGATGCGCTCTATCTCTTTCCCTTTCAACATTCGGTCTACCTTACACCATTCGATAAGATCGAGAGATGTGGTGTGATGCCTCGCCCCGGCGACACTGCCCTTCCCGCGCCACAGCCCACGCGCAGTCGATATGACTCGATGTAAATCGGACGGGACAACTTCGTTTCAGCCGCGGAAGATGGCGACGACCCTTAAGAGTCGTGCGAGGGGAGATGGATCCAACGAAGCCAAGCCTGAAAGTCACTTGCGGACCGGCGCCGGTGGGCGGTGGGCGCGGTGGCGGCGGTGCGGCGGTGGCGGCAGTGGTTGGAGGCGGAGGCGGCGGCGGAGGCGGTGGTGAGGCGGGAGCGGAGGCGGAGCGCGGAGGCGGAGGTTCGGAGGCGGAAGGCGGAGGCGGCGGCGGAGGCGGGGGCGGAGGCGGAAAGCGTGGCGGCGGGCGGCGGGGCGGCGGCGGCGGGCGGCGGGCGGGCGGGCGCGGGCGGCGGGGCGGGCGGGCCGGCGCCCAAAAGCCACGGAAGGGAAGGGGGTAAGTTGAGGCGAGAGGAAGCGGTGGTCAGCAAGCGGTGACGAAGATGCGGCCAGGGGTAAGAGTCACGCGCCGAGAACGGAGAGGTATCAACGCATAGATGGCAGGGGTGAGAGGAAATGGAGGTTGAATGAAAAGTTTGAAGGGATGATCACGTGGGTGAGAGAAGAGGATTGAAGAAGGTGGCGGTGAATGTAAAGTAGTGGTGGAAAGGGATGGAAGAGAAATAAACGTGGAAACTTTGGTCATAAAGTGGATCTCTATGCCTGCAATTATTGGATCTAAAATAATGTTTTTTGTCTCAAAGTGACATATACAAATGAAAGACATGCCGATAAATTGAAATCCTTTTTAAACATGATACTCCTTCATTTTGAAATATATATAAAATTTTAACCAAATATTAAGGGTAGGAGCGACAAAGGTGAACTAAATTTACATGTTGTAAAAACTTTTCGTAAACCTAAAGTCCATCAATCTGTAATGTTTCATTTTGAGAAAATTCAGATGCACCAAAAGAACGTTGTCAATATTTATAAGCTTTAGACATTAGAAAATTTTTTGCATACTTTCGGCTTTGATCCTTAATAGTACTGTCCTTGCACTCTTTGTGTTTTTGGTTATATATTTAAGCCCTTTATTAATATAATATGGTTTGCTTTGCTAACATTTCTAATGAACAATAAAACAATATAAATATATGAAGAGTTTTATTTTCAAACTACTTCCTGGTAGGCATTTTCTTATTAAGAGTATGATAAAAAGTAGTTTAATTTTTAAATATTAACAACTTTTGAAAATTTACTAATATTATTTAAATATAATTCGACCTCAATATAAACACATCATTAACCAAAATATAATTCATCAAATTTCTACTCTAACCAATAAAAATCAGCCAAAAAAAAAATGGCAAAACCACTTCAAGCTCTGGCAATGAAGCATATTTCCGTCAAAGACAATGTCCATATCTTAATACATACCCAAACCGTTTAAGTCTCTGCTGTTGCCAAACATCAGCAAAAATGTTATCGTGCGGAAAGAATTATTTCTCTGAAACTCTAGCAATAAATAACAATCTGGAATATACAGGGCGACGAGGACCGGCCGAATGAGATGGAAAGCGACGGGCGGGGCAGCGGGGCGATCGTTTGGGGCGGGGGCGGGCGTGGGGGCGGGGGCGGGCCGGAGCAACCGGCGAGAGCGGAGGCGACGTTTGCGAAAAACAGCGCGCGTCAAAACAAGAGCGGCCGGGGGCGCCGCGAGCGTCAGTCCAGGCGCCGCGCAGCGAAGCCTGGCGGGCGCCGCGGGTAAATTAATCGGGTCGGGGCCGAAGCGGGCGCGGGAGCGGGATTGCGGGCGTGATGGCGGGGGCGAATGCGCGCGCGAGGAAGGCGGTGCGGCTTGGGGGCCGACGTGGCGGGGCGGGGCGGGACGGGGGTGGGCGGATTGAAGGGCTGAGCCTCGTCGAGCGGTGGAGGTGCAACGCGCGGGCTCCACCTCCCACGTTTCATCGGAATTTTAATTCCTCGCGGCTCTCCTCTTTTTCTTTTGTTGAGATTTTGGTGTTGATCTTTTTGTACATTTTGTCGTGCTGAAAAGAGTAATAATTTTAACGTGTAACTCTTGACCAATCAAAATAATAAATTCAAATAAAAATAACAAATTAAGAGTGAAGCAAATTCACACTTTGACAGTATTTGTTTATACCCGAGGTAAACAATACAAAAGATAATCGTTGTTTTATCTACAATTTTTCAGTATTATTAGAGGCAAAGACACACTAATTTTAAGAAATGTCAACAAATTGGTTTTTAATTATTAAAATTATTTCCATTAAATATCAATCCGACTAAGACACTATCTCCATTCTGAAGTTTTTGATACTTAACATGACGGACACGGTTGAGAATGGTTTGGCTCTTCGTGATCACTTATATAAGTAACGATTCCATTCCTTCGAATCTCATTCATCCTTGCGTGACATCTAAAAATAGAAAAACGCACACTCCGGGCGAAGACTGTTGAATAGCGAGAAGTAAAGTTTACACATTTAAATGTCACGATAAAAACCACTAAAAACTTCCTTTTAAATTTTTAATTTCGTCACTCGCCAAGTGCACGGTTTGTCGACCTCTGCAGCACGCCGCTCCACTAATTGCAAACTATTCTCCGACAGTACCGCCTTCCTTTCGCGTATTTTTTCGGCTTCTGAACTTTAATATTCAGTCTCCCAAAGTAAACTAGTAGGAAACTAGAACTATCTAGATCGCGCAGGCCTCGAGGAGAGCCTTTTCATGCATATTGATGATCCGCAGCGTGGCTCGCGTGTGCCACAAGTTTACACAGCCGTCCCGTAGTACAAGGCAGGCGCCGTGCCGCGCTTTTGCAGCTGTGACGTAACAATAAACATCAAAACTGTACGAAATTCGTATTTGTTGCACGAATTAGGAATCAGGAATTCGACCTCCCGGCGAAGACGCCGCGAGAGAGAGCGAGGCAGACGTGGCGAGGTGGCCGGGAGAGCGCCTGCGAGGCAAGAGGAGGGCGGGGCTGGCGAAGCGGGGAGAGGAAGGAAGGGGACCGCGTTGGGGCGATGTCGGAAGAGAGCGCGCGACGAGGCTAGGCTAGCGAGGCGAAAGGGCGGGGCGGAAAGAAGAAGATAGGCGAAGCAGGGCGGGGCGGGACTTGTGAGGGGAGAGGTGTGCCAAGAGAGCGCAGCTGAGCGAGGCGCAGGCAACGTGACGGGAAGGGGGAGGAGGAGGAGGACCTAGGTGAAGGCGGGGTGTGGTGGGAGAGGGAGAGGGGTGGGGTGGGGGTGGGGTAGTGGTGGAGGCGGGGTATAGTGTAGGGTGGGAGTGGAGTGGAGGTGGAAATGGATGTGAGGCAACAAGAGAGAGCCGATGAATCGCAGCATGAGGCGAGGCGGGACGGCGAGGCCAGGTGGGCAGGGAGAGGACTGAAGCTGGGAGGGGGGCGGGGAGGGGCGGGGGGGGGGTGCGGGGGGAGGGGCGGGGAGGGGGCGGGGGAGGGGCGCGCGAGAGGGGAGAACGCGCGGCGAAAGAGGTGCGGGCCCTGCGCGTTCCTGTTCGGAACTGGAGCCGTCGGCCTTGGGGGCGTACTTCTTCTCCCGAACAGCCAGCTGCTGCAAAAAACATAGCCCAACGCGTACGACGGGCGTCGGGCCGCGGCCCGGCCCGACCCGAACCGACCCGACCCGACCCGACCCGGCTCCCGCCGGAGGAGCAACCTTTGACGAGTTGAGCTAGCTTAAACTTTTGCGCAAAGTTTTCATCTACTAGTAGCAGTTGCGCGACATGGCGCTCTCTCGCTCTTCAAAGTTCACCGCGTTGCTCCGGAGTTCAAATTAATCCTAGGCTCGCTTAAAAAGGAAAAAAAAGAGATTGCAGCTCTTACAGACTCCCAAGTTTCTGCGCAGAAATATGGAGAACCGGTTCATATCCTTATGCATTGAAACGAGGGAGGATGCGTCGCTTGGCCTAAATTCGCTGATTACCTCCGGGAAACGCGTGTAAGTTTATAGATAGGCCGTGGGAGAGTTATGAGTGCGAGAGGCGGGAAGATGGGAAAGTGCAGCCAAGACACACACGACCGCTTTCGCGAAACGTGCCTTAACCGCTTCGAGCCTCCGCCGTGTGTACGCAGCCAGCGCAAGGCACGCTGGGGGGACGGTTGGGCGGGATGTCGGCTCTCTCCAGAGAGCTTCAAACGCTGTCGGTGCGCGTGGGTGTCAAGCAAAGGCGTTCGCTGAATCACTTCAAGTGTACTGACAATTCTTGCAGGAATCCCAAGAATGTGCACGGAATATCGACACTGTATGATAAATCCTGAATACCGTAATTCGGTAATCTGTACGTGTGTATGGCACATGTTTAGGCCCTTGCACCGTGTAGGGCACGTGTTAGACGCGTCTTTGTCTGCTGTTTTTTTTAAATTCATATTCTTGCATTTAGATTTTTGATATTCTCTCAAGGCAATAAAAAATTTCTAAATTAATAAGAAAGCAAATTATTTTAAAACGTATCCTGAAAGGATCATACACGCTAAAAAAAATTACGACGGAGGCATTACGTCGGAAATCTCAACATGCATTACTTCAGAGAAAATTAATAATATTAATAATCTAAATCCTACAATCATATTTTGAGGTACGCTTGTTGATATTTTTATTGTAACATACATAACTTTCACTTTATATGCAAGTCATACATTTGAGATATATATAAAATAATGGAATTGTTGAAGACATTAATATATATTCTTACTAATAATGACCAACATAATACATTTCGTGACTATATTCCAGGTAACATGCTTTTCGACCGACATGTGGCTCGTAGTAATTATGTGCCACACGAGTTCAAATCTGTTTTATTAATGCCGGCATCCGTGATAAAATTTCTTGTGTTGCTTCACGATTTTAACCCTGAAAGTAAAAACGTCCCTTGCGTATCTTGACACATTGCACCATCAGATTGCGGAGAAGAGAGAGCCGGAGCTCCATTGCCTTGCAAATGAACAAATTCCATCTCTTCCATCAGCGCGAACAGGGCAGTCAGAGAGCATGCTTATCGAATACGCACGTGTGTCATACACAATACATGCGTGATTATATATCACCAAAAACTGTTTGCGTTTCGCCGCTCGCATTATGGGGCGGAGTGGACGGGCTTATCGCCGTTGAGAGTCCTCTGACAAATCGCCGATTCGAAATGGGCCGCGTTGCCTTGAGTGAACACAATCAATAACGCACAGATATAACGCTACGTCGATGGACGGATGAATTAATACACTGCTGTTATCGAATGATGATCGATAGTGTTCACTTCAGTTATGTCGCACAGCAATTCCTCTGATAGAAATGAATACTATAAGTACAGGGACTCAAAGAGCAGTTTTATGTGGACTATTCTTTAACACCTCAGAAAATATTTTAGCATTATTAATATGTTTATTAAAGTTTATGTGTAAATTAAATATGTTTTATCCTCCGCCACGAAAACACAAAGCTCATTTCGTAATTATTGTATTGTGGTCATAATTTTGTGTTGGGAATGGCCTTGGCAAATTGTTGTCGTCCATAGCTTTGTTTGTTTGTTTCGTTGATTTGTCTATGGTCACCCTTGTGAAACACAATGCGACCAAGAGAAAATATAAAAAATAGGAGATGTTGTTGTGCCAAAGAGTGAAATGAAATATAGAAAAATAAGGAATTTAGTGTTGTATGAAGATCTAGGATATACATAACAATTCGTTGTTTCAGAAGTTCGTATCATAATTTTTTCAGTTCACCAAAATTCTGGTTATCGTTTTTATTGATGGTTTTTCCTAACTAACCAAGCTTCAAATATTTTGAAATAAATGTAAAATATTATATTTTTATTGTTTTTGATACAAAACATGAACATTGTCACTATCATTATGTCATCATCATCATCATCATCTTTAGTTACTAGGCTGTCCGGGTGACGCCGCGTCCATGACAAAGATGCCGTCGTTTCGGTTGCTATTCTGCGACTTTCCTCAGGGCGTAATGAAGGTCGCAGAAAGGCGACCGAAACGTCGGCACCTTCGCCATGGACGCGGCGTCACCCGGACAGCCTAGTAAATACCGACTCCGGCCGCGGAAGCCTAGGCTCTCAATCATCATCATTATCTAAATACCTTCATTCGAGGGCGAGTGACTTTCATTGCCTTCTTGCGTATCCGTGATAGCGCTTTCGCACAGGCGGCTGCTCTCGCATTGATTCCAATGGAGGGCAGCGTGGACGACGCAACGGTTGGGGGGCACATCGCGCCTCCCACAAGCGCCTCCGCTGGCAGACAGACGACGATCGTAAAAGACAGCGTCCGAGCGTCTTCCCCCTCCACGCCGCCTCCCTTTTTTACCGCCGAAGCCTAATCGCCGATAAACTTTTACTTTCCCG
>BOPP01000064.1:1691719-1702240 GCA_017312745.1 Gryllus bimaculatus
CGTCGGCCCCCCGCGCCCGCCGCCCTCGTCGGCCCCGCCGCCCTCGTCGGCCCCCGCCCCCTCGTCGCCCCGCCGCCCTCGTCGGCCCCGCCGCCCTACGTCGGCCCCGGCCGCCCCCGCCGCCCTCTCGCCCCGCCCCCTCGTCGGCCCCGCCCGCCCTCGTTCTCGCCCCCGCCGCCCTCGTGGCCCCCGCCGCCCCTCGTCGCCCGCCGGCCCTCGTCGCCCCCGCCCCCTCGTCGGCCCCGCCCCCTATCGGCCCCGCCCGCCCTTTCACGGCCCCGCCGCCCTCGTCGCCCCCGCCGCCCTCTCGGCCCCGCCGCCCTCGTCGGCCCCGCCGCCCTCATCGCCCCGCCGCCCTCGTCGCCCGCCGCCGTCGTTCGCCCCCGCCGCCCTCGTCGGCCCGCCGCCCTCATCGGCCCGCCGCCCTCGTCGCCCCCCGCAGCCCTCGTCGCCCCCAGGCCGCCCTCGTCGCCCCCGCCGCCCTCGTCGCCCCCGTTCGCCCCCACCGCCTCGTCGCCCCGCGCCGCCCTCGTCGCCCCGCGCCCTCTTCGCCCCCGCCGCCCTCGTCGCCCCCGCCGCCCCGTCGGCCCCCCACCGCCCTTCGTCCCCCCGCCGCCCTCGTCGCCCCGCCGCCCCCGTCGCCCCCAACGCCCCCAACGCCCTCGCCGCCCCCGCCGCCGCCGTCTGCACCGCCGCATGCGCAGCGCCCCCTCCGCACACGCTAACCCAAACATTAGCGACCTAGCATTAATACAATTATTGCTGCGCTCACCCTGCCCCATAAACGCCCCTTCGACGCTCCTCCGCCTCCGCCTCCGCCGCAACCGCCATCTCGCCTCAACGCCCCGCGCCGGCGCCTCTCGCCTCAACCCTCAACCACCGGCGCTGCTGCCACACACGGGCTGAGGTCGTCTTCGTCGGGGATTACTGCTGACCCTCGAAGTCCATAAATGGATAATTCCCCAGCTTTCTTTGTTATTTCAGCAACACCGTTGACGATTTCGCCATCAGTTCAGTGATCTGAAGCCACTGCCTTCCATTATTGATTTATTCTCTCATTACCCCATCATTTCTTATCGTCGCTGATCTTCATTTAGTGTCCTCCAACATCATCGCACTCGTCTTGACCGTTTTCGTTTTAATCACATCGTATGATAACTGTCATCGCTTTCATTATCAATATAATCACCGCGTACCAACACCGTCACCGGCACTATCATGACTATTCGCCTTTTCCACATCACCGTCATCACAGTCAAAATCACCACAGTCAGTCATTAGAGTCACTATGTCATCATTATGCTCAAATATTACAATCCATCACCGTTCTCATCGCCGCTACTCTCTACACAATCCCTTCACTACTGTAAGCACGCGCATCACATCACCATTGTCATCACCACCACTACCACCATCACAGTCACCTGTATCTCCGTCCCCACCAACTCCAACACCGTATTTATCACACACACTACCACTATTGTCAACCTACATATATTTATGTTGCTTCAACACAAAAACGCATTAACCAATTTCACTATCACTACCACTATCACTGGAGTGGACAAACTCCATCTCCCCTTCGCCTGCCGCCTCCATCACCTCTCCGCCCCCGCAGTAGCTGTGCCGCCCTGCGCCAGAAATAGCCTGCGCCAGCGATTCGCCACGCTTCGATTAGATCCGCCCCCCCTCGCCCCCCTCGCCCGTGTGAGGCGGCCGCGTGGGCGCGCCCGGGGTAGACCACGCCGCGCGTCTGCCACCCAGAAAATCCCTTTGCGCCCAAGGCTTGTGCTCGGTGCCGTAGACGCTTATTTTTACTTGTTATTTCGGAGAACAAAGGAATTAATAGTGGATCTACGTTGTAGTGTCGTAAGAGGCTCTGGAAGCGAAATAGACGGCTGCCATTACCTGCGTTGATGAGTTTCGAAACACAAACTGTCACTCGTTTTCACAAAATCTGAAAATCAGTGGAAGAAGTTTATATCTTAAAACTCTTGTTCGTTTATAGAGTTAACATTGCATCATTTTGGTTTTGCATAGTTATCATTGCACTACGTTTTGCACTCTATTTCATTTAAAAACTAAAATTATCTTTGACCTAAAATAAGAGGGCATTCAATAAGCAATACTGAACAGCCAATCATCGATTCGGCCACAAAAGGTATTGAAAATAATGCAAAATTTGGTTTGACTCGCTTCAATCAAATTAATGGCTTATACGCTTTATTGCGATTTTGAATCATGTGAAACGTTTCAAAATTTATCTTTTATTAAGTACATGAAACGAATTGATCAGCTAGAGATGTAGAATGAAGGCGATGTCTATTACAAATTTCACTGCCACCTAAATATGGCTAAATCATCTACAGCCATTCGAAAGTGTTATTAAAATCTGCAAGGTAACCATGTTATAAACATTGATTGAATGATTGATGTTTTCGAGCACGTTAATAGCTATGGCTATTATTCCCTTAGTGTAGTGAATGTTTTTTTCTTGGAGGGTAGTGATGTTCCTCCAGGTTGGATGGTGAGATCCGGTGCCGACCTATATGTCGGTTTGCAGAGGATTTCTCCATTCAGGTAACTGACAACGGAGCACTGCCCTAGCCCGGGCAAGCTCTAAGACTGACCTTCCGCCCTGTGTGATAGTTTACTGCATGCCTGTGCGTCTGTAAGTAAGGGGATAGTATAGAACAAGGGAGAGGAAAGAAAGATCGGGGATCCTTTTGTTAGGATCTTACCGTAGCATTCACTTGATACCCATAGGTTAAATCACGTAAAACTAATGATCAGAGCTGTCGGCCACTTTACGTTTTAGGTAGAGTGGCTTAATTCAACCTAGCTATAAAGATTGTGTTGTCAATGCACCACGGTTGGAACTTAAACCCTAGGATATCCCGACAGAGTCGCTGCAGACACAGAGGTAATGCGAAGAAAGTGCATGGTTAAGTGAAGAATTTTTCCTGTAACATAAAGGTGCTTCTAAACTCAGAATCTTTTCCGATAATAGATGCGACGTGACATTCACAAATTTTACGAAATCTTAATTTTTTGTACAATTGTCTTTCATCATTGGGATATTATTTTAAAGATCAGAAACTTAACTGTATGTGTATTTTCTGCGTACTTACGTAACACTGAATGGCAGTAAATCACACTCTCATAATGTTACAAACTGACATCATAATGAGTGGTTCTTATCCTAATTATGTGTATGGGAAAACTGCGTATAATTGAAATTCCAACGGTGAACTAAAGTCGCATGACATTATTATCACCAATAACTTCAAATATAATTAAATGCTAAAATATGAATAAAGCCACTGAGCGAAACAAAAATAAACTTTTACTTCTTCAAAACAAACAAAAAAATGACTGCAATAGAAACCGCATCCGCAACCTTCGATCAACAAAACTGGTATAGTAAATACTATTTCACCAATGGCGACCTCGACCGGCTGGAAATAACAAGGGAATAAGGTCAAGGCTGGCAGTCGATGGGACGTGTGTCAGACGCCCCCACAGCCTCGCCTCAACCAAGGCCCGCCGCCCTCAAACAGCGAGCCAGGCTAGATCGTGAGGACGTTAGTATGGCCTCATGACGAGAAACCGGCCGGGAGGGCTGGGGACAGAGGACGGCGTCCTTCCGAAGCGGGCATTTAGCACGAGGTTTAGCTTTAATAGAGCTAACCACTGCCTGTGTTTCCCGAAGCGCCTCTCATCTGCATCAGAGAAGCAGCGCCCGACCCGGCAGCCCCGCCACGCCCCCTTTCTCCGCACCCACCCCACTCGCGCCTCGCTCCCGCCCCGTCCGCCCCTCCCCGCTCCCGCTCCGCCCCTCCCCTCCCCCTCCGCTCCGCCCCTCCCCCTCCCCGCCCGCCACGCCCCACCTCTCCCTCCCCGCCCCTCCCTTTGAAAGTATGCAAAGCCATCGACAGCGCGGCGTCGACCGGGACGGCCGCATCGAGATCGGGACGCCGCGGCGCCGCCCGTTCGCCCGTCGGCCGATCAAGGCGCCCCAACCAACAGACGCCGGCGCTGCCACCCGTCCCCTGCGGGGGACCAAACACTTTCGATTTCGCCGCTGCGATCTGAGGCGCCAATGTAAGCGTTCGTATTCAGATTCGGGTTGTCAGTGGTGTACAATGGAATTTGGCGTTCATCAGGTTCCGAAGATATTTGTGAACGGCATAAGATTTTTGTTTCTAACGAAATAATGATGCCGTCAGTATCCTATTCTAACATGAAAAGTAAATTAGTCAGATTTTCATCTAGCCAACAAACTTACTTACTCTGAGAACGACATCTTAATCTGTTTGTTTGAGTTGTTCACTCAGCAATACCGCGCTTACCTTCTTTTCTTAACTTGTTAATGTAAACAAATTGTGTGTCGTCAGCAGGAAAGCGTGAGATACAATACAGCAGATGGATAGATGAACCAACATTTTGAGACTTCAAACTCTAATTCATTCTTAATCAAACGATATTGTTTATATTTAAGAAGATTTTTCTTTAAGTAAGCATTGTTTTGGTAAAGGTGAAAATGAAAAGGTGTATCAAATGGGAGGAAGACATACAATGTAACTCACTGATGCTACTAATTTAAAAAAAGTTTATAAATGTACCCAAAAAATTTGGAAAACAAACTAGAAGTTGCTATCTCCAGAATTCATTCAGTTCCTCGCAGAAGCGCCTATTCTCTTAATTGGTTAATAGTAACAATTAGTGTTATTTTGCATAACTGTAAAATATGTTGAATGAGATAGTCCCAATGTCATGGGAAGAGTTTTAACGCGCAACAGCCTTCGGAAAGCACACGGATGTAGCATTCCCTCAGATAAAATCTTCCGCAAAACTCAAGAGGAAGATATACAGGCAGATATAAAAAAAACACAAACCAGAAAGGCGTTCGCCTATCTGCTTAAGAAAAATGAATATTAAAGGCGTACACAATTAAACTTTATCTCGGGCCGCTTAAAGGGCGGGAAGGCGCGCCGGCCAACGAGCACCGTCGAACGGCGGCGGCGGCGCGCAGCGCGTCTCGTTTGTTTTACGCTCTCATCGCTGCAGATGGGCGCCCGTAAAAGCCCCTCCGCCTCGCGGGCCCGAAACGGCCAGCGCACAGTGCGACGCGGGCGAGAAGTGCGCGGCCACGGAGGGTCGATTTGGAGGAAACGGGCCGAGAGGTGACACACATCACCGACATGGATAGTGGGGACTGTGAAGAACACGCCGTACTGCTTGAACGGCCTAGAGTTGATTGGGTAATTGCATGTTCGATCCGGCGAGAAAATATAAATTTACTTTATGTGAATAAAGTAATATTTTATTTGATGTGAATGAAGTAATAATTTATATGAATGAATAAAGTACTTTACGTGGAAGTGAAATTGTGGTATCTGACGGATAATTCGTTGTTCGACTGTTCTGATCAGTGACTTCGTGATCCTTCACATAACATCCAGAGGAATGCACGAATCAGATTCTTTACAACGAGTCCAAGACCGTGCGATCTATACCTTTCCTTTACTTTTCCATTATCTCATCATCATCATCATCATCTTCATCATTATCGTCACCGACGTCTTCGTCTTTGTCGTCGTCATCTCTCTCAACCCAGACTGGGGGACCGTGAGAGAATACATCCCGTTCTAACTCACCTCGTCACAAGCGGCACAGGCCTGCAGGGAGGCCTTGCAGTCCCTGCAAGACGCCCCCGCCGAACTAACACTAGGAAAAAGGACCTAAAGAAGGGCTGAGGAGCGGCCTGGCCTACAAGCCTACGATCTCCAGAAGACGCGGAGGGGTGGCGGTGAGTCCTGGTAGAACATAGAAAATTAGATGCTTGGCTGTCCGGGATGAGCCGCGTCTCAGTCGGTCGACTGAGATAAGAACACATCTTACGAACCTCTACGGGAAACGTATCTTCAAACATTCGATCGACTGAGACGCGGGCCAACCCGGACAAGTATCCAATGAATCCGTCAGCGGAAGCCTACAAACATACAGAGAATTACTTCTCGCGTTCTAACACAATCTAATCGATCAATCCATGGTTCGTCATCATTACTTTTCACGATCTCCCTTCCGTATTTTGTTAATTAGTATTGCACATTTCAGACAGTTGAGGGACAACACAGCATGGCGGTCTAATATGGTCCGTAAATGTTCGTGGGCGATATTTTTTGTATATCATCAAATAGCTACGTTTCTTTCAACTACGAAGATCGAGAAATATAAATGATTAATTAATTCCTTCATACATTTTTGCAAATGCAATTTTCTGTATCTACAGTGTTCAAACGTTAGTATGACATTAAAGAAAATGACACAAGACGTTTGTATTTTTCTCCCATGAACGACAGAAATTTCATCTCCTTTAACGCAAAACCATGTCAATTAACTATGGACTTGCAATGAAAGTTGCCTATCTTTCATCAAGCGAAAGCGTTTTTTAGCATTACGTGTTACAATGAACTTCATCCACCAATATCATATACAAAAAATCGGATCGGTATTAATCGGACATTGTGCTGAACTGGTTCGATTAAACGCGACGGACACTTCACTGGTTAAGATGGCAATACACTTTTAAACGAAATGACAATAAAGATAATTATGTTTTCAGAAGTCTTATACATGTAAAAAGATTTTACTTGAAAATGTATTCCTTACGTAACAAAATCCCAGATTTGCAACCAAAAATTAATCATCTTCGTTTATAAGTTCTGCTCCTATTGTCGAATCACAGATATGAAATAGAAGTACTATAAATCGGTAAAAAAGGTTTAAGGATGATAGGAATACAAAATTGTTAAATGTTTGGTACTTATAAAGTAAAAAAGAACATTAATAGGTCAACCTGAAGCTCTTACAACCATATTGCTTCGTTGTTTGAGGGACAGATCATAACTGTCAACTGTTCAAACACTTACATACAAAAGCATAGTTGCATTGTGACACGATTTAATTGTTCAATTAATCCGCAATATCAGAATGCATGAATTCAAATATATCGTGAATGAAAATTCTTATTGTGGAATGGTCATCAAAATTTAACTTTTTTGTCGTTCATAACGTTGTCTTTTTCTTATTCAGACTATGCATGTTCGGAATTCAAATGGACAAAATACTTTCGTCTTACGGTTTGTCTAAAACTCGTTGCATTGAAAATGACGCAGATCTTTGAGCGTCCAAATTGCATACTGATATACATAATCTTTTAAGAAATAATCCAGACGTCGTGAAATGCTGAACTTTGATAAATCAGTTTTGTGAACAACGAAAGAATGCTTCATTTACTCATTAGAATCACTGCTCAAATTATTTTGCACCTTCATCAGCAATAACTTCAATAACATCTGCCAGACAATCACAAAGAGTGGGACAAAATGCATTACAGTTTAAATCCTTCTCGGCGGCTTGCTATCGCGGTCTAGGAGATCGCGCAAGTCTCTATCAGGGGTCGGAACTATCGGAAATTCGGACTCATTCTCGGCTGTTCTCGCCAGTGCCGGTAGTGTTGACACTGAGGAAACGGGTCTTTCCTTGATGAATCTCCAACCCTCTTGGAGGAGGGTGCTTGGAAAACGACTTGGTAATTGCAGCTTGTCATAAGCTCCGTGAACTCTCTTACAAGAAGAAAAATAATTTAATACACAATTTTATTAATTTTGATAACAAACTAGTGGTGTTACAGCGGCATATACTATCCCACATTGCTTGTAAAGGTAACTCAAAATTATGCGAAATATACTTAAGTTTTCAAATAATTTTACATTGCATGGTTTAGAGATTCAATTTGGAAGAAAAATATTATTAATAAAAAGATCCTTGTTCCAATATTACAATTGTAAAAACATGCGGGAAAATTTCTAAAAAAAATTTGTAAATAATTAATTTTGAAAATGTAGAGTGTTTAACGAGAATCGGACTTGAGCCATTTCTACAAACTCACTTTGCTTTACGCGAGGGAAAAAAATTAAAGAAATAATGTAGCTGATTTTGAGAATTTTTTTATATATTTCTTTAAAATGATTCAGGAAGCACATGCAGAAAATGCAGGAAAACACGTACAGAAAACACATCCTTCATAATTGATGGGTTAAAGAGTAAAATAATTGAAAGGTTTTGTAGGACTATTGTTTATAAAAATTAATGCAAATATTTTAAATAAGATTGCAAATTGCCTTGTACTATCGATTTTTATTCAGTTTTTGTCTCTAGAAGAACATTTCATACAAAGTGGAATAAACAATGCGTTTAATATATTTAATAGAAACGCGTGTGCCAGAAACCGTGTCGAAGGATCCGGTGCCTTCTCGCACATTCTTTTTCTAATGTTGCCTATTTGCACACCGATTTGGAGGATACACCCCGATAATAGGTCTAGTATCAGTATCGTTCGTTCTACCTACTGGCTGTGCCGGATCAGGCATTCTCGGACATAGCGGACTCAGCACGCTGGCCTCGTCACAGAGGACAATACCAACTGAGAGTCCAGTTCCACAATCTAGTATTGAAATAGAAGATTTTTGCAAATTGTTTCCAAACAACACCTTCCTCTTCCTACATTCTAATGAGCTCGTATCATGAACAATACACTGAACATAGACATGTATGGTGGTTTCTCGAAACAGGGGCAAGGGGAACACGATGCTGCTACAACAACACTCTTGCGAAACACCAATGACAACGTACTCAGGATTCGTACTCAGGATCCTTTGGACTGAGGCGTAAAGTAGGTTCGCTCTATAATAACCGTCATCATATAGACCATCAAATACATCATTAAAATAAAATAAATAGAAAATAAATAAATTAGAAATTAATTTCTCATGATTCAAAGATGAGTGGATTTGGTTGTAAAAATCTGTGCATAACCAAAACTGATTGTTTAGTGATTCCTAACGCACCAATCACTTAAACCGTGATCTGGGCTGTCCGGGTGACGCCGTGTCGAAGGCTTTGTTGCCGACGTTTCGACCATACTGTCGTGGTCTTCCTCAGCCCTGAGGAAGACCAGGACAGGATGGTCGAAACGTCGGCAACTCAGCCTTCGACGCGGCGTCACCCGGACAGCCCTGATCACGCACATGACTCTGGCCGCGGAAGCCAACGACTTCAATCACTTAGACCATCCATTTCGTGAGCGTTTTGCATCTTACACTTCGGAATGCAGCTGTGCTCTTTCCACGGAACGCGAGAGACGACGCCAACTTACACCTCGGATTCGTCGATTGTTTCTGGCCGCCTCAGCTGCTATGGTCGCTCGCCTCGTGTGTGTGTGTAGTGCACTATATATTCCGGGAGGTGATGATGGTCCTTCTTCGCTAGAAAGCAGCTCCTGCACTTTCCTTCTGGCAGTCTAGAGAGATTTTCTCCTCTTCAGGTATTCCCGCCAGCGGTGCACTGTTCCAGGCGGTGCAAGCTTTAAGATACCGACTGGCCTCCCAAAATCCATAACTATATATAAAACACTACAGATTTAGAAAGTTTTCTACTCAACGAATTTTCCCGTTTTTTTACTTCAAATCAAAAAGAAGGGTAGTCGGCCGGAGATGTGTTATCACTAGCTCATATTAACAGATTTTGTAGTATAAACACTACGTTTTAATATTATCTAAGGATAATAGAATGAACACGTATTTGCCGTCATTTGTCCGTTTTTTTGGGAGACTTGCAATCGATCAAAGAAGAGTGGTCGGCGTTTAGTAACCTTTGGTCAGTACGATGTTATAATAATCGAATCGCAAAAGTTGGGTACTTTAATTTGGAAAACAAAGAGTGTTTTAAATACGAATAACAGTGAGTGCATTTAAACGTGATATGTATCCCTTTTCAGTTACTATATATTATATGCGGTAAGTAAAAGTGGACAGCAGTATACGGTTCGATGTACTGTTGAAATACATACGAGTATATTCACGCGTTTAAACGCCGAAGTCGCGAATACATATAATGTATTCAGATGCAGGAGAAGTCGCCTTTTACCACCACCGCTCGCGCGCCGCTTGTTAACAACTTTCTTATTTTCTCGAGAGGGAACGCCCATCAACCTCTAAAGCTCGCAATTCTGGGATTTTTTGACCAGGGGGAATTTGGAAAGAAGTCTGACAGTCTCTCAACAGCTTAAACCGCTTGGCCCAGACGTTAGCAGATGCTGGAGCTTAGATCCTTCCCAGAAGGAAACTACATGTAATTACTATTTTCGAAAGGCTTGTCACTTTCACAATTTAAACGAGCGTTCGCCATATTTATTTGTACCAAATTAGATCCTACCCCGACACCATTCATTCAAATAGAATACACACATAGAGCATATGAAGTACTTTTACGTTGTCAATTTTCCACGGCTCTTCCTCTTCTGCAAAGTAACCACACATGTTCGACTCGTAAGTGACAATGCGCAGTGCGACTTCTGGAACGCTATAGTGGACACTGCGCATGCGCGCCATTGGAACCGTCGAAGGCGTGTAGATCGAGTGAAGAACTCTGCTTGAGGCGCGTGATTAGGCCGCT
>BOPP01000064.1:1702505-1722206 GCA_017312745.1 Gryllus bimaculatus
TTATAAAGTAAAAAAAACAACAACTCGAAGCTCTTACAACCATATTGCTTCGATGTTTGAGGGACACATCATAACTGTCAACTGTTCAAACACCTACATACAAAATCATAGTTGCATTGTGACCGGATTTAATTGTTCAATCAATCCGTAATATCATAATGCATGAATTGAAATATATCGTGAATGAAAATTCTTATTGGTGAATGGTCATCAAAATTTGACTTTTATTTTCGTTCATAACGTTGTCTTTTTCTTATTCAGACAATTCATGTTCGGAATTCAAATGGACAAAATTCTTTCGTCTTAAGATTTTTTCCATACCTTTTATACTCCAATTTCATGCACAATCTTATTCTAAACCTCGTTGCGTATGACGTGGAACTTCGTGCGTCCTGATAGCATACTGTCAACATAATATTTTAAGAAATAATCCAGACGTCGTGAAATGCTAAACTTTGATAAGCCAGTTTTGTGAACAACGAGAGAATGCTTCATTTACTCATTAGAATTACTGCTCAAATTATTTTGCACCTTCATCAGCAATAACTTCAATAACATCTGCCAGACAATCACAAAGAGTGGGACAAAATGCATTATATTGTAGATCCTTCTCGGCGGCTTTGCAATCGCGGTTTAGGAGATCGCGCAAGTGTCCGTCAAGGATCGGAACTATCGGAAATTCGGACTCATTATCTGCTGTTCTCGCCAGTGCCGGCAACATTGGAACTTAGGAAACGGAACCTTTATGAATTTCCAACCCTCTTGGAGGAGGGTGCTTGGAGAACTACTTGGTAATTGCAGCTTGTCATAAGCTACGTGAACTCTCTTACAAGGAGAAAAATAATTTCATACACAATTTTATTAATTTTGATAACCTAGTGGTGTTACAGCGGCAAGTACTATCCCCAGTAAAATAATTGAAAGGTTTTATAGGACTATTGTTTATAAAAATTAATGCAAATATTCTAAAATAAGATTGAAAATTGTCTTGTACTTTTGATTTTTATTCAGTCTCTAGAAGAACATTTCATACAAAGTGGAATAAATAATGCGTTTAAGATATTTAATAGAACGTGCCGGATGGATCCGGTGACTCCTCGCACATTTTTTTCTAAAGTTGCCTATTTGGCCAACGATTTGGATGATACACCCCGATAATAGGTCTAGTATCAGTATCGTTCCTTCTACATACTGACTGTGCCGGAACAAGCATTCTGGGACTTGGCGGACTCGGCACGCTGGCCTCGTCACAGAGGACAATCCCAACTGAGAGTCCAGTTCTACAATCTAGTACTGAAATAGAAGATTTTTGTAAGTTGTTTCCAAACAACACCTTCCTCCTACTACATTTTAATGAGTTCGTATCATGAACAATACACTGGACATTGACACGTATGGTGGTTTCTCGAAACAGAGGCAAGGGGAACACGATGCTGCCGAAACAACACACTCGCAAAATATCAATGATAAGTATGAGGATGACATTCGTACGCAGGATCCTCTGGACAGAGGCGTACGCTGATTGACTGTTTAGTGATTCCTAACGCACCAATCACTTAAACCGTGATCTGGGCTCAGGGCTGAGGAAGACCACGACAGGATGGTCAAAACGTCGGCAACACAGCCTTCGACGCGGCGTCACCCGGACAGCCCTGATCACGCACATGACTCTGGCCGCGGAAGCCAACGACTTCAATCACTTAGACCGTCCATTTCGTGAGCGTTTTGCATCTTATACTTCGGGATGCAGCGGTGCTCTTTCCACGGAACGCGAGAGACGACGCCAACTTACACCTCGGATTCGTCGATTGTTTCTGGCCGCCTCAGCTGCTGTGGTCACTCGCCAAGTTTGTGTGTAGTGCACAATATATTCCGGGAGGTGATGATGGTCCTTCTTCGCTAGAAAGCAGCTCCTGCACTTTCCTCCACGCAGTCTAGAGAGATTTTCTCCTCTCCAGATATTCCCGCCAGCCGCCACTGTCCCAGGCGGTACAAGCTTTAAGATACCGACCGGCCTCCCAAAATCTATAAGTGCCTGTAAAACACTAAGGGTTTACATTTGAAAAGTTATCTACTCAACGAATTTTCCAGTTTTTTACTGTACATCAAAAAGAAGGGTGGTCGGCCGAAAATGTGTTATCAATAGTTCATATTAACAGATTTTGTAGTATAAACACTGCATTTTATTAGTATCTAAGAATAATATAGTGAATGTTTATTTGCCGTAATTTGTTCGTTTTGTTAGGAGAGTTGCAATCGATCAAAGGAAAATGGTGGACGTTTAGTAGCTTTTTGTCAGTATGATGTTATAATAATAGAATCGCAAAAGTTGGGTATTTAATTTGAAAAACAAAGAGTGTTTTAAATACGAAGATCAGAGAGTGTATTTAAAGGTGATATGTAGCCATCGTGTGACATATGTATCCCTTTCCAGGTGCTATATATTATATAGTCAGTTAAAAATGGACTGCAGTATACGGTTCGATGTACTGTTGAAATACATACGAGTATATTAACGCGTTTAAACGCCCAAACATGCGGTAGTGGCGAATACATATAATGTGTACTTTTTTTATCTTGTAGGAAGGGAACGCCTCTCAACCTCTAAAGCTCTTCCGCTCGCGATTATGGAATTTTTTGACCAGGGGGGATTTGGAAAGGAGTCTGAGAGTCTCTCAACAGCTTAAACCGCTTGGACCAGACGTCAGCAGATGCCGGAGCTTAGATCCTTCCCAGAAGGAAACGTAATGTAATTACTATTTTCGAAAGCCTAGTTACTTTCATAATTTAAACGGACGTTCGCCATATTTATTTGAACCAAATTAGATCCTATCCGACACCATTCATTCAAATAGAATACACACATAGAGCATATGAAGTACTTTTACGTTGTTAATTGTCCACGGCTCTTCCTCTTCTGCAAAGTAACCGCACAGGTTCGGCTTGTAAGTGACAACGCGCAGTGCGAGTTCTGAAACGCTATAGTGGACACTGCGCATGCGCGTCATTGGAACCGTCGAAGGCGTGTAGATCGAGTGAAGAGCTCTGCTTGAGGCGCGTGATTAGGCCGCTGGGTTTGCGGCGCGTACGACTGCGCCGCCGTTGTTGTGGGCGGGGCGGCGGCGGCGGCGCCGGCGGCGGCTCCCCCTCCCTCTTACGGCGCCGCTCGGGCGGCCAACTGCGCGGAAGACGATGACGCCGACACTAATCACCGGCGATTTCATTCAAGAGACTGCGCGCCACGCCACGCCGCGCCGGCCCGAGCCTGGCGTGGCCTGGCGGCGAGGAAGACACGGTTTTGGAGGTGGGAAAAAGGAAGCAGAATGGATCCGGTGAGCCTGTGAGGCGGGAATGGTGGGGAGAGGTAAGGCGATTTCTTACAAACGTGAGTGTGTAAATAGGTGTGTTGCAAACGGAAGCATCAACTACTTATATCATTGTTCCCGTCAGTGTATTTAACGTTATATTCCGGAATTAATTGATTGATTAGTTACTTATTATTTCTGGGCGCGTCAACTGCTAAGGTCAGCAGTCCTGTAAGTGTATTGCATGTTTTTATCGTGAGAGGTGACAGTGATCTACCCCCACTGAATGGCGACATCCATTGGTGACCTACAGGTTGGCTTTCGGTGTTTTCCCCAACCAGGTATCTCTCCCTGGGGGTAAACACCTCAGCCGGGACCGGTTGTAGCCCGGCAGGTGATGGCCCTCCGCTGGACTCTGGGACCCGGTGCCGACTTATAAGACGTCTTGAGCGGTTTTCCCCTCCAATAAATCTCCTCCAGCGCGGAACTGCGCCTGCTGGGACAACTCGAAGGTCCGACTGGTCTTTCGGCATAAGGGGTAGTGTAGTGTAAGGGTGGAGAGAGGGGACAGACTGGGAAGAGGGGAATATCACGGGCAAGATATCTCGCGCGATCCGTGACCCGTTTTGTCGGGATACTGCTGTGACATTGGCCTGGTTTTGACCCGGCGGCAGAAAACTATGTATCTATCAGCGTCACCTGGCCGATTGAATTATATTACGAGAGTGACTGAATTCATTTCTGATAAGTCGCACTAAATAGTGTAGTTAGAGTGCAAAATTCGCGTATATGGCTCCAGCCTTATGACCTTCCCACTAACGATACTGTAGAGATAATTATATTGCAGCTTAGTTGTTGCAGCCAGTCGTACAAGGATGTGGTCGCTGTGCCTAGAGCACGGTCGGAGCAGAGCGTGGCATTTTATAGTGAAGAATGACAGAGCAAGAAGTACTTTAGCGTAATTTGGATTGTTTGGTTTGTATTCTTTGTTGTAGTGTGACTAGATTTGGCACAGTTGGGAGTGATATGGTGAAAGTGTGTGGCATGGCACAATTTATCATGGCGTGTCGTGGCGATAATACGAGTAAATCATAGCGTGTCATGAATCGTGCGCAAAGTGGGAAAGAGACAAAAAGTACGCACGGGAAAGTAAAGGATAGGCTACAAGGCTATCTTAAGGTAGGGTTGTGGCTGTACACAGAACAAAAATAGAAGCTGGGACTGTTGAAGATAGCTTTTCCGAGCGGTGGAAGGGTAAAGGATGAGAAGAATGAAACCGTGAAGATAGGATGGAGCTGCGAAGATGAGCATGGGGGATGAAATCACCATCTCATTACCTCCATCGCCAGAGACGCGCCATGGTGGAGATGAAACGGCTAAGAAAGCAACAGACGAAGGAAATTGTGCACAGCAGAATGAAGCGACGAATACGGAGAGGCGGGGATTGCGAGCAGGGCGTATTGAATGGGCCGAAGGCGGGTGGGTCGCCGGGCCGACGAGGTGCCACAATGCGAGCTCTGAGGGCGGAATTTTCGTAGCGCGCGTCTAAGAGGTAGGAGAAACATCTGCCGCCTGAGGCCCTCGTCCCCCCTCCCCCTCCCCACCCCCCTGCGTGTTCACGAGTCACGCAATTTCACGCCAACGCACGGGCGACATTCGTCGAGCAATTGTGGGGGAAAATTAAAACATGTCTGAGCGGCAATGTGCTTTTTAAGGGTATAATGTTGTTAAGAATACTACACATTAGAGTACGTATCTTAGTAATACGAATTTAAACATTATTTTGAATACATTGCTTAGAATTCAAATTATAATTTAACTTGAGTGTATAGTTTAACATTTATAATATTTAATTAAATGAGTCGTTAATATTTAATGTTTAGGATATTTTAAACCTATCCATCTGCAATACTGGACAAAAATATAAAACTTCCTAATACCAATTCTTCCAATTGTATAATATTATCCTCATTTTCATAAATGAAAGATCTACACAGTACAGATGAAAATTACATATTTGGAATTAGCGCAGCTGCGATTTTCTACTCTCGATTCATAGTCACGTTTTTTCTGTAAATAATGATAAATTCAGCAATAAATACTCATTTTAAAGCCAAAAATTTAAATGTGTCAACATTACTATAAATACTGGAGTAAATATGTAAGATTTTGAAGGAGTGTACACGTATAGTTAAAATTGAGATGATCTTTTCTTACCCGCTGGAAAATTTCGTTTATTCAAATAAATCTATCTGGATCGAATATTTAAACATTTAGGGTTATTTACTTGGCTGTCCGGATGACGCCACGTCCATGGCGAAGGTGCCGACGTTTTGGTCGCCATTCTGTGACCTTCCTCAGGGCGTAATGCAGGGAAGGGAAGGCCACAGAATGGCGATCGAAACGTCGGCACCTTCGCCACGGACGCGGCGTCACCCGGACAGCCAAGTAAATACTGACTCCAGCCGCGGAAGACTACGCTCTCAATAAACATTTAGGGTTCATCAACGTGCAGTGAATCATTTAGCTTAGTAATAAAGGCTTATTAAATTATTATCGCAAGTTGTTAGATAAAAACGTTTTATATTTTATTTTGCATGTTATTCTGCAAAATATCGTCTGTGTTTTCTTAATTTTTTAAACAAAACATTGATCTATTTTGTTACGGCAATTTAATTTTCAGGAAGACTCCAATTGACTGCGTTCAATCCAACGCGAAGAGAGCATCCCGCCACAATGAGTTCGTTACAATTATTCTCCCAGCTGCGGCTAGCAAAAGCCGGCACGCGCTCAGGGCTTTACTGCACCCCAACCCGCCGCCCCCGCATACACTCATTTCCGTGCGTCTTGGGGGAAAGCCGCCACACTCCTCTGCAGAGATATTTGTACAATTGCGGTCGACGCTGCAATCTCGCTGTAATTTGCGCTAAGAGAGCAATTAGGGGCCGAGGCAGCGACGGCGTTCGCGCGCGGCGCGTTTCGCTTTTGTCTGAGGCGACGCGAGCGCCACCTGTCGCCGGCGCGGCGTCGCCATCTTGACTCCGCGAGGCCGCAGATGAGGTGCGCGGCGGCGGAGACGCGGCCTCGAGGCGGCGCGCCATTCACGCGGGCGCTGACGCGGCGGCAGAGGGGCCGTTGGCGACCGGGTGAAGGGGGAGGAGCAGAAGGCCTTCTTGCGCTGATGAGGCAGAAGACGTTGCGTGCGAGAAACGCGGCCTTCGCACATTGCACTTAGCGCAGGAAGAATCTCCAACGAGACGCCCCGGCAAAACTCCTCCGACTGTCTTGACTGATATGACTAATCTCGATTATACGCATAAGTTAGCAGAAATCTATGTGAGAAGCGCCTATAGTTTTGTTAAATACTCAGAAAATCGGTAAAACTCCAAAAACAATGAAAAAGTTTCGATTTCGACTACAAAAACAAATATTTTTTGTGTTATCTTATACTCTGTACATCTCAGAACTTATGGCATTGCTGACGATCATGCGACTCCAAGTTCTAAGAAAGAGTTCGCCTTCCATTAAATATTTGCTATTTACGACTTGTGTTACTCGTCTGAAACATTGTTTTATATTCTTCAAATTAGAGAACCGATGTTCCATACATACTTAGTTTGCAATATTTGTAAAGTCTCAGGGTTCATTTGTTAAATGTTCGCCTTTCAGACGAGAGTATATTACTTGTTGATCTTGAGTCTTGAGCGTGCTACTCTTTGCAATGCGTTGCACTATTTATAACTCAAAAACCGCTGGACCAATTTTAATTATCTCTGATTTGTTGCATTCATCTTCATTCTGAATAGCAGAATAACTACTAAAATATTGGAAAAATTCACGAAAAAATGATCAAAGAACAAAACTAAATATTCCTATCAAATGCAACTCGCAAAACACGGCACGGTTTTTGACTCTATACCTTTTATTAACTCCTAAACGAAGCAATTAGGGCATTAAAAAATACAATTTTGAGATCTCAGGCCTAAAAATACGTTTCCTATACCGTAATCTGCAGCAAGAGATAGTCTTGAATATACTATTACAGTTTTGCCGGACCGACGCTTCTCAAATCGTTAAAGTAATCATATTATTTGTGACATTTGTGTAACGTTACAAATGTCACAATAAGCATGTAAAAAATTGATATGGAAAGTTTGTAGGAGTAGTATTAATTGGGAAATTTCACATACATTTGTGTATGTCTCCCTTTCTTTTACCTGAAATTCTTATCGAACGAAACCGCAACTCTGTCCTTGCACAAGGCACAAACCTCCCCTTCAACCTGTGGCCGTCGGTCATAACCCTCTTTCATACAGCCATCATGGCGACAATCAGAGCTGAACGATCTTCCCTGGAATTCTGCTTTTTGTTCCCTACCTTTGGTAGTTCTCTGTTCCCCCACTACAGGCAACCGGCACGCAACCCATATACCAAATCAAATGCACCTGCTAAACAAGAAAAAGCCGAAAGCGCAAGTAAAGGAAAGGGGGGAGGAAACCGAAAATAGCTGGAAGGATACTACAAAAAACATTATCGAAGAGAGCAACTCTTCGAAGGGCTCGTTACCACCTTATAAAGCACACCTCATAAACTATATTTTACAAAATTCTATGGAGCGTATAGATATTGATTTTTCCTTAAAAACATGGGGTAAATCGTATAAAATACAGTTACATATGTGACTTTAGTCCGTGTTTGTTTGGCAACACTTCTTGCACATTGACTGATATATGAAACATCTTTCACTGCATCAGTACGTCTACCATCGTACTCCAGCGCACACGGTAAGTTGAGTTGCCTAGCAATCAACGGTAACTTCATGATAAAGAGATTTTCCTGAATATATTCATTGGGAAAAAAAGAATCGCATTTGATCCTGTTGCATGCTCTAGATGTTTGTAACACGGTATTCTGTGACGCTTATTATTCTCGAAAATCAGACCGAAAAAAATATATTACAAAAGGAGTATTAATCGATGCTCGAATCGCATTATGACACAGAACCGAGAGTAGAGTTTTATAGATTAGCAGAATTACGGGCCGCCGCCGTCTGCCCGCTCCGCCAGCGCTACTACGACCTGGTTGTTGCCCCCTCGTTGTCGCCCCTAGCTCAGCATTATTTACGTCCCGTCTAAATCGCCCGCCCGCTCGTCCTGCCCTGCTCGATCCCTCCCCGTGCCACACGACAACGTCTAATGGACAGTAACAATAAAGTGAACCTTCTCTATGAAAAAAAACTCTTACTAGATGTGCCAAGTTTCATTGAAAACTGCCAAACGATGTCGAAATTTATGGATCTCAAACAAACCAACATCCCTTTTCATTTTACAGAATATATTGAATTGAATTGAATTAATGCCTTATTTTACGTGGCGAGACTCGAGCCATCAGGCTCGCTCTTCCCTGTGACCACGCAAATTTTGCTACGCTCCTTTCACCAACTAGCAGAGAAAAGAGGTATTTCTTGGGCGAGAAACAGGCGATTTTGAATTTAGTTCAGAGGCGTCATTTGTGCTTGAGGATCTTTTACATGCAAGTAAATCTACTAACATGGGACAGCCGGCTTTACTTCCCCTCCGAAGGAAGGCGTACGTTTCTAAGCCCTTCGCCCCACGGCTTCGATCGGGTTTGAACCCGCCACTTGGATACAACAGTCCGCTACGCTAACCGTTACACGATGGCCGTGCGCAAGTATATGGAGTAGATACCTTTAGAGGTATTTAATGCTTTATAGAATTGCATTTCCTTCTGGCATGTCATCTAGTTTCCTAGATGTTTGAACGATTTTCCACATAATTTATGTGTACATCTCGTTTACTAAGATATTCATGATAATGTTTGTATCATGTGCTACTCAATTACGCGATAAAAAAAACGTTAGGAAGTCATTAAGTACCAAAATTTAGTAGTTCGAACTTCATATAAACGGAGTAGATAAAAATAAAGGCAGTACAATACGGTTTTCAGTAAAATTCGTCTTCTTCTTAAATGGTGTTACAGCATTTATAATTCGCAAATGACCCAATCAATCAGTGGCGCGTACTTAGAGTCACTTGGCAAAGAGGAAGAATAAAAGACGGGCTCCAGCGTTGATTTTTTCTTCTATTAATGTTTAGGTACAGAATTAACTTTTCATTTATAGGATATATTTATTATTATTAAAATGTTTGTTATCCATATATGATAGCTTTGTCTTTCGATGCTAATCAGAGGTTTATAAAACAATTAAATCTGTTGTCATTCTTTAATACATCATGAAAACTCACGTATTCTCTCACAGCCAGGTCTGCGCATTGACTGCTGAAATAATATGTTACTATATGTCGATGTAGATATCAATTTGCAATAACATAATGAATGGAATACAAGTTCTTCAAAACATGACGTAATCATTGTACCCCGCGAAAAAAAATCTCAAGCACATGAAATGTTCAAATTTTATAAGACCGTGCCAAACCACAACACCTGCACATACTTTAATACGAACTTGTTAAAAATTTTTCTAAGACGTTGATAAATACACGCAGCATTAGTTGTTAAAGAAATATCTTATCTTTCAATCATTTTGTAATAAATTCTGGGGTTCACTGTGGACGCCTCATAGGTGTTTGACGAGATCCGGTATGGTCCTGGTATGTAACTGTTAAAGGGAGTCAGGTAGTCATTGAAATTCCAGTATTTTAAACACATGCAACCGCAGTTTGCTATGAGAATCATGATCACCGATGGTTGGTTGTATTGCTTTACGCTTCTGCTGGCTACGTCATCTGTATGTCACCGGCTGGCCGTGCCACACCAGATTTCGCTCCGTGAATACCTCAATTTTAGCATGCGTGCTATGCCGAATGCGCAAGCGAGCCACGCGTACAAATTTCCTTAAATGGGACTATTGAGCCAGCAAATAGTCTGACACACGGTCCATACATTGACTTGAAAACACGTTTAGGTGCTTTCAGTTCTGAATACATATAACCAAAGTAGAATATTGCCCTAATAGTCCTACGTGATTGGCAAAATGCAGTGTTTACGCTTTGATGTAAACATGTGAGCTACATCTGTGAGAAATGTCAGTGATGACATTATCCTCTCTGTATTCATATGCGTCGTATTAAACATAAATTAATCGGAAGAAAGTGGGATGGTTTCTGGGCGAGACCGATACGCCAAGTCTAAATATATCTTCGTGTCATGGAACGTCTCTTTTGCCGTGCGATGTAGTACAATATTTTATTCGATACTTCAATTTTATGACAATTTCTCCGTGTGAAGTACAAATTTAACTCACGACTACGAGACCATACTACGTATTTTTCCATTCGGGGTTTATGAAGTTGGTAGCCGTGGTCACAGTCCGTAGTCGTATGAAATGAAAAGAATGCCGTTCGAGAGAACACTTTTATCTTAAGTCCTAGATTAATTTATGAATTCATGAAAACATGAAGAAAGGCGACTAGAAAGATTAGCACATAATATGAGTGCCATTTAGAATTGTTACGTATGAAATCTCTGCTAATTCAATTTTTGAAATGTCCTTTTATAAAGCCAACATCCACTACTCATAGTTAAAATATCGCTAAGTTAATGAGTTACTGCACTGTAAAGGGCTCGATTTTCTTCTTTCCTTCATTCTTCATGTATCTAAAATGGTAAGAAACCATGAAAGTGTGATGTCAGAGATAACGTCGGCCGATGGCGAAAAGGTTTGATTTCGCCGATCCACAGAATGTTAGGAAAGAGTAGCAAAGTAGAGGATATTAAGAGCTTCCTTGGGACGTTGGTCTTTAATTATTTGGGCACAGCAACATGAACAGTTAGCGCCTCGTAAACTATTCAGGTATAATTAAGCATCCAATGAACAATATAATTCCTGCGTAATGGGCGCAACAACGTTGCCAGATCACGCGAAAACCGCCGGTGAGACCTCACCTGTCACGAGATGGTGTGACGCTGAAGCAAGCAAGGAAGCGACACTCTCCGTGTCTGCGCACGTACTAATGAGCCAGAGGACACGTGTAATCCGCTCTAGTCCGCATGCGCCACGACCTATCACGAGGCAAGTTCGATCCCCCCACCCTCCCAACACTCTGGCCCTGTGGGGCCCAAAGGGTGCTCAGTCACGAAGTAAACAGATTTCGACCTCCGACGCCGCTGTCCGCGCCGCTCAGCATTATGCGCTCTAGGGGACAACTACTGCAAGTTGACTCTTCTCTGTACTCCGCATTTTCAAATATGGAAATTTATGCTCAGTCCGTATATCGAATCTCTATAAACCGAAATTTCCTATAAATCGATTTTTTCTGGCTCTTGAAAATTCCATTAAAACATTATATATATCAATATGGAACTCATTTTCTCACTTGAATATTTTTTTCATGAAATAAAATATTGGTAAAACACTAACGCAATTCCTACATTCAGTTCCCAGCTTTCTCATGAAGGTAACTCGTTCCTGCTTTCCATCTCCGTGGGAACTTGTCACTCGTCAATGATTGCGAACGCCAAAGCGATCTGAAAGTCAATCGCGTGATCCTTCGTCTAATTGCCCTGCCCTACGATGATAATTCGACAGTTCAGCGTAGGTTGCGTTGATATAAAATGTTCCAGATGAAGTGTTTCAGTGGGTTAACAAGTATGAACAGTATTTCAAACGGAGTGCATCATATGTAGAACAAGACATTATAAATTTCTGAAAAAAAAGCCTTTTTTCGAATTTTTGAAAGTTCGATTTAATGATTTGGACAGATACGTGTGTAATATTAATTTCATGTTAAACTCATTTCACTATTAATCGATAAACGGTAAAATTGATTAAATCATTTTTAAATTATTTATTGTTGAATTTTCTATTTTACTCAATTTTTCTACGATTATTTAAGGTCTTCGCAAAAATTTCACAATTCCATACATCGAACTTTCTATATATCGAATATTATCGAAGGAACAGTCAGAATTGATAAAGGGAGGTCCGACTGTAAATACAACCGCACATATTACAGATAATCATCATTCATAATTTCATAAGTGCTTTGAAATAATGAGTGTCAATTGTCTTTACTTGTATCAGAAGGTAAGGTACCCGAAGATTGATAAGGTAGGTGATTCGATTTAGAAGAAACAAATATTTTCTAAAATTTCATTACATGAAACAATTTATTGTCAAAAAACATCTTGAAACAGACGGAAAGAAAATTAAATTGACAGATATACAACAATAAAAAGTGAAATAATTTAAATATATTAAGTTCTTGCGTGTTCAAAAAATATGTAATCTTCTAACTAGTTTGAATGATACAGAGTGGTATCCATTTCAATATGTAAGTAAAAGTGTAATATAATTACTTATTCAATTACGAAACATTGCAATTAATGAAAATAACTTGTTCAAACATTTTGAAATTAATTTAATTTATATGACGCCTTCACTCTGTACAAAATTCGCGACCAGCATGTAGTACTACATTGCAGTTGGGGATTTTCATTGAATTTATTTTCCTAAAGAGAAAGACTAAGGCTAATAATAAAAGAAAACACTGTTTAAATACATTGCGAATGTACCTCTCCCCTCTTCTAATTGCATAGAAACATATGCAAAAGACGCGAAGTTGAAGATTGAAGACTAATAAAATGCATGTTTCCCTCAGAAACGTGTCTTACCCTGACCCAACTTAAAAAAGTTTATAAAACATGCGGCTTTGTGAAAAGTTGATGAAAGAGCCTTTTTAAAATTTGTCACGTATTGTAAGCTTCCCAACCAAAATGTTTGCTAATAATCGCAAAATTAAATACATTTATTGAATTATCTGTTCGAATTATTCAGATTCAGTCCATGGCAGAACATTATTAAATCTTTACGTGCATTTAGTATGTAACTCACCTAAGTTAGCAGATGGTTAAGAACTAATAAGGCCGAAAGGAAAAATAATGTGTGAACAACAGAACGATGGATACCGTAAATTATTATCGATGGATAAAACAAATGAATGGATTATCTAATTCATTTATTTCAAAAGAATATGTTGTCTATTTCATTTAAAAGTAGTGAAAAGTGTTAAATATATCATGTGTGCTCGTGTACCAAAGTGAAACAAATAGAACACATAACTAACATTGCCTTATCTGGTATTGTATAAAATTGAACACTTGACAGATTACTCATTCATGGCAAAGTGTGTAGCAAATCCAGAATTGATGATACTTGTAATTATTTTGGTTTTGATGTTGCTCTATTATATTATAATGGGCATTATCATGTCACAAAGTTCTGAACATTAGTGAGAAAGTTTCTATTGAGTATTGGAAAGACAAAGCAAGCAAATGAATAAACGCAGGTCAGTAAAGCTTTTCATCAGGTAATTTATTTTCTGTATATTTTTCACATATAGACCCTTAGACTCTGTTTTGGGTATTGTTTGCCCACAGGGACAAATAATGTTTTGCAACATTCTGAAAATTATTCTCATGGACTTCTCATTTTAGATATGCTATTTATTTCCAGTTTTACATATGACATAGTCTACAAAGTTTTCTAATTGTTTTTATTTGTTTGAAATTATTTTATTTTTATGCCGTTAGAGCAAATATGCCACATTCAAAATCTAAATTATAAGCAAATTTAAAAACGTGTATTTTCGTTTTGTAATATTCCATTGTGGTTTATGAGTGATAATTTCGTGTATTTGTCTAATACGATTTGGTACACCTGTTTGAAACATTCTTATGCAGATAAGATAGACCACCTATGTATAAAAAGGAGGACATGCTAGAACGTTTTTTTGCAAATGACATTATTCTTTGTTATTTAGTACAATACAGTAAATAAAGCAAATAAAATTTTCTCTGTTAAAAATTACAAATAACACCCCTGCATCGAATACTTGAAAATTATTATGTAAAACGTTTAAAGTAAAAAAACCAACAGAGTCCACGTACGTATTAGCGAAACAGAGTCAAAGAGTTAGAGAAGGTCTATCAAAATATGTGAAAAAAAGTACTATTTAAATTTTATTTTGTTTTTTGTTTGAAGGTTTTTCGCTGTTTGGCGTCATTCGGAAGTGAATGACTTAATGTACATAAAATGGAGGAAATTGTATAATGCTGTCAATGAAGATCTTGTCAGCGAAATAATTGTGCTCGTAGAAACAGTTTGTACAGAAATCATTATAAATTATTTTAAAAAATTAAGAAACAATATCTTTAAAAGTAAAAAATTTAAAGAACTACATACTCAGTTTTGCCTGTGTTTATTATTGTTATTATTATTATTATTATTATTATTATTATTTTATTCTTCATATATTTAGTACTATAAGACATGACCCATCTATATATTTAAAAATTGATGTCCATGTCTGCGAAGACGTTTCAGTTGGTATTCTGAAGTTCATAAAACGTTTTGTATTCATACGTGAAATTGGAGTTGAAATTGATATTTCATTTTTCGGAATTTTATAATTGGCTAAACCAAGATTCATTTACGGCTCGGATGAATTCTGGCATACGCGATTAAGTCAACCCAGAAACAATTTCCATTATTATAGTGACTGATGTAGAATGATTCACTTTATTGCATTACATTTCTGTGGAAGTGTTGACACCTTCATGTCAACGGCATTGTAATTTGTGAATATGCTCGGGAAAATGAACAACGCACATTCAATCTTCTTTCCCAAATATGCCTTACGAGATCTTATGATAAAGCGGTGCGGAAGGATACAAAACAACCAGATTACAACTTCATGTCGCGGACAAACCATATTATGGCTCCACTCCAGACATTTTTCTTCCGACTCTGCCTAAAAAATGTTACTAGGGAGGAAATATGAAGTGCGTAATTTGTTAAAGTGAGATGAATAGGAGCAGAAAATCTACGGGAGAGGAAGGTTTTTCTTTGAAAGTGAGGGCCTACACATACAACTGAAATGTAGAAGTATTTCCTTGACATGAATATACGCCGCAATTTTTTTGTTGGTTAGTGTGGCTATTTAATACGCAGATAATTATTCAATTTTTATAGCGGTCCATGATAATTAGTATGATGTAGAACTGCTATTAGACAGGAGTTCTTATTTATCCAGTTTTATTCTCAAGAATATACTATAATATTGTTGATAATTTATCCATTTACAATCTAGACAGTGGTTGATAGTGATACAATTTTTGTATTTGTCTTGATCGTTACTGGATGATAATATTAGTAGACAGCATTTTAACATAGTCTCTGCGTCAGAAGTTTGCAGTATTAAAAATGCAAACATCCCGAAAAGAGTTTAAGAACGGATGAGATTATAAAAATTTTGTTTTACTCGTGTACATAATGTGTGAAAAGGTGGGTCTAAGTTGCAAATTTCTATGTATTTTTGCAGTTAAAGGACACACTTTTTGTTACTGTACATTGACGTTGAATTCATCTAGGAATTTTATACATTCAAGTTAATAAAATTAATATTTCATTTCAAGAGAAAATAACTTTGCCATTCATTCGCTCCAATAAATTGGAATCGTAAAGAAATTTATCCTTGTGCACTGAACATATATTTCTAATTATTACGTAACGGCAGCGCAAAATAAATTTGTTTTAGAAGCTTTCATTTCCTTAGCACCTTCAGACAGTTGGAACTCGAGTTAAAATCACCGACAGGTAAAGTAATGAAACCATTTTAGGTATTGTGAAGTAGATATTGATTCGTTGATCAATGCCGTTATTTGGAAGCAGTCACTTTTGTGAAAGCAATTCAGAATTCGTAATCGTGGGAAATCAAAGAGCATTTACTCTGTCTCATTGTGCCATCAGTCTTTATTACCTACGCGCGACGTTCTCTAAAAGAACTGAAACCAAGCAATGAAAAGAATAAGATAATCTTTAAAAACGGGAACATTTTATTTCGTTTAAAACTCTTAATTTCTTAATTTTCTAAGAAAAATCGAAATATTTACAACCTCGGAAGTACATCGTTTGTCGGGTAAGGGTAATAGGCAATAAAGAATACGAAATACTCATTAAAGATGTTACCAAAATGAGAAAATACACATACAAAATAGGAGTCGCTAATATCATTCATTACTGGATCATGGAGTATGAATATCACAGAATGAATTACTCCTTCGTACTCACCTGCTGCTGGAGAAAGTTTGGTAACCACGCCCCATCGCTGCTTCCACTGCAAAAATAAAAAAAAAATATTATTCACTATTTGATCTCCTCTGTGAAACGCTAATCTGAAAAAAGAAACAAAAAAGAACCCTTTGAGACACGCCTCTCCTGTTCTCTTAAATTTTAGATATTGTAAAACAATATTTAATACAATCAATCAGCAAACATATTAACTGTAATCTCTTTTCTTAAACGCTGTAATTATTTATCGAATAGGGTGGAATCATTAGCCTAAAAGTTTTAAAATCTAGAAGCTTGATCCTTTTTACTGAATTCCTTGCGGAAATGTTGAGAAAAATTAAAAGGAGTATTTTAGTCTTTTTAAACCATTTAAAAGTCTGTAAAGTAAACTCTTCTTCTTCACTACTGAAATAGACCGGCGCGCGAGGGCTGGCAAGTAGCCGTATGCTTCGAGTGTTGAATTGAATTGAAATTGAATTTTGCCTTATTTTACGTGGCGCAGAGTTCGGTATAGGTCCCGCCTCTTCTCCGTCTGACCACGCAAACTTCCGCTACGCTCCTTTCAGCAAACTAGCAGAGAAAAAGAGGATTTCGTTGGGCGAGAAACAGGCGATTTGAATTTAGTTCAGAGTTGACCGTCACTTAGGCTTGAGAATCTTTTACAATGGAAGTATCTACTAACATGGGACAGCCGGCTTTACTTCCCCTCCGAAGGAAGACGTACGAAGAATTTTTTCGCCCTTAAAAATCCACGGCTTCGATCGGGTTTGAGCCCGCGAACTTGGGTACAACAATCCGGTACGCTAACCGTTATACCATCGCCGCCGCAAAGCAAGTAGCCGTAAATGCTTGGCCGGAGAGTTCGACACCCCGGCCCTCTCTCCCCACGGAGGTAAGTCGGACGATTTGCAATAAGTAGGGGTCGGCAGGGCCACGGCAAGCGATAGGCCCACCAGGCTTATCGAGTCTGCCGGATCGCCACGCGCAGAGCGCGGGGTCAGGGATCGGTGCGCGCGGGCGTCTGCTGCGCCGGGGCGAAGGGTGCGGGCGGCCGCCGGGGTCTGGGCAAGGCGGGGCCGCCGGACGAAGGGGGAGTCTGCAACAGGAGCCGCAGATTAGCGTAGCGGCGGCGGCGACTGCGACGACAGCGAAGGAAATGAAGGCAGGAAGGCGACGGGGGGGAGGGGGGCGCCCAGGGAGGGAAACGCGCGCCCCACCGACAGACGCCTGCCGCGGCAGAGGCAGCTCCAAGCGGAGCAGCGGCTGAATTTAGCCTCTCAGCGACTCTGACAGGGAGGTTGTAGGGTTCGACACCCGACGGGGGAAAGAGTTTCGATCCTAACTGAGTGGACGAATTCAGCTGCTGTGTGCAGGACAACCTAGTGACAGGCTGCTCTGATGTGTAATTATCCGTGGGTTCCTCAACCAGTACCAGGTTAATGTCGGAGCAGTCCTAATATACGGGCCACGGATCGTGCGCGATTTTTCCTTCCTAGTCCTTGCCCTATTCTCACCCCTTACTTCCACACTACACTACCACACATGTTCTTGACATGTGTGGCAGTGTAGTGTATGACTAATAAGTAGCTTAGGGCTTGTCCGAGATAGGAGAGTGAGAGAGGGAGGGGGAGGTACTTGGAGAGAAAATCGCGCAAGTCTTTTTGTTGGTCGGTGTCGCTGCTCACCATCTAGAAGGGAGAGGAAACACCGTAAAGTTGTTAAAGTTATAAAAAGTAGTAATTACTCTTACAGGACAAATGACCATACCAGATGAAGGTAGCGATAACATCAATCAATTAAGCGAAGCGGTTGGTATGCAAAGTGCGTGGCGATGAGATGAACTGCAAGAAGGCTGTGTGGCAATGGGAGAAATCAGTGGCGGAGAGAGTGAGCAACGAAGTCTAAATCGGAACAGAAGTGGGTGCGAATGAGATGGGCGGGGCGGTGCTGCTGATGAAAGGTGGGAAGGAGAGAGAATGGAGATAACATGATGTTGCTTAGGCAGGGGGACGGGGTAGCGGGAGCGTGAGAAACCTCGGGTAGTCGTGGCGTCGCGCCGCGGGAGGGGATATCAGAGACAGGAGACTGCGACAGGAGGACGGGTGCAGTTGACAGGTTACGCAGGGTTGGGTGTTGGTAAACGGGGGGGGTAGATAAACTGAGGTGGGCTTTGATATAGAACCAGATGAGAGATGTAGAAAAGCAGGTGATGATGGAGGAGTGAGGTTAGTCGAGGCTACCGGTGGTCATTGTACGATCAGATACGACGACAGTATGGACTCATGGCCGTGTAAGTAGCGTGGCACTGCGAGCTGTCTGCGTGACAGGAAGAGACGCCGGCGCGACGGCGCTCGCAGCCGGCAGGACGGCCCAGACAGGAGCGCCACCGCCCGCCCGCTCCGGTGGGAAAGCAGAGAAACCGCACGAGGGGAGGGGTCTGTCGGGTGGCAGCCGCGCTTGCTTGTGTTGTTGTTGGGGGCGGGGCAAGGCGGGACTCGGGATCTTCTCTCACCTGGCGGGAGCTCTCTTCGCTGACGCCCCCGGGGGCGTCGGAGACGGCGGCGGAGGCAGCCAGCGGACTGGAGAAGCGAACTTCTGCCAACTCCGCCCCCGCAACGCAGCGGCGCGTCGGGCGAGAGCGGGCTTCGGTACGGGCTGGAGCGTGGCAGGCGGCGGGGGTGGGGGCGGAGCCGGGAGGGGTTCGGTCGACCTTTCAAGCAGCAATGGCAGGAGAAGCGGTGCTGGCGGCGGTATCGGGAGTTGTGTTTTAGGGCAAAGATTAAAATTAGGCGCCTGCCATGGAATTAACAGGTGACTGGGCTGATGTCAGTGTTAGTGGCTGTTAATCGGGTTACGTTGGTGACAGTTGGTAAATGGCTGGGTGGATATTTTGGTGGAGGTACATAAGTGGACACGTCCTGTGATGGAGGTGAGTTGTTGATGTGTCAACAACGTGGCTAAAGAGGTGATGAAGTGGTAGTGACTGTTTTAGAGTCGTGATATGGTGAGTGAGGACAATGCAGTGTGCTGACGCGTGTTAGTGATAAATTGAAGATTTGTTTTGACGTGGTGATAGGCGGCAAAATGAACTGACGACAGATTGTATTGTGTGTTCGTGAATGTGCATATAGCAGTGGTAAAGACGTGATGAAGAGGTAGAGACTGTGTTAGAGTCGTGATACGGTGACTGAGTGAGGACAATGCAGTGTGCTGACACGTGTTAGTGATGAATTGAAGACGAGTTTTGCCGTGGTGATAGGCGGCAAAATTAACTGACGACATGTT
>BOPP01000064.1:1734587-1748001 GCA_017312745.1 Gryllus bimaculatus
GGAATCGCCGATGCGATAGCGCCCGCAACGCTGCGCCGGACCTCCGCGGCCTGTTCGACACGTGTTGTAGGACGCGATAGGCCCCACGCGGCCACGCGCGCAGCGGCGCTGTTATTTGTAGGGGGCCGTGGACCTCGGCCTCTTCGTCTACGAAAATTTCTTTCTTCCGTGACTCAACAGCTTCCCCGCCAAGACGTATGCACAAACGTATATCATACGGTTTTTTGATGTCGACTCAACACTTGATATGAACCCACGATTCACAAAGGATCTATTATGTTGCAAATCTCTGAGATTGTGGTTTTAAAATATTTGTTTCAGGCACGCGAACAATGTCATGACGAGTGACATCAAAAGTTGGAAAGTTACGGCTCGACAGCAACAGTGGTCAGAGTGTTTCATTTTAACCTGTTGACTGCTAGCAAAATAGCTTCTATCATTGAGGCCTACAATATTTTTTGATGTTTGTGTGTGCTATGGGACTGTTAATCAATGTAAGCAGATGGAGTATCTAAACTCAAAATACATTTCCGATTTTTTTCAAAACAACGGAAAACTTTTCATCAAATAAACATTTCAATAATAATAATAATAATAATAATAATAATAATAATAATAATAATAATAATAATAACTGTTTATTTCAAAATTTTGCATGAGCTGCCTCAGGTTGCAATAATTCTCTCAGAAAAATAATCAATAATGATAGTTGATATGAGGGTATATGATTGAATACTGGAATGGATTTAACGGTAAACTTAATGCGTCTGTGAAAATTCTGTGGAAATCCTTTACATCTGCATGATTCAACGCTTTATTATATAACGCTCTTTATTTCGTAAACAAATCCAACATTTGAAATCGACCGTTACACTACGTGCCCTATATCACGAATTTCAACTCACCGAAAGCAAGTTATTCGACATTAGATTATGTTTTTTTCGCATTTTCTCACAACCCCGTCAGTTTAGAAAGAGGTTTGATCAGAAGCTGTGCTCCAGACGCAACGAGGAAACGAAAGCGTTTCCTCGCGTGTTGGCAGGGTATCAAACCGAACAAACACGAACCCGCGTCGCTCCCCAACAAACCGGGAATGGGCATTCGAACGCGGAACTCACGTCGCCTCACACGCGCGCAAATACGCACGAGCACGCACGAGCAAGCTCCTGGAGACGCTCGGCGCGGGGCGGGGCCCTCCCGTGCGCACACACGAGACGGAGCGTCGCGCCGGAATCGAATTGGCGCTTCCCCGTGCCGCCCGCACGCCACTGCACCCCCGCCCCCCCTTCGCGCACGCACGGAGGCACGCGCCGCGCACGACTTCCGTACCGGAAGCGGCCGATACATTTCCGGTGAGTACAAGTCATCGCTCCCCCATCTTCTTGCGATACACCTCTGCCGCTCCCGTAAAAATGCCTTAAACGTCTGACCGATGAAAAAGTGTTGATCTATGCGAGGGGTGTGTGAGCTCTTCTGTTGGTTGTGTTGGAATAATGCATTCCGTGTTTGGGTTTGTCAGTCATACATCGGTGGTTTTACGTGCATTAGCATATCGCCTTCTCTACAAACAACAGATAAGAGCAGTAAAGGGTGCGAGGTTTTGAAAATTTCTCATACATGTTAGCTTACATTTGATCATTTCAAAGAACTACGAGTACTTCATTACATAGCTATTAGATTTAACAATTTTTAAGAACACAAATTTTATTGGTCAAAAATATCACAACCCAAAAACATTTCCAGTTATTTAGAATGAAACAACATTCCACTGAATATAATATCTGAATCCCCGAAATTATTTAATCAAAACGTAATTTTTCTTGTCCTAGTTGTTATTAACAAGCGGGGAAATATTGTAGTTTGGTATTCGTGTTTTAAAAGGTGGAATGTATTTTTTTGATCGTCATTAGTCGAATTAGTAAAAAATAGTGTAGAATGTTACATATGTCATTATATTGCAAATTATTAAGAAGGAGAATTCATAATGTTCAATCCACAGCAATGCTTTTTGAGAAATGATTCTGATCAAAGTATTACCAGCAGTTAGTCGACATTATTGCAGGACAACTTAAGATATACATTGATATGTCGCATTGTTGCAATAATTGAGGTAGAACACGTAATTGTTTACAATCATCATAATCGCCGAAGAGCAAGTATTAAATATGAATTAGTTAATTAGCTCATTTCACTCTACGTATGAAGTCGTCTTTGAGTTTCGGTTACCGAAGGGCGTGTGTTGGCCTTCTGCCGCCGCGCTGTTTTCTCTTTGCCTTTCACGCAGCTCTGCTTCCTCCCCTGCCCCCGCCTGCCCGGCCACCTGCTGACTCCGTAATACGAGAACGCCTCTTCGGCGGAGGCAATCGGGCCAATGCTCGCCCAATCGATGAGGGAAGAGGACGAATAAATGCCACAATAGGGGAGTCCTTTTACCGCTGACAGCAGCCCTGCTACAACGGGAGTGAATTCTGTAAAGAGCGTTACCAAAGGAAACACTACCAGATATCTGGAACTGATAAATTACTGATAAATCCACCAGCTACGAAGCGACGAGTAGGGTTACCGTAGAACCTGCCTTAAGCGGTCAGAAATGGTGTCGGCAAAAGTTGGCCTTTAAGTCGGTCGCTTAAGCAAGATTATGAGGTCACTGTAAGCGTAAATTAGGTTGGCATAAAATGAAGTATTTTCTTTTTATTATCTTAATTACCATAGGTCACAAAATACAATTTAAACAACAAATTTAAATTTATTTGCCTCCTCACAGCTAGTATCAAAACACACCCTCTTCTGGTCACTCATTCTCTAATCGAAAAACCTACTCTCTCTATTTCCAATGATAAGTTAATAAGTAATATTTAAACAATTTGCATTATCTTATCCCAAAATAAAATATAATGAAATATTTTGGAAGTACATTGTGACTATAGGCTTAGAGAATTTATGACTAATGAGATATGGATGCTGTTAATCTCCCTTGCAATTAATCATCACTCTACTCAAAGTGTCGAAAAGTCAATGCAATTACTGTGGCATGAATGAATCATGTTTCGTGAGCTGTATCTGCGTACTATAAACTGAGAGACGTTGGAATTGTATGTAACAACTATTTTACTTTTTAATATTTTTATTTAGTTTTTAATTTATTTTACGACAAAAACAGCTAAGCACTGTATGGGACGTGCTAAGGGGAGAATTTTATTCTGTGTACGTTTTCTTAATGAAGCATGGAAATGAGCATGTATGGTGAGAATTGATAAGAAAACATACGCTCTGTTGTAATAAAACTTGCAAGGGCAAATTAGCTATAGATTTTGGCTATTTACCCTCACAGTGCCCTTTGTAAAGGAAACAATTTTCTCCCGCGACAGCATGGAAACCTTTTTAAATAACTATATCTCCTGAAGTCTAGAAGGTAGATAGATCAGATTACATTTTTGTCCAGAAGCGACACAAAGGGTTGTTTCAGGATTTGCTCAAAGGATCAGGGAAACTGGACGAAAAATCTGATCAAGAGGGGGTCATTGACACAGAATTTGAAGTGCAATACTTATTACATGCTCTTTTGACTAATACATTCCAAAAAATAATACATTAAATATCATTGTTAAAATTAACAATACTTATATTTTTGATTTTCAGTATAGTATCTAATTGTATAGAAACCGCTATGCAGTAGAAAATATTTGACTTCGGATTTAAACTTGTATATCGATTTCAATGGTTTAAACCCATCCGGCTATATGTTATAAAATAATGTGCATGTATTTTATGTGATTTTTTTTTGCAAAAAACACTGATTCATTAATTAAGAGGCAAGATCATAATAAAATCCAGAGATTAACAAACAGAGGCATACAAGGATTACGTGGTTGAGATTTGCTTATTATTCTTACTTCTTCAATACAATACAATTCTTACTTCTAATCCAAATGTCTTGGAACTATCAGATGTATTTACCCAGATTTACCATATCTCACAGGAACTCGGGAATAAACTATCGCGAAATATACACATAGAGCAGTACGAAGGCTGACTGAATTTGAAAGAATTCTGAATGCTTAGCATAATAAACTTAATTTTGTATACAGTTCATTTAAATAGACGTTATTTTCAGTGGAGTACAATTTTTTAAAATAAAAAAGTGCGTTGTAACCGTTTTATTATCATTTATTATTAATTTGTTGTTATGGATCAATTTGAAACATCTGATATTTTTTTTAGGTTTCATTGTTGAAAATTATATTCGTATCATCCTTAAAAGACAATTGATCTACAGTTTCAAATAGACGGGAACATCCCGTTTACGTACAGTAGGAAGAGAATGGGGCCAGAAATCGATCCCTGCGGGACTCCATGTGGCAGAAAAATCGTACACGTGTGTATATATCCTATCATTCCAGTATGGTATTTCTACTTTCTGAGAGCGTTGGTTAAGGAACAAAAATAACCAATGTGAAGCAATTACACAAATTCCATACGACGCTAATTTTAAAGTAAAATCTTAATATATATGACGTGAAGAGTTTTTGAAATATATAAAAATATTCAAATATGTGATTCGCTTTGATCCGTACATGAAGCGATATCTTTAAGAAAAGGAAATATGTCTGTCTCCGTAGATTTTTCAAAATCCATGTTGGTAATCTGTAAACGAATATTTATTTTTTAGTTTACCAATTACTTGGCGAAATTTCATCTAGCGATCGAAAGAGCAAGATTGCTGCCAAAAAGGAATTATGATATATCAATAAATTAATTCCAGTTATTTTATGTCCCTAAGCATATGGGGCGAAAAAATCTTGTCTTACCTCATTTTTACACAACACTCAGGTTAGAAGTGGTAGAAAATTCCTAGCAAAGATTTAAAAGTTTTCTACCTCCAGATAATTTGCAAGGAGAAATAATAATATAATTATCATCCAATCATATAATACAAAATGTGACGGTTCTAATAAGTTATTGCTGTTGAAACCATCTGGGCATAAATCTAGTCCACGACAGCAGGAAGAAAATTGAATGTAAATTTGTCCGCGTGGAGTGGATCGTAACTTGCAGCCCTTCGCAACCAACCACACTTTTCAAGAGGAGCTCCAACACCACCAAGAACAAAGCGCATGAGGACAAGAAGGAATAGCAAATCGCGTTCTCACATATATCCACACTCCCTACCCTCAGTTTAATCCTCCTCTAACTCCTCACTTGGCCGGATATTTTCTGCTGAACTTTCTTTGCTGAATTATCGCTGTTTCACTTCGAATACGTAACTGGAGCGTGGAATATATTTTCTCTTTATCTTCTCTTACGCCGTTTCCTTCACTTCGCCGTCTTACTAAATTAATTTTTCTGCTCTTTATTTGCGACGAACAATGTTACTCACATGAGAGCGAGAAGGACATGCAAATGCCAAACATACACACCCACCCGTTCACTGTCTCTCACTCCTTTGTCTCCTCAACGTTATTTGCTGCACTCCCCTTCTTCGCAGTAAATTTTTAATGTCCGTCCTTTACCACCGTTCAAACACCCTGTGTTTCCGAGTTTCTCCTTTGCAGAACACGTGGTATCAAGATTCTGCTCTAGACCTTCTGCAGCCAGCTTTGCTCAGTTTTTCGCATACTTCCTACATCCTACAAGCTGTATTACATCCGTTTTTCACATCACTCATCCTGTTCTTCGTAAGTTTTTGGTCTCTCTCCACTAAGACTGTTTTTCATCTACTTCCAACCTACATCTTCACACAGAAATTTCTTCATCCCACAGTTATCTTCTGTCAGCCGATTCTTCATCTAGTTTTCTCATTCCCCTTCACACGTACGCTTCTTCGCCAACTTCCCACATAATTCTTCATAAAGATATTTTCTCAACTACTTTCGATATTCCTTTTTACACTCACGGGTTTTTGTTCGCATCCACGTCTCTTTTTACACCTCCCACATGTTTACTTCCCACATGCCCCTTCAACCAGTTTCCGCGACCGTCTCCATCCCCACGGTGCCCGCCTCCGCCTCCGCCTCCGCCGCCCGGCGCGGGTGTGCCTCTGCTCGCCTCTGCTCGCCGCCGCCGCCGCCGCCGCCGCCGCCGCCGCCACCGAGTATGATGGATCGCCAGCCTATGGCTGCGCGCCCGGCGCCATAAAAAACAGTTCCATCTTAGTCGGCGGCCCATTAATGCAAAAATCCGATCGTTTTACGTCGGGCGGCGCTGCATTAGGCGTCGGGACGTGATTTACAAACACCGTCCGCCCACGCCGCGCCGTATTAGAGGGCGGGGCTGCCTCGGGAGGAAGGAAGGAAGGGCGCGGCGGGACGCGAAACGCGGGAGTGGGGAAGGGGAAATGGAAGAGGAGGTAGGAACGAAGTGGAGGAAACGGAGAAGAGAAAATGAAGCTGAAGAAACGGAAAAGGAAGGAGAGGGGTGGAAAGAGACGGCAGAGGGGAGGAAGGAAAGAAGAGGAAAGGGTCATGAGGAAAGGGTCATGAGGAAAGGGTCATGAGGAAAGGGTCATGAGGAAAGGGTCATGAGGAAAGGGTCAGGAGGAAAGGGTCAGGAGGAAAGGGTCAGGAGGAAAGGGTCAGGAGGAAAGGGCAGTGCGTGAACGGCGAGTTTACATGTGGCGAGGAAGATCGGCGGAAATCCGCACAAAGAAGAACAGGCGGAAAACAATGTACGAGAATCTGATAGAAACGAAAGAAAAATGAGAATTTCCAAAGAGAAAATGAATTGGGATCCAGATGTTCAGATACACACACGAGGGGTGTCAGTCAAAGGAGACTAGGGGATAAAGTGTTGTCTAAGTCTTGGACGAAAAGAAATATGCCATACATTGAAAAACACTCCAGATGACGAAAAAGATAAATCGATTTTGTAATTTTCTTTGCCATTAGATGTAGTAGTGTCATTAATTCTGAAAACCCTTGAAAGTTAGAAAAATAAAATCTGTTCTCGTATTTAAATAAAATAAATTGTTCTATGATGAATAAAAATGATGACAATACAGATGATGAGTTCATTTTAGTACATTCAAACACTTTAAGAGTTAAAATACAAAACCAACCTGGTATGACACATTTTAAACAATTAAGGCATAAGTAAAACTTTAGGATAATGTGAATATAAAGTACTAAGAATCAAATCATTTTTGGAGAATGAACACATAAATGAAGGTAAAGTGAATTAGTCCCAACGAGCCTTCGGCACAAGAGAAACAAAAAAGGACAAAAATATATATTTAATCAAAGAACAGGAATATAGAGAATGTTCAACATGATAAATGCATCAGCAATTCCTCCATGCGGAACTAAAAGCTACGAGAAAAAAGTAAATATCTTATTGCTCGAATGGAAGTAGCACACAACAAATGGATATTTTTTGGCCTGGTTTCGATACAATGAAAGCCAAATACAAAACGACATATGAAACAGACTGGTCGCATGCCGCCGCCACCACCTCACACACTACTAGCACATACAATTCATTACGTCCCCTGTAACGCGTTGGCAGAAAATGTATTTTTCTCTGAACCGCAGACCTGGCCGCAATATAAACCTCCTGTTTCCCCGCACAAAAAAGGAGCGACCCCTGCGATGATTAATAGATTTTCATGAAATATCGAGAAGGAAAGTCGCGAGAGAGAAGTGTGTGTCCCAGAGCAGAGCTCGAACTTTAAAACCGTCTGAAGCAAGAGCAAATGGCGTACGTGTCCGTTTGTCACTTCTGCGTTTGAGGATTTAAATACCAGTCGCTCCATAGATAATTTGCCGAGGACAGAATGTGTTCTTCACATGTTTTCGCGAAAAAAAATTGTTTTTTTCTGACGTTAATTCCCTCATCTCGACATTTCTCATTTGATTGCATCTAAATAATTTTCCAATCTCAACATCACACTCCCGCCGTTCCAATGTCCTGAGGCTTGCTAGGGAATACGATTGATGCGAAACGAGTAGATGTGCTTAGCGAGTCTACTGTGACGAGAGTATTCCATCCACAAGGAAATAAAGTTTTTAAATTCGTGTCAAATTTTAGCGTTGGGTGCTTAATTTTTGTGTGAAAATGTCATCGTGTTGGCGCAGAAGAAAGACAAGCAGGAGTAGCATTTCTCACAAATTATTCCCGATCAACAAGTGTTACGAGACGACATACGTAGGTCATTATCTAGATCGCTTACTCAATATCTTTGAAGATAATAAAATGGTAGAAGAGAAGTGAGGGTTGGTAGAAGAAAGACAATATGACCATATTGTAATAGCTAGAAAATAAATACTGTTTATTTTCCAAATGAAATTAGGTAATTAGATTGTATTGGATCTTACTTTGAACTTCTTTATTCTTCCCTGCGTGATGACCGTCGTTTTGTGATTGTTATTTGTTATTCGTAGCTGTTGTTACAAATTCGTAGTTGTTGGATGTTGTAGCTGGGGTGTTGTAATTTGTGTTTTTTGTTTGTTATTATTGTTATTATTATTGTTATTGTTATTATTGTTATTATTATTGTTATTATTATTGTTATTATTATTGTTATTGTTATTATTATTGTTATTGTTATTATTGGTATTAAGAGATACCATAAAAATCATTTTACCAGAATTTAAATTAATTGGAGCACAGTAGCCGATCTGGGCGAGATTACTAAGGCAGTAGTGCCATGGCGATCTCAGTCGGAAGGTTTGCGGGTTCGAGTTCTGTCTCGGTTATTGTTGTATTGGTGTTTGTCCTTTCACTAATCATCACCCTACTACTTGTATTACACCATACAACTTTTATTTTAATTATATGTCCAATTCTTTGTCATTGCATATATCTTGGTCACATTAAATCGTATAAAGGAAAAAAAAATACTGGATGAAAGAATTCCTTACCCAACAAAAAATAGATTAGTTAATCGAGTTTACCCATTAATCGAGAAAAACATTTACATTCTTTTCCGTTTCAACATCTCTCGTAGTTTCTTAATGCTTACCGGCAATAGTGCAAATCTCTTTAAAATGCCGCTGACGTCTCGCTGTAAAGAAACGAGTTTTCTTCTAGAGGGGTAAAGCTCTGTGTGACGGAACGTCAACATTTCGTATTTGGGAGCCACTTTTCTTTTTTCTATAATATTTTTCATTTTTTGTTCTTTTCTTTGTCTCTTCCCCAGAGGGGGCGCCTGAGACGTAAGATATGAAGTTCAGTGACAGTTGTGGTGACAGTTTTTCGTATAGGCTTTGAAACGTCCGGTATATTTTTTATTAAATCCAGTTGTGGTATTGGAAGGCTAAAGTCTTTTTCTATATATACAAGATCCAAAACTTGATGTATTTAAAGGTATTTTCAATGAATATTCTTCTTTTAAAATGTATCTCAAAGAAAAAATATACAAATTATGTTTAAGATTAATTCAGTTACTTAATTACTTTCATACAAGCCCCCAGCCTAACAGAAAGCTATACTAACAACATGAGTGGAAAAAAAATGTTTAAAATTCCATCGTCGGTGTGAACACTTTTCATTAACTTATGAAAATTGTTGCAAATTAATACCTGAAAATGAAAATTGATTACAATGATTTGTTTTTGAAGAAAATTTGTGAGGATAAGACAACGATTATTTTAAAATGTTCTTTCTGTTGCTGAATACATCCGCAATTCCCGTTGATCTCTTTTGTTCCATCTTTTATTTCATTGTTGAAATACATCGTTGTCAATAACAATCCTGCGGTACTTCAGATCAGGCAACGTCTAAAAGTATCCTGAATCCGACACGTGGTATCGGTGTCTGAATGAACGTCAATAGCGCGTATTAAAACATCAGACGTGCTCCGCTAATAAGTATGGATCGCTCGCCCCGAAAGGAAAAAAATCGGGGCGCGAATCTGACGTGTTAATAAGTCATCCCTGAATGGCGATGCAAATCCTCGCTCGTCGAGTGAATTTCCGAAATTCGTAACCGTGTTAACTCTCCACGTGTCACTCCTAAATATCTAATATCAGTCACGCGGGAGGAGGCTGAACTCTACTCGGAACTCTCAACAACATAATGCAACCCTCAACATTCTCCAACTACTCCTTTCCTCCGCAGCGACCGGCCATCTGCACAGAGGAACACCGTTTCTGCCAATATCTTCTGTACCCATCTTTTACAAAAGATCGCCCAAGATCGCTGAATTTGCGACGCAGCGCTGTTTCATCCTGAATGTCTTTACATTCACTGAATTGAATGGAATGGAATGGAATCGAATGGAATCGAATGAATTGGATGCCCTTATTTTTCGATGGCGAGACTCAGGCCTTAGGCCCGCTCTTTCGTCCGAACTACGCCAATTTCGCTATGCTTCTTTTCACCCACTAGCGGAGAGAGAAGGTATTTCTTTGCGGCGAGAAAAACTTGGCGATTAGGAATTTAGCTCAGAGGCGTCATTTAGGCCTTGAGGATCTTTTACCATGCCAAGTAAAATCTACTAAACATGGGGACAGGCCGGCTTTACTTTCCCTCCGAAGAAAGGCGTACGTAGCGGATTTTTATCGCCCTTAAAAAGTCCACGCTTCGATCCGGTTTTTAGAACCCAACAACTTGTGGTACCGCGGACTGCGTACGCTAACACGTTACACCATCGCCATGCGCAAACTTGTGACTTGGTGGCCGTCGTCATGCGCGCTCCCTGGTTCTGCAGTCCCCGGCGTCTTCAGCGCCTCCGCTTTCGTCACTTAACCTTTCTTCAACGCCCCCTTCCCCATCGGCCCGTCCAACTCCTGAAAAGGTTGTGTTTGTAGAGCGCTTTTTGCGAGAAAGGCTGTGTGCGGTGCCGCGTTGGTGAAGCAACGCCCACGTCGGGGCGAAAAGCGATGCGCAGTGAGGCAAACAACATTCCCATAACGTATTTATTACATGTGTTAAAATTGCAAGAACTGCCATTTTTAAAATTTGCGTTAACACAGACAATTGGAAAGTAAGCGCAAAAACGTTGTTAAACAAATGGAAAATGCAATAAACATTATTTGAGCAATTTTATGTTTTTGTGCTGTAATATTGGCACACGTTATAAGTACCCTTACTCGACCTCCACGGCCTTATGCAGTTTCAATGAAAAATTGAACAGAAAAATATATTTTCGAGGTCGATGGGTTTTTTTTAAAAACAATTTTTTGGTAATGTTAGATGTTAATAATTGTATTAGAAATCGAGGCTGGATTATTTACTGAAAATGCAATATTAACTCACTTATCTTTTCTAAATAAAAACTGTTTCAAGGTGTTTGATTTAATTCCGGATCTGTTGGTAAATGCCCTTTAATCCTAGAAATAGTAATCGGATATTTTTCGTGGAGCACTCCATGCATAACTCGTAGTTAGATTCCATTCCAGACTACGTAAACGAGGTGTTGTTTGACGATCTGTCTCGTGTCTGTTGGGGGAAATAGGTCATTTCTATGTCCCTCCTTATGTAATTAAAAAACTCAAAGTATTGTCTACGAAAATACTTTTAAATTTGCCTAAAACGTCAGGAGACTTCTTTTCAAAAGCTTCTGCCCACGTTTGGCCACCATCGCCCCACTGGTTCGCCGGCGGGGGGGGGGGGCGAAGGAGCGAAAGGCGCGGGGCGCAAGAGTAACACAAATTTTTACGCGGCCGCTGTTAGGCCTAGGGGCTCCCGGGCCTTCCTTCATGCATGCAGGGTAATAGAAAGACGTTGCGGTCCCCGGCTCCGCCTGGCACTTCAATTTTATTCCGCCGTATCGATAACTCGCCGAGCTGCTGAGAGGAGCGACCAGGGAGCGCGAAGCGCATCGAAGTCGTCTGGGCTCATTGATTTTCTTGTGAGCGCCAGGTCCTCCTGGGCAGGGATGGCCAACTCGAGGGCACAAGTGCAAGATTTAGCTTCAGTTTGCGAATGAGATATAAATGTTTACAAGTGAGACGTTCGTGACGCGAATTTAATTTAATCATTCAAGACAGTGATTTCAAAAATATATTCAATAAAAAACGGTGGATTCCGGATAACATCAGTATACGAAATGTATTCCGTGAAGTGTGTCAAGTTAGCTAAGATATTCTTCATTTCCTTGTCACTTGATGAAAAAGAAAAAGTAGGGTATTTCACTTTTTTAATTTACAACAGAATGTTAAAATAATTTCCGTAAACATTCTTGAAAAAAAAATTCGAAATTCAATTTCCTAAATATATTAATTCTTGCCCAAGGAAACGCGTTTAACCAAGACTATTTCCACTCGCTGAAAAATTAAAGCAAAATAGTGTTTAATTATACATTACAAAATGCCTCAAATCTGGACCGCATGTATCTCAGAAAAGTTTATGGCGTTTTCTATTCATTTTTTCTTTATCGCTTCTTCCTACTGGCTAACCAAGACATGTGGACTCATTCTATGCTTAAGGAGACGATATACATCGATCACTCTGTCAATATGCAATAAACAGCGTATGCTACTTTAAACAGAACCTTTCTTTATTTTTTACATACACTTTGTGTTTCAACATTGACGCCCATTTTAGAAACTCGTTGACATAAATTTACTCCCCTGGAATAGACCTATTATATACCACTCATGATTTTGAAATTTGTCAGATAAATCCCCTCCTTGCCTCGCGGAGTCTGGAATTTATCGACAATTTTCCAAAGCACTTCATGTGTTCTCAACCTATGATTAAATTAGTCATTTACATTTTGTACTTTGGAATAACTTGGCAAGTACAGAAAAGAAAATAAAAATGTGTCCAAGTTTATCAAAACACGCGTCATAGGTATCATGCTAGAACGAGAACAGGTAGAAATTTTAACACATTCGCGTTTATTTGACTTGCTTGAACAACATCTACCAAAAAAAACGAGACAGAAACAGCAAAAAGAACAACAGCAAGAGCCAACAAACTAATGTGAGTTGTTAACAAACCGAAAAGGCGCCCAACTCAAAACGGTCGAAAAAATTACGTTTTTCCTTTTCACCTCAGTTTTCTTTACCTTTCACCTTTCAGCACATAGATTGAGTTTATATATAATATACGGGCATTGAGCCGTTCGCCTGACCGTCGAGTCACGATAAATGCGTTTGGTGCCCCCCTGGCAGCGGCGATCACCCGAGCGTAGAAACGAGCTGCTCTTCTCTTCGTTCGCCCCGCCTCCCCCTCCCGCCCCTCCCCTCCCCCCCCCCTCCCCCCCCTCCCCCCTTCCCCCCTCCCCCCTCCCCACCCCCTCCCCCCGCTCCCCAAATCCCCCCCCCACCTCCCGGCTCTACCTGGCCGGTGGCCGTCGGAAGCCTCTGCGGCCGTCGCAAGGGGGCGCTGCCCGCGCGGGCAGGGGGCTGGCTGGAAAGCGCGCGAGAGCCGCGAATAAATGGCAGGCGGCGACGTTTCCGCATGGACTTCAAATCTGGACGTGAGCGTTCGGCCTCTTCGCGCGCTCGGTTCTCGCTCCCCCCCCCCTCGC
>BOPP01000064.1:1770062-1781546 GCA_017312745.1 Gryllus bimaculatus
GGAACGTGAACTTCTCAAAGTCACATACACATTCACATATTCATATTTTACTAATTTCGTCGAAAATCTCAAGTCATTTTCAATCTCAGTTAAACACGTTAATAAATCATCAAATAAAAATAATTTTTAAATTCACCTTAAATGATCGTGATCTGATCGTGATCTGATCGTTTCGGAGCGCGTGATATAATCGATGGATACGATACGGCGGAATTAAATTCTTTAAATGAAACATTTACAAGTATAGCCTTCTCCCCACCCAGCCAACCACACTCACACATCTACACTCACACACATAAACATAAACAACAAAATTCCTTTTTGTACTACTAGCAATGAGCTATACTCATTATATTTATTATTATTATTATTATTATTATTATTATTATTATGATTTTACATTATTCACAGTATCTACTGGTCGGTATGTCAACCACACACAGGAATGATGAACAGGTGTGTGGTTGCTTTACTGAAGGTTCAGATGGCTTCTGACAATAAGGAATGTATTCAAAATTACAGACTTTTGCATATTATATACACTCCTGGCATCCAAGTGAAGACACTCCAGTGCCCGAAGTGTCATTTTTGGGATCACTCCTGTAGCTGATATTATTAAAGGCACGGTTGTCACTTCACTGAAGTTCCACTGAGTTGCGACTTCATGGGCGAGATCGGTATACTTCTGGATCTTCTTTTGATATTTTCCCGATATGTTGTGGGTATTGGGTATTGGGTATTGATTATTATTATTATTATTATTATTATTATTATTATTATTATTATTGCCATAACAATAAATATTATGATTAATATGCTACTAATATTTAATGATGTTATTATTATATTATTATCATTGTGTTAATTATTATATTATTCTGTAATTTTTGTATAACCAATTTAGGAATGGAAATGAAAGCACATCGCACGCCGCGTTGCATTGGTTTGGCTCGATTCGGGTCCACTGTACTGCGCTGCCGCCGCCGTCGCCGGCGCGGGCAAAAAATCGAAGCCGAGCGCACGCAACTGCTCGCCGAACAAATTTCCTAGCGCCGTTTGGAGCCCCGCGCGTTTGCGGCGATCAACGGCGATTGTTTTTCGGCGCGACGCGGCGCCGAGGGCGAGCGCTAGGGCGACCTCGAGGACGCCGCCCGCGCCCGCGCCCCCTCGCGCGCCGGGCGACTCTATTATTCATTGGACTGGTCGGACGCGGTGACGAAGAGCAGGCTGGAGTATCTGGCGGTGCCATCGGGAGGGGAGACTGCAAGAAGTACTAGCTAAATGCCAGCTAATTCTTTCTGCAAGTTGTGAAGTGCTTCGTGGTTATGATGGGCAAGTGGTGAAAATAATTGTGACGAAAAGAGAACAAAAAAATCGTTGATAATGTTGATTTCAACTCGAAAAAAGATGTCCCTCGAAAAAATTGGTATCGTTATTAACACTTAATTTATGAAAATGCTTTTTAGTACAGTAATATCATTTTTAAGAGATATATGGTGTCATTAATGTGGAGAGAAGTCGATCATCTTTGTTAAGTCTATCCTTGACTATGAATCGTTGTTATGTGGTGTATTTAATTTACCTTATATTGAAAACCCGTACAAAGCGTCATTCTTCAAAATGCACAAGAATTACATTTCTAAAAACAAATTTCAATGCTTGCATTATACGTTATTGGCAACATCTAGAAATACGTACTTCTACGGAAAATTAAGTACTATACACGAAATAAAAAAAATCATTGATTTAAAGGTACCGAAAACACTTTCGGTCTGTTAATATCTATAAATGATACAAAAAAATGTTTCCACATCATCTGAAGCGGAGGTGTGAATATTCTACTTCGTTGTTGTTTTTTCATTTATTTCTGCTTGGCCCGAAGGCTCTCAGCAGTCGAGTTCGATACTTGAGGTTACATTGAATTATATAAGCCATGTTTAGGAAACATTCACAGATGAATACATTGAATATACGTGGATTGAATGTGCGTAGCCACATCGGGTACCGTACATGATCAGGGGGGACGGGGGTCGAAGAACTGTCGCGGTAGTTTCCGCTTTAGTCTGTTGTGGGGAGGATTTTGTTTCCCGATTTGGAAATGTACGTCTGAGGGAATCTGGGAATTTTAGGGTAGAAGCGAGTGGATAGGACGGAGAAATGGACGGAGATAGTAGTGATGACAAGTTCGTTATGTAACTGGAAGTTAGGTACAAACCAGGGAGCTTTTGTAATGGTTTGTGGAAATTTACTTAGAAAAATATGGATTTTTTAAATATTTGATTGGCTGGCTGAGGATCAGATAGTAGAAGGATAGAGATTGAAAGAATCATTAATTGGTACATGAGAAGCAACATTAAGTCGCAGGAGAGAAGACTTTTTGAGTATGGGGTGTAATTGGGTGGGTTCTACGGGTGGAAAGAGTGATTCTGTGAAGAATATTTGATTTCCAAGTGTGCCTCTTATCAAGAAGTACCCCCACATATTTGTATGGCTTGTTGTTTGGGAGGCAAGAAATATTTTTTCCTTGATACTTAGGCGGGAGAGAATTTTTTGGTCTGCGAAGGGTGAAGCTTTTGGACTGACGTTTTGCTGTGTTCATCCGGATGTGCCACTTCTTGGCCCAGAAAACTGGGAGAGGTGAGGTTGCATGTCTTCTTGTACGGTGGTAATATCACGTTTTGAGGAGTATGAAGCGGTATCATCAGCAAACAGTGAAATGAAGGTATGTGAGGTGGATGGTATGTCGGCGATATCAAGATTAAATAGTGTGGGAGAGAGAACAGATCCTTGGAGTACTTCTGCTTTTGTGGGGAAAGATGATTAAAGTGCTCCAGAAAGGCGGATTGAAAAATTATAATATGCAAGGAAGCTATTGGTAATATGAATAAGAGAGTGGGAGGTTCCGATGTGAATAAGTTTGAATAATAGTCCTATATAACAGACGGTGTCAAAGGCTTTAGCAACATTGAGGAAGATTGCGAATGTGTGTTTCTTTTCATGGAAGCGTTCGTTTATATTCTCGGTTCTTGGATCATAACTTGACGGGTCGATTTTTTTAGTTGCCTGATTTCAGAATGGGAATAATATGGGAGAGTTCACATTTCCGAGGAAAGTATAACAGACGAAGAAGTGCATTGAATATTTATATTATATATAAAATGGCTGAGTAAGTACGTATGTTGGAATTTGTTCCTGGTCACTGGAAACTTTTCGACGCGCGACAGATAATAGATTGAAAATTTCGGTGGGAGATATAAATTCGGGTATCTTGAAACTGTTGTTCTAGCTCGGTGAATTTCTTCGAGGAGTAAATTATCATGAATGGAGTTTTATGAAGGATGGGGAAGGAAGGTTGCGGCAAAGTATTCACCTAGTACTTTGCTTTCATCTGCAGGAGTAGTTGCTATGGACGTTGCGGTTGTTAGAGAGAGTATAGAAGTTGGGTTTCGCAAGAGACGGTGAGTGATATTCCATAGCATGTAATCGATTGGGTTGGCGTTTTGAATTTCGAAGTGAAGGTATTGGGCGTTAGATATCGCCAAAAGATGTTTTACTATTTTAGTAAGTAGATTTACATATGATTTTAAGAAGGGTAAAGGTGTTTTAGGCAGCGATCGCGTATATATCTTTTGTGATATAATATATTCTGTAAGATTGTTGGAATATGTGTTAGTGGGTTGCGCTGACGTTCTGAAGAAGCTGTTAGTTCTAAAGTATCGAAAATGGTGTTGGTGAAGGACTCAATGGGAATGTCAATTTATTGAGAGATATTCACTGAAGAAAGTACTGACAGGATGCGAAAAATCAGGATCTGAAAATGAGGCTATTTGACTATTTGTAGGTAGTAGGGATGGGATGGGTGATTTTCTTTTAATGATGTGATCAGGGAGAAAAGAAATGGGTGATGGTCTGAAGGGAGATCGATGTGTATATTGATGTTACGATGAGGTGAGATAGTCCGTTTTGCTGTATTGCAACGCTTATATTTTCAAAAGGGGGGTTCTATATTCAGGAATCTGATAATAGGAGACATTATTTATTGTAAAAATGGCAAAACCACCACTGCTGCAGTTTCGCGGCTGCAAAAATTATTTGGTTTAAAACATCCCAAAGGAATATTTCAACTGGCAGAGAAACAACTGGTGAGATTATTTGAGAGTGAGAATGAATTTGGGATGTTGAAGACTTAAGAAAATCTTAGTATAAAGGCGGTTGATATGGCGATGGTAGACTCGCTTCAGTCGGTTTGGATATAGTTCAATACAACGAGAAAAGAAATGTTCCGGGACCTTTCTCTGAGGACCTCTTGTCCCGGGTGGGGCGGTGCCCCGCTGCTGCGAGGTACCTGGCTGGAGAAAACCAACTAGCTGACCTGCAGGTTGGCACTGAATCTCACCATCCAGCGTGGGAATATTATCGCCATCTCCCGCAATATAATCATGTACTACACTTACGGACATAGTCACCTTAGCAGTTGACAAGCCCGCAGTCTCTAAACAATCATTCAACAGGTCAGCGAGTGTGCGAGTCTTAAATGAAAATATTTCAATTTTTTAAAATAAGAAATGAAAAAACCGTTTTTGACGTAACCGTATCTGCCACGATATGAATATATGTCTCGCTTTTGTAACCATACTTACTGATTGACATAGGGGCAACATAATTAATCCAGTTCGTTTTCTGATGCGTATAGAAAAATGGCGATAAAGAGCCCAGAAAAAGAAGGCAGTTGTTGAACGTCATTTATATGTCATTCGAAAGAAAGCCCTAAACGAGCTCCCGAAAAGGCAGGCCAGCCCACTGGGTAAGGAATAATGGACGTATCCTATAAATCTGGTCGTGGCCCGGAGCTACGGGTAACAAGTAGGAATTAGGCGTCACATGCAGATATGCCGGGGACAAACGGGCGGAGATTTATCACCTCGTTCCCCCTCTCGTCCCCGCCGCTCCGCGGTCCCGGCCCAGCCCCCGCCCCCGCTCCCGCGCCCTGCCGCGCAACCTAACGGACGCGGATTCGGCCCGGTTGTGACAGTCGTTTAGGCCCGCGACACGAGCGCCCCTGGCGGCGGAACATGGGACCGCAGGCGCGCAAACAATTGAACGCCTCGGCTGCAGAGGACACGCCGAAATCATCGATTTTTGAGCTGGGCTCGTGACACAAACCATGCACAAAAGGCTTCTCACGAAAATTCCACTAAAGTATAGAAAGCAATTTTTGGAAGAGTAAGAGAACAGTTTTCTGCCAAAAAACGCATAAGAAAAAACAATATAATTTTCTTCACTCGTTTCTTAAAGAGAATTTTCATTTATTCTCCTTGAATGCACTTACAATCATTTTAACTCATTTTTGTTTAAAACACATTAATCCTATTTTTCGTGTTTCAAGTAATCACCACATTTGTAGTAGTGATAAAAGTTCACCAAATTTTATTCGTACAAAAAAGAGTACAAAAAACTATATTAAATCGAAAAAAATAAATAAAAAGATTGATGTGGAAATGTGTTAATATCAATGAACAGCACAGTCACGATTTCAAGCCTATTAACCCGTGAAGAAATAAATTTACGTTTATTAATTAAAAGTAAAAATATTTTATTGTCATCATAAATGTGCATTATACAGCCAATGAAAACAAAACATTTGCGTTGTTTTGAAAGTCAAAATTATAACGACCTCCTGGAAAATTTTCGCTTTTGCGTACGATCAAAGAACAAAACATTTAATAAAGAGCAACAGCGCATTACATTTTGCAAACAGCGACGAATCGCAGCTTGCACACGTGCGCAGTCTGTTGGCGCTTCACTGCAAACGTTTTATTGTAATTCACACAAAGCAATAAAAACCACGCCATCGGGTATTACGGCACAAATCCATGTATGATTGTAGGGAATGAGGGCCTCGGCAGAGGCCGAACCACGAACCAATAGGTTTCACTCCAATATCTGCATTGCTGATTAAGTTCTTGCCTCGTCGGGATTTTTTGCGGGCCTCTGTTGGCAGCTTCGAGGGGCATCGGCGCCGCTGTATAGTCGCGCGACGCCTGTTATGTTATTTTTACGGTCGAGGTTTATGCACATGAATTTATGGCGGACCACGTGGCAAGGGCAGGAGGATGGCGGACTGGAAGTAGGAAGGAGGGAGGCGGGGAGAAAGCGGGAGAAGGGGAAGTGGAGGGGAGGGGGCGAGCGCCGCATCAATAGGCATGCAAATGAGGGTGCGCAGTGCACCTTGCGTCCGACGCGCCGCGATGTTCTGTTGTTTTAAAGGTGAGCGTTGCGTGGAGAGAGGGAAAGGCGAGCGCGCGTGAATGACCAGCCTCCGCTGCGAAGTGATCAACAGAGGAGGCGCCCAGGGTCGCGCTTCGCAAATCGAAAGACGAATTTCTTCTTTCTCTGTGAGATTAACAGAGCGGTAAACGAGCAAACGAGCGTAACAAAGCGGTTAATGTGAAAACGAATGCGATCGTGAACACGGAATAAATTCTTATATTTACTGAAGAGAACGAATTGATTGCAACTAGCGATTTTCTGTCTAATCATCAAAAAGCGTACTGTTTTCAATGCTAGCTCACCAGTAATTTCTCCAAATCTTCAGAAGAGATTTTATAATTGTGAGAGAAAATTGTCGACTTATTCTGTGTGACCTACTCAGATTACATCGAAGATATTTCTGGCTAATATAGCTTTCAAAAAGTACATTTGAATTTACCACCTGTCATATTTTGTTTTTATAACAACCATCACGTCAAATATGCACCTCTACTTTGTTAAAATATTAATTTACATTTCTTCAACTTTATTATTTTTGAATTCGACACAAGTCGTAAAGTAATGCAGATGTTTTTTCTTTATAAATAAGAATGCAAAATGGATTCTCAGAGCACTTTGCATCCGACTCGATTGCACAAAACATATTCGCTAGTGTGAGAACTCGTAAATTGAAGAAAACATGCTAATTGCACTGCATGCGATTTTATAATATCTTTTTCCGGTTTCTTGATTAAACTTTTACTTGCGTCAGTAGAAAATACTGAATTCAAACATTGGTGCACGACATGAAGGTAACGTAAACCAGATTTTTGCTGCTGAAAACTCATCACATCGCATCAGCCAGCAGTTAGCCCTGCAGAATTAACCAAATGAACATCCATTTCATCTACCAGCTTTGAGAGACGCCCCGACCGAGTGTAGTCCTTTATTTCCGCGCGTGATGCGTGGTACGCTATAGCCGCTACCGCCTCCATTGCCATCAAAACTGCCCCATCCATCCTCGCCACCACCTCCTCACCGACACCACGTCCGCCCTCTTTGGGACTTCCACCGCCACCAACACCCTCTCACACCACCACTGTCACCGGTCAGCACCACCAACCATGTTATCGATCCCCACAATTACCAACTTCACCGATCACCACTACCAGCACTATCACAGCTACCGATCACCACATCACCATTCTCCCGCCACCACGACCGCTAACACAACCGGCATCACCACTACCAACTCCGTCGCCACCGTCGCCGTAATGTTCCCGGGGTTGCGCAGCCTGAACGAAACGAGGCAGCAGTTGCCGAAAAGTCGTGGGCGTCGGCTCAGCGCTCAGAACGCAAAGCCCAGCGCGAGGCGCAGAGCGCACATCGCCCTCGCCACCGCTCTCGCCCTCGCCACTGGCCTCGCCCTTGCCCTCGCCCTGGCCCTCGCTCTTGCCCTCGCCCTCGCCCTCGCCCTCGCCCTCGCCCTCGCCCTCGCCCTCGCTCTCGCCCTCGCTTGGCCAGCTCCACCTCCAAGATCTCCGGCGTCGACGGCAGAAGCACTCGTTTGCCAGCAATTACAAGTGAACACTCGCGTAAAAAGACAAGCCCTCTTTAAAATTCGTATATTTGCCGCCCGCCTCCGCCCCGAAAGCATCGCTAAAGAGTCGGCGCGCGCAAAAAGAGGTGGATCTGCTAAAGACCAACAAGGGCCTCGCCTGCTCTTCCCCTTTTCGTCTTCACTTCCAGCGCGAGGAGAGGCAAAAAGTGGGAAGCGACAGAAGACGGGCGGCGGGAAGCGCGGGGGAGAGCAAGAGAAGAGGAGCAGTCCTCCTGCTCTTTGTAGGAGGAGAACTCATTTGCGTTAAGGCTCTCCATCGATTATAAGAATCGATAGGAATTAAACTGGTAGATGCTGCGGTGAAGGCGCCCGGAAGCGGTCGAGAGGCGTCGACAGCGGTGCAACGGAGGAGTTGGCGATGGTGAGTTGGCGGTATGGGCCGCGTTGAAGGTAATAGCCGTCGTGAAGAAGGCGGTGAATGGACGTGGCTGAAAAGGCAGTGGTCGCGATAGTTTTGGCCGAGGAGGCGGTGGCGGAAGCGGTGGCTGCGATGGTGATGATGCGGTGGGGATTATGGTGTTTGTGGAGATGGTGTGGCGAGGAGGGATGGTGTAGGGCGTAGCAGTGATAAGTGACTGGAGGCAGTTCTAGTGGTGATAAGGCTATGCCAGTGGGAGGGCCGAGCGGCGGTGACAGGGGGGCAGTGAAGATGGCGGCAGTGGGTGTGCGGGGGCCGAAGTGTGCGAATTGCACAGAGGAAACGACGGCCGCGAAGGCAGCAATGGTGATGACAAAGACGATAGAGGAGGTGATGTTGGCAGCTGAATCAAGGAGGAAGGGGGCACGGCGCAGAGAAAGCGGTAGCGGCAGCGGTTGCGGCGTGGGCGGCGGCGGTTTGCGCGCCGCGGCGTGGTTCATTTAGTTAGAGGTGGCGGTGGGAGGAGGGGATGAGAAGCGCCGGCGTTGGAGACGGCGGTCGCGGCGGTGGCGTCGGCGGCGGCGTCTGCGGTACGAAAGGGTGCCTCTCAGCCATAAATTGCCGTCTCCGAGCGGGCTGTCAGACGCGGCGCGAAGGGTGGCGCGAGCCCTTGTGCCCTGGAGGGCGCCAACACGTGGCAGGGCTCGACCTCCGGCGCGCCTGGGTCGCGCAGGGTTCATTGGGAGCTCTGAGCTCAAAAGGTAGAACAACAAAATCACACGACTGCAGCCTGCACTCACTTCTGCCACACTCGTAATTGGATTGGTTAGCGGAATGATATAGAAATATGGTTTTTGATCCTACAAAATATCGAACGAAAGGTAACAGAACGATTCTGGACCTGCGTCTTTTATAACTAAAAGTAAATAACAAATTTATATCTCTTGATCACATACTGTCACCTTGTAATTACTAAAAAGAAAATGTGTTTAATGAAGTTTTTGAAACTGAATATATACCATCAGCAGTATGAAGCAGATAAAAACTGAAAACAGTATTAAACAATGGGTTTGTAGGCTTCCGCGGCCGGAGTCAATGCATTCTTGGCTATCCGGGATGAGCCGCGTCTCAGTTAATTGGACTGACGTTTCGGCCATCTTGCTGTGGCCTTCTTCAGAGCTATACTGCTAAAAATTACTAAACAATGATTTGACAGGTAGCGCATTTTAATTAATGAATTATCTCTACAATGGCATGTTGAGGCATCTAGTTGTTACTGGACATCAGATCTAAAATCAAATTTTCGACTAGTAGTTCTTACAGGCAATAATGATGTTGATACAACTATTTAGCATTTTACTTAAATTTTATTTGTACATCATTGGTACTTAAATCAAGAAATATTTCGTGATTTATTGCAATAAGTAAAATTTCCAATGCTCCACGAATCTTCAGCAAAAGTCAATTTTATTTTCTAACAACGAAGGAGACACTCCTAAAATCATAATTCATTTTTACCACTTCCAGAGAAAACCTGGAATTTCATTCACGTATCAAATCTTTGTTATTTATTTCTGAGTATCGTTTCTTTATAGAGGCTTCATTCTTGGTTGCGAGGGCCGCGGATTGGAAAGTCGCTGCAAAAGAAACCGAACAGCTTCAATATAAAAATCGAATCTCAGAGAGAAAAAACATATTAAGCGATTCCGCACACCGCGAAGCCGTTTGCAGCCGCGACCCGCGGAGTTTCAGGGGGCGGAAATAGATTTCTGGGAGGCCTTGAGATTGAAATGGCGGATAATACGACTTCTTTCAGCGGTAGAATGAGGCGTGTAGATCCCGTTAAGTCTTCGTGGGCTTTAGTTCTATTAAGGGAGGGGACCTCAAGGCTTCCGCCACTATGATGAATGCTTTCTCTCTCTCTCTTTCGCCGCCGTCGCCTCCTCCTCCTCCCTTCGTTCACACCGTTCTCCCCCTCTTTCCTTCGCCGTCCCGCTGGTTTCGTCTGCCGCTTTTTACGCCCCCGCGCCTCTGCCGTCGTCCGCGTCGTCGTATCGGGCAAACCTCTTTGAAAACGGGGGACGACCCCTGTCTTTATGGCCGCGATATTCCCTCACTCCTTCATTCCATCACACTATTACATGGCTCCTCCCGCCTTTATCCAGGCTTCTTTTATGCGTGCCGCTCCTCGGATGAGGCATTTTCTGACCAGATTCTGTGTATTAAGGGCTCCTTGTGTGGCGGTAGTCTAAATACCTCTCCCAGACCTCTCTCCTCCGAGTCGATGGAACACTTCACAAGTCCCCTCGAACGGTGGCGTCTGAGAGATGGTCTTAATCTCGCCCTTAAATACGATAATTACTCAAATAGCTTCTCGCTCTTTTTGATGCCCTAATGCCTCTTAAAAGTCTGAGTCACTTCGCCCTTCTTATTACAAGACTGGTATTTTCCTGATATCCCGGCCAATGATAATTTATTAGACTGATTTTACTTCCTTACAAATTGTCGCCCTCTCAATGAATATGGTTTCAAGTAAATTCTGTGATGGTATTTGTAAAGCCTCTCTTACTTGCTTCTTGAACGAAGTAAATGTGACATTGGCCAAAAGAAAATGTTCACACTTTGCTAATAAAATTATTGGTTGCGAATTTATAATTTTTCATTAATAATTTACGTTTCAGGTTAAGTCAAAATCATGATTAAATATAAAGCAGATATTTACTTTGTTTACTTTGAATCATAGAAAGCTTATAGGCAAAATTCTCAGAAAGAATTTTGTAATTTCATTTGTCTGTCACCTACACATATCATTTCCAAAGAAATAATTCGTTGAACTAATACATGTAGGGAAATTTCTTATTGCATATTACGATTTCTGTTACGATTTACGAAGTAGTAAATTAATTTATCTTCCTTGACCAAGGTATTGTAGGGAAACAAATTTCAAAGGTTGGGTCGAATGTAACCTTTTTATTTTGATATGTAAGTAAAACTCTTGATTCTAAGTCAAGTAAATTGTCATTAAAACTTCTGGATTGTTCTGACTTCAGATAAATTCATTAAGACTACGTAAATACATTACCAAGCGCTTGTGGTATTCGATGCAGGTCTATGGTCGGAGAAGAACACTTGTAGTACCTTGTGACAATCCGAAATCTCCTCAAAAGCGTTATGTGGCAACTCTGCCACGGACCATTCACTTCGGCTGAAGCCACGCAGGCGGCGAGCCCTCATAGGCCGGCGCGTGTAATACGGG
>BOPP01000064.1:1782986-1793289 GCA_017312745.1 Gryllus bimaculatus
GTAAAAAAAAAAAGGAGAGATGGGGCCGGGGGACAAACCTTGCCCCCAATAAAAGGAAAAGACGTTTAGTTTTGACTAATAATCAAAAAAATAGTTTTTTTTACACAAATTTTCTTGTGACACTTGAGAAACTTATCACATTTTAGAAAATATCATTAGATATGCAATATTTAACAAAACAAAATAAAAAACGCGGACTCTTGCACGTGCTTTCAAAGCTATGCCATGCCGCAAGTAAAAACAAATGTGATGATTGGTGATGAAAATACTCCTTTTATGTACTAAATTCGATCTATTCTATCAGTTCACAAATTATTAGATAGGCGCAATTTTTGTTGTATTGAAGTCCCTATTCCTCATTGTATTCCTCGGACACAACATCTGTTGGTCGGAATATTAAACAACAGAATGCAGCAAATATCTGGAAGTACTCCTTCGGAACAAGTGCCAATAGACAACGGCAGCATCTCCATGGGCGAACAGTGCCTCAGCCGCCACCGAGCGGCGCTCTTCTCTTTCTTGCGCGCGGGAGTAAATGAGAAGCAGAGGAGGGCGCGAGCGTCAATCGCGCCGGTGGCGCTGCTGAGAGCGCGGTGGAGGCGAAAAGAACGTATTAACTCGCGCCGGCAATAACTGTCGGCGGTGGCGGTGACAGCGCGAGCGCGCCCGACACGTTAATTGTTTTTAAATATACACAATGACTTCGCGAGCGCGAGATGCGCTTCCGCGCGGCGCTGGGGTGTCGCATTGTTCCGCGAGGCGGTCAAGGGGCGACGCGGACTTGTGTTTGACTTACGTGAAATATTCAGGGAAGGGAGGGCGGGTGCCGTCTCGCCGGGGGTGAGCGGGGTAACGGAGGAGGCTGGGGAACTGCGGGAGGTGGCGGGGGGGATGAGGGGAAGCGGAGGGGCGGGGAATGGCGGAGAATAGAGAGGGGCGGTGGCGGGGTTTGGGTTGGCTGAGGCGGTGGAGAAGAGGTAGGGACGGGGAGATGGTAAAGGATGCTGTAAGAGAGAGAATTGGGGAGCAGAGTAAGGAAGCAGAAGAGCGAGGAGGGGATAGAGTTGGGAAGTGGGGAATACGAGCACGTGCTGGGCCTAGGGAGGCAGAAGAGGGAGGAGGAGGGAGAGGCTGGGAAGCTTGAGAGAGAGAAGGCTTGATCGGAATGCTTCTAGAGGGGTAAGATTGAGAGCGAAGCATTACTAAAACGGGGAGTCAGGACACACGGAAAGGGGGGACAAGGAGAGTGGGAGAGCGGGGAGGGTGGGAGCGAAGAGGCTGGAGAGCGGGGAGGTTGGGTGACCGGGGAGGCTGGAGAGCGGGGAGAATGCCAGAGTGGGGAGGGGGAGAGCGGTAAGGCCTGGAGAGCGGGTAGGCTGGAGAGCGGGTTAGGCTGGGAGAGCGGGTAGGTTGGAGAGCGGGTAGGGTTGGAGAGCGGGGAGGCTTACAGGGAACGGGACACGGAAGAGCGAGAAACTGAAGAAAGCGAGAGCTAGTAGAAATGGTAGGCCGAAAGGCAAGGCTAGTTTGGTATGCTGAGCTGGGATCGGGAGAACGGAAATCGACGAAAGGCAAGAGTAGTAGACACCGAGGGGCAAGGGAGGAGGTTGTGTGGGCGCGGCGGGAATGGGTGGGGCTGCTTGAAAGCGGTAGGAAGGGGGGGGGCAGGCAGAGTGGCGGGGTTGGTGGCGCCGACGTGGAGTCAAGAGCTCTCCGCAAGGGTTGCGAGCGATGGCGGAGGTGGGGCGCCCCCAGCCCTCCATGTCTTTCGCATCCAAAGTCTGCTGCACTTCTCCCAGCGGTCGTGGCAACTCGGTCTATCGATGTTTCTGCTGCGCTCCACTAGTGGGTGGATCGACGCTACAGCACATCGGTCTTTACTATGCATCACTTTGTAGATAATGTAAAGTACACGTTGTACGATGACATTCTAGTTGTACGAGAGAAGTTTCTTTACGCGTCAATACATCCTAAATTTCATTTAAATGAATCCAGAAAATAAATATATTATCTATTAAAAGTTTTATTACAATTTTCATATTTAGCTCTTGAATTAGTGCAATTGTTTACTTTATTAATTTTATTTCTAATTGCTAATTGATTCTGTGCATACATACAAACGTACTACTTAAAATGTAGAACGTTAATTTGTACGCGTATATTAGAATGTATGATCATATTCGTATTCGAATAAAATAAATATTATTGAATTTGTGTTAGATAAATTATAGTTGAACATCAACGACTGGTGATATTTGTTTATTGCAAAGTAGCAAAATCTTTAATAAACTAGAATATCTGAAAACCAGAAGAGCATGGATACTTACTCATCCCTAGTGTTGATTGTACTACATGCTATGTTCTTTTGTGTGAATCTTCACCATAATGAGTAAGCTATTGCTGGACGTATTCAGCAATAACTTCACACGAGGAGAACAACCCAACATTTAGAAAGGGAGAAAATTTCAAAAGAGTGCTTGAAATTAAAATCAACTTCATCACTGTTCGTTCCCACTCGGGTTTAGATTTAGACGAAAAAGCCAACGGACATGACTCGTCACGAATCCCAGAGCTCCCGCGGCTCCGACACCGAAAGAAACCCCACTTGAATGTGAATGGTTCATAAACCGCCCATTGCAGCCCTTTCTGTATACTTTACATTTCGTGCAAACAAACCGTAAAACGCCGCTGCCGCCGCCTCGAGAACGTCGCGACGGCCGCCACCGCACGCCGAATAACTCATCGGGGAGCACGGGAGGGGGGGGGGAGAATGCGAGGGCTCGAGAATGCGAATGGCCGACGCGACAACGGGGCGTAACAAGAAAGGATGAGAGTAAACGGACAAAAAAGAGAGGAGACTGCGAGACGGTGGTCCAAAGTGGCGGGAACATCGGAATGACTGCAATATGATTATTCGTACGCGAATATAATAACGCGAATAATGCAGATTTCGTAGGGGCTTAATACTATCGATAGTTTCAGGTTTGAAATGATGTACGTATGTGTAAAAATATTATGAGAGTTATTGGGCCTACATTACACCGTCTTGAATACCAGCTTATTTTCAGTAAAGCCAAGAGAGGTCAAAGATGGTTCTTGTTGAGCGACAAAACCGCATAAAAAGAAAGGGGAATATAAACTTGAAATGAGAGAGAAGAAAACTGAGGTGGGACGGCAGGGACGATAAGTTGAAGTGAGACCATAGGAATAGCAGAAGTAGGACAAGTTGCTGAGAAGCTAGAATACTATATCAAGCCATCAATGTAGTAAGGCCCCTCGAGTTTTGGTGAAGCAAACAACGGCGTCTGTTTTTGGGAGATGTTATGACTAACATCTCCCTAAAGTTTCTAAACTTCCACTTAAGTATGGTATGATCATAAGCATAAGAATGTTGGACGCGACGTAAAAAAAATAACAAGGAATGAGGGATTAGAACTGAAATGAAGAGGAAAGTAAATTAATCGAGGAAGATAAATTACATGACGACTAACGATGGCGGGTACTTTGCACTGACTACAAGGAAGTGAAAAGAAACGTTTAACGCGGAGATACAGAAAGTGTTTTGCGAAGGAACTAATTAACGATTAAGCTATAAATACCGCCTATATAACAATTGAATTTGTCGAAGTGATCTACAGTGCATCAATAGTATTTTGCTACAATAATGGCATTATCACAACTCCTTCATTCCAGTTGAGTCCCCAAAAAGCTTTGTAGAAGCGAACTGTAGAAGTGGTATCTAAAAATATTAAAAAAAGAAGGAGTAGGCATGATACGTCAACGTCAGAATGAGAAGACATAAGGCAACGAGAATGAGCAGAGTACACATTTCTGGTTACTTCGTGATTAAACTCACCGAAAGTACTGTCCATGGAAATTTAGTGAGATTGATATTAAGAAAGAAACGTATCATGAAAGGAAGAAAATAAACGAATGAAGAAATCAAAGCTTAGTACACTTAGGTCGCGTGTTAGTAACTTCTGAACACAACAAGAAATTAGATGTCGTACGCTGAGAAGTAGAATGTGTGCATATCTGCAGAGGTGTTAATTAATCATTAAGATAGCGCGTCATAAGACACGCGAAGTTCGTGAGACTGAACCACAGTGTCTGAATATTTAGTAAAGGTAGTGGTCATGAATATGCTTTTGAATCTCTAAAACATACTACTGGAATCTGCAATGACAGCGATAAGTTTTATAAGAAAAGAGCTAGAAAGAAAATAATGAGCGAAACGTAAGAGAAACGTTAAGCCGCAACTTGCGAGTTGAGGAGGGCCATAGTAACGAGTTCAATAGAATAGCAGTCGTACGTGCAAGCGTTGAATACCACCTGTGGATGCGTTATTCTAAAAATAACTAGTGGAGCTAATTAGCACATACTTTTTTTGCATTAAGTCTAATTTTTCAATTTTTGGAACTCAGAGAGAGCAACTGTAATGAGATCCGCTCCATTCTTTTAAGCCTCCATTGTTTTATCCATAGAAAGAAATTAATTAAACATTTTGGAGCGGTTTTTCAGAAAAATATGTGTAAAAAATTTAATCGACTATATATTGCGCACAATTTTACGAAAAATAAACGTGATCTTATTTCTAGATCTGTCTTTAACGAACATATGTTAAGGAAAGTACTCAATATAGGAACAGGATTCATCCAATTTTTCGTTATCGGACCCGACTATAAGAGTTTGTCTACCGAACATTCTGGTTTTTGTTCTTCTAAGCATTATGGGTCAATATCAACTGTGAACCGTATGAACGATGACAGTTATTAATGATGTTTTTTGAAGGCCAATCATTCTCTACCTTAGGATCGTAAAGAATTCATTTCCATAGGCTAGAGTTAGAAAATGAGGTAGGCTGCAACTGTTTTGAAGATCGTTATGGTGGATATGATGGCATTTTAAGAGGTACTTTGCGTCATAGATAGGCGGTAAATTGTATGCTTATAAAAATTAAATTTAATTATTCCTTAATAAATACTGTGTAATTTGTTTATGATATTACGTACAAACAGCTTCACGCTGAAGAAAAGGGCGAATCAAAAAACATGTAAATAATGTATTAAAGCGAGCGAGCGTGCGTGTTTCTGAGTCTCAGGTTGTGTAACTGGAAAGGGCCTCAAGGAGAATCAACAGAGGCGCGCAGTACGCAGGGAGGAGCAACGCGGCTCTAGCATGAAGGGACGTGTCCGCGCCCGGGGGAAGAGCGAGGCGAGGCGTGGCAGGCCGAGCGGCGTGGGGTGACGAGCGCGGCCGCAGGATGCAGGCTGGAGCGTCTGCGGAGGCGTCCGGCTGCGGCCGGGAGCTCAGCGCAAGGCCAAGTGCAGTGCGAAGCGGCAGCGGCCAGGTTGGAGGGGGCAGAGAGGGCAGGGCGGCGGAGCTGGCGGGCGCGGGGCGGGGCGGAGGGCGCGGGGCGGGCGGTGTGCGGAAGCGAAGCGGCGCTTTGAGCGCTAACGAACGCAGCGGCGTTCCCTAGAGGCCGCGTCTCGCTGCCGGCTCGCCGTCGGTACGCCATCAGGCGGCGATTGTGTCGCTGGCCGCCGCCTGCGCGTCTCTGTGTTGTGCGCGTATGCGTTGGACTATGTGTCTCTGCGGCGGCGGCGGGGCGGTGGAGGCTAACGGAGGCGGTGTTTGGCAACAGAGGCGAGGAAGAGGGCGGAGGAGGGAATGGTGGATAGGCCCGACGACAAGGGTTGGAGTTGGTGGACGAGAATGTAGTTGTTGTTGAGGAGGCGGGAGCAATGGTGAGAGGCGGCGGCTGCGGTGGCGCGTAGATGTGGTGGTGGGTGTTGGATACGGCTGACGCAGTAGGCGATTGTACGCGTGTCGGGTAGCGACTGGGTGGTGCATAGGTGTGGTGGCGGTGGTATCGCGTGGTGGGGGCGAGGGGGGCGGAAATGGCGACCGTGTGGCCCGGGCGGGCGTTGAAAAGGGTAGGTGGGCGCAGGTGCAGCTTGGTGGGTTGGTGCAGCTGTGGGGTGGGGCGCAATGGGTGGGTGTTGGGCGGTAGGTGGCGGGCGTTGGGTGGTGGGGGGAATAAAGTGGGGGCGGGTGGGGCTGAGTGTGTGTGCGGTGGGGTGGGTGGTGGTGGGTGTGCGGTGGGACGTGGGGCTGTGTGGTTAGGCGTGGTGGGATGGCAGTACCGGGCGGCTAAACTCAAGCTGTTCCACAAGAGAAAGTTGCTCGACAATACTAATACCGCTCTAAAATCTTCGTAACAAATAATTTTGAACTTTTTGCTATTTTTTGAACATTTTATCTCTGACAACTCTTTGGTGATACCAGAATTTTTTTTCACTAACGATATGTTTTGAAAGATTTCAAGGAATATATTTATTTATTTTTTTCGGAAAAATGAAGATAAAGTGAGTATGTAAGAATTTCAATATCATTAAGTTCTGAACTGCTTTTTATTATTACAGAATTATGATTAATAAATTGAAACTTATATTGCTTGCGTTGAGAAAAAACTATCCCATCCATATGAGTTAATATTCTTTGTAATGCTGGGTTATACCTATTTTAAATTGATATTACCCTGTTTTGTTTTTCTACTGTTCCCATTTTTCTTACATCATCACATGTCCGCATTCTTTCAAACTAACAGAATCTTCTTACCGAATCAATAGGAAACATCTTTTGAAGAAATGTTTACAGTAAGTTCAAGAGTCAAATGTTATATCTATTGTCATTAAAAAAGAAACACTTTTCTGTAATCGAGTCCTTGCAATAAAATAACTTCCTCAAATTCCTCATATTTTTTACTATTGTAATGCGTTTTGGCCTGTAGAAAGCGATATGTTTGGCTGTAGAAAGCAAATATGTTTCAAGCATTAAGAACGTAAACAAAGGCGTCATTTTAAATTCGGGAAGACTACTGAATTACGTATGAGTGCTTAGTTGACGGAAGTGTGGAGCTAACGTTGTGAGAAATCCAAGAAGGCGGAAATGATGTAGCAGGCCCTTTGTTCTCAGAAGCTCATGTGGTTGCTATGGTTACGTCTCATGTGATGCTTAAACGTTGCTGCAGTTGCGTCACATGGGATGGCGGGAAGGGTGCACCACACTGTCACTATTCTGGAAATAACTGTTTCACTTATAATCAGGAAACTTATATTTCAATAGGTATAAAAAACATAGTTTTAGGCGAATAAGTTATTTATTCCTTACAATACATTAATATCCGTTGGGTGAAGAATATTTGCGAGTATTTCTAGGAGGGCAATTTATTTTGGATACTTTTGGCAAAATATTTCGGATTTTTTTAAGTAAGATCCATTTTATTAAATTAAAATACTAGGGGTATAAACTAATTTTTTTGGATATAAACATACCAATTTCGTTACTTTTTCGTCAATTAATATTATAATAGCAAGACGATCACAAGAATTAAATTGCGCTCTCTTTATTCAGAACAGGTACTTTGCATTACAAAACATTCCATAAGAAAAGCGCGTTTATCGTTTCTTGGGTTTTTTAAAAAGCAAGCCCCTCTCTTGACCGAAATGCGAGTCGTTTCGTCTGAGAAGTCGCGGAGAACTGCTCCGACAGCTCTCCGCGAGTGCGCAGCGCCTCCGCCCGGCGTGGGCGTCCTCAGGCGCGCGGGAGGTCCGGCGGGCGTCGGCCCGTTTAAAATGTTCTTAAATTTTTGAATAAGGGCGCGCTATCGATTCCGCGGCGGGGAACCCCGAGGGCGCGCGCGGGTTGGCCGCCGCGGTGCGATGGGAAGGCAGACGTCGCCCGCCGCCTCGCCGACTCGCGCTCGCGTCCCTCGCCGCCCTCGCCTCCTCTGCCCCGCCGCCCTCGCGCCTCGCCGCCTCGCCGGCCTCGCCGCCCTCGGCGCCCTCGTGCGCGCCCCTCGGCGCCTCGCCGCCCTCGGCCGCCTCGCCGCCTCGCCGCCCTGCCGCCCTCGCGCCTGCCGCCCTCGCCGCCTTGCATCGCTTGAAGAAGTTTGCGATGGCCGCGCCTACGGGGCCCTTCCCTGCGGCCGCGGGATCTTTCTGTGCGATCATGTGTCATTGATTGATTATTAGTGATTCCTGACTCATCAACTGCCAAGGTCATTATTCCCGTTGGTGTAATGCATGCTAGCAGGGACAGGTTATGCAGGCTAACAGGGGGTTTTCCAACTACATATCTTCCACCAGCGAGGCACAGCAACACCCGGGACAAGCTTGAACCTCCCGACCGATCTCCCGTCATGTGTGGTAATGTAGTGATTGTAATGGTATGTAATGGATGAGAATAGGACAGGGTAGAGGACGGAAATATCGTGCACGCCGTTATCAACCGGTTACAAATATAATACATTTATAACGTTCCAAAAAATTATTGAAACAGGTAAGAGACATTTTCCTTCAGAAATAACTTGTCTCATTTATTCACATAATTTGTACTGAAATTCTATAATTGCTTTCAAAAGTAGAGAAATGCAGTTTAATTAAAATGAATTTGAATTATTGTAACATGCTTACTATGCCCTGTCTTTCATACAGAGAAAGTTGAATACCCTATTCAGTATTTTAAGAATATAATCTATAAAATTATTGCCTACAGTATAAATTGAGACAATCTAAAAATGTACAGTCCGGAAGGACATAAGAAATGCAAAGTTAAAGAGCCAGTGAACAATGTTCATAAATATTGCCTCCTATTGAACGCAACTTATCGTAGTTTATCGTAGGTATCGCAGTTTGGTGTTGGTGTTTTGTTCTTTGATGCAAACATGTTTCGTGGACTTTAATAGATGGCATGCTCTCTTTCCCTTCACAATATAATATAGAACGTAGGGAAGATTTGATGACACTGCGAGATATTTTACGGAAATTATGCCAGCTGAATTTAGAAACTGGTTGGTCATGTTAGAAACATTCTTCTATGACAAAAGCTAGTCTTTTCAAATCATATCGCCGTAATGTTCCTCGAATTTTGCGCGCTTGTGTCTCAATGTACTATTTCATTACTTCTACTCTCATTCTAATTCTCATCTACTACTTATTCTCATCTACTAGTTTATTCCATGCAAACAAATTTACATTGTTAGTTATGATATTTAACTGTTCCATATTTACGGATATTCTTACATACGTATGGATATATTGTCTCTTACCGACATGACTTTTACAGAAAATATAGATCGCTCTTGTGCCTTTGGTTCGTAGACCGGAGAAAATCTCGTGTAATAATTAATCACATATATTTTAGATTATTAATAATTGGTAACTCCAAATAAGTAATAAGACATATTAAACCTACCAGATACTTTATTGAACATTAGCTCAGACATTTCATCCACACTCCGGTAAGTATTTGAAATATCTTTATCTAAATGCACGCTCAAACATACCCCAAATGTTGAAAGGTTTATGGAAGATTTATCGACGTTAAAGCAGCTATAAAGTACTTTCTTGCTAACAACTTTTCCAATGAAGCAAATTATTACCTAAGTTTTATCGGAGTTAACAACACTCCTGAGTATACAAAAACTCTGAATCGCAAATTGGAAAGGTACTATGTCATTTTAACTCTGCCGGTTTTAACTTTTGTTGTACATAATAAGAAGTTTCATGATTATTGTACTATACAATTTTAAAATCCTTTTTGCTTTAAAATGATTCTTACTACATATTTTTGTTCCAGTGTATTGAGGAATATGCATTCCCCAATTTCACATTTACGAATTATCGTTGTATTAACTACATTATATCGTTCGGCGATTATTGATATTCGTCCTACATTTACTTTTATTTCATAACTGTAATGTTATTTGCTGCATTACATGTAGTGTAGAATATTTCGTTTACAGCAATTGGATTAGAAACCCTTCCAATGCCGCTTCAGCTGAGAAACAAATTAAAACAAACTTAACAAGTCTTTCTACTTGAGTTCAGCAGTCGGGTTTTGCGAGGCTACCTACTAAAATATATACAGGGAGAACAACGAACCTTAATTTCGTGTATCCGACAGCGTTTTCAATGCGCCGCGGTCGCTGCCTATATTTCCATGGCAAATTCCAATATAGAGAGTGGCTGCGTGATGGTGCGTCGCAGCGCCACCTCCGGCGGCCCGCGTCGCTCGCCTGCGTCAGGTGGCGGGGCGGAGCTGATACACGGGGGAGGCTCATTATAAAAGCCTCGTTACTTTTTACGAGAGCGCTGCACGGCGCGTGGCGCTCGCTGCGGCACTGCCTCCCACAGCGGCCCGCCGCGGCGCTGCGCCAGTGCTGTCTCCACGCTGGTGTGGGCGTCGTCCAACAGCGGCGCCGGCGCGCTCGTCTCCAGTCGGCCCGGTGCCGCTCACT
>BOPP01000064.1:1817813-1835251 GCA_017312745.1 Gryllus bimaculatus
TTGATTTGACTTGCATGTTAACTTATATTAAGCAATTTATAATTTTTTTGTCAATGATATGTTCTATTTCAGTTAATAATTAAATCAAAACACGTTCATTGTTCAAGCAATTAATTGTAATTTAAAAGTTATTGTCTTGCTCAGGCAATTCCTCTTTTTTTGCCGGCGCAGAATTTGCTTAGAGTTTGTCATGCCACCCAGATAGACAAACTAGTTATTTATTACTCCAAAACCAATATGTAACACCGGGTAAACAGGCTATACATATGATATTTCAACTGACTAGGGTGTTTCCAACTATTTTATGAGATATAGGTTTTAGCGCTTGTGTTTTGATTTCAACAGCATTCTGAATGTTTACTTTGCCCTCAAGAAACCTGTTGCAAAGAGGTTGACTCTTCCCGTCTTATTTTTCTTTTCTTTAAAAAAGGCATTATAGTTTTTCACTGACATATGCCGAACAGGTACAATTCTTGCTTCTAATGAATACACTGTCATTGGAGCACGAGAAATTAAATTATATTCAAGCTTCACAAAATAATCAATTCAATTGTAAAAAAACACTTTTTCTCTCGTGCCACCTAAGTGATATTTGGCGAGGAGTGAATTATTTCTGGGTCTAATTCTATTATTCTTCTACATATTTCTGTCTATTACATTACAAAATTATAATTATATGAAATCCACACGCGTTATCGACTATTCAATTTTTGAATAAATAGTAATAACAAGTGTGAAATTTTCAGTTAGGTTTAGGTCAAATCGTAGCAGCGGGTTGGGACAGCTAAACCAAGCTTGCAAGGACTGGCTTATTTTCTATAAGAGGAAACGTGTGGAAAAGCTAGCGTATATATTATAACTTCCTCGGTAAATACACAACGTTTCCCTCTAAGCCTATTTATTTTCTACCGCAAAATGAAGTATGCCAAGTCGTCTGAACGAAATATCAGCTAGAACCGTGTAATACACGTATTATTTAGTCACAGTCATAACAAGATTTATTTTATTGACGTGTACAAATTGCATATACAACAATTTTGGAAGCACATAAGAGTAAATTAGTCACCCATTTAATTATATATTTACTAATTTCCTTCCATGTATATGTTTGTTTGTTTTCTTTCTTTTCCCTTATGAAATTACAGATAGTCATTGAGGAGTTCGCACCTAAAGAAGCATAATTCCATCTGTTAGAACCTCTATGCGCGAGATGTGATGACTGCCAATTGCGAAATGTGGCCAAGGCATATGAAAGACGACTTTAATGAAAATAAATATAAACTCTTTATAAACCTTTAAGGTAATTGACTTATCGGGAGCTCGGATTATTCTAATCAAATTCCACTGTGCTCCCAATTCTTTCTCAGGCACAGATTTACGGCGCATAAAGAGAGACGAAAATCGGTCCGGCATACGTGTTTGAAGAAAAGAACTAGGGCGCTTACCAAATGGCACACGCTTTCCCGGTATTAGTTCTTTTATTTCTTATTAAGTCTCGGCTAGCTATTCGGATTGGCCCATATTCTTGTTACATGACCTAAAGAAAGAACTCACTGGGGGAACAAAATTTGAAAAAAATTTGAAGAATAAATCTCTATTCTTTAATTTTGAGTTCTAGGAAATAATTCATACTTTCGAAATTTTCGAGACCGTATAAACCGGGATCTATGCCACTTTTATAATAATAGTTACTCTATTCTTGACATTGAAATTTAGAGGAGAAAATTTTAAGCGGTTTTTTAGAATTTTTGAAAGTTCCGGATGCTTCATCTTAAGTAACGCCCAATTTTTTGAAGAATTCGTATTCGGGAAAGTAAAATATGGAATCAATGTTGAAATCGACATTGACGCACCATTTTAACGAATAAACTTAAACCAAGCGCGTTTAAGCATTATAGAAAGAAAAGAATTGTAAATTAATTATTAATTAATTATTATTCCTTCTGAAAAATATACATGAAATAAAAGCAACAAAATCAATAAAGAAAAAGTAAAATGAGCTTGACCAATGAAAACATTTAGTCTCAAAAACCTTTTAAAACAACACATGAAGTATAGTAATTATCTCACCTCCATTTGGGCATTTCTGTTCCCAAATTCTGTTTATTCTTACCATGTCCCAATGGCCAGCCTCTCTGCTTAAGAGTTCCTGGCTCCATAGAATGGTCTTTTCGATGGTCTAAGAAAGATAATCACAATTAAATAACAGTAGGATGTTAATACACAATAGTTTACAGAAATTAATTATTTTCATACGAAAACGAAGATCCGTAACATTGAAAACGAAAAACACACGTTTATTTCCTAAACAATTAAATTTGTCAAAGGGGAAAGAGTTTACTTTTGTTCCTCAGTACCTTTAAGAAAGATGAGACAAAAGAGAGTCGACGAAGCTTACGCAAAGTTGTTTTGGAGTCATTGAACTATCAAAACCACTTCCCTGCATATGATACCGGGGCACGCTGGTGACGGTGCTGGCGCTTGGCAGCGGACGGGGGCGACTGGTAAGCGGGGCGGCATCGCCTGGGCGGGGGCGGGCGGCGGGCGACTGGCGTGGATGGGGCGCGTGTGGTCGGCGGGGCGCATGCTGAACCGGCAGGGCAGCGGGGCGGGCGGAAAGGCGGCCCGGGGGCGGCGTGGGCTGCAGAGCAGAACGATCGCCGAAGTAGCGCGCCACGCGCGCCGTAAACCTCGCACGCGCGGTTCGCTCCCCGCGCTAATTCGCCCGCCCGCACGCGATATTTCCGCCCGCAAAAGGGATCGTAAACCGGGCGAAGGGTCGGTGGAGGATGGGGAGTGCGGCGGAGCGAAAGGAGGGCGGGTGATCGGAGAAGGAAAGTAGAACGATTGAACGTTTCATGAAGGTTAAGCAGACGGGTCTTAAAGTAGTACTACCAGATTTGGTTTAGGCCATTAGACAAGGCAACATAGGAAACAAGCGTATGGAAAACCAAAGAGGCAAAATAGATATAAAAGGAATAATGCAAGCAGGAGGAACGTGGCAAGAAGGCGCGTATTATACAGAGAAAGTGACAGCGAGAAGACAGAAGGAATGGACGCATGGAAACGACTTGAAGAGACTTGGGCGAGAGATTTTTCAGTCTGGAAGTAGTGAAAAGTCCATTGCACACGAAGATATGTAAGAAGAAATTTGTAAAAGGAAAGACATGAATGCACGGTGCAAGACATCGAACTTGAGCATCGATGAGGGTTCTCGGAAATTGTTTTAAATTAAGATAGATGTAGGGAGGTAATTGGCAGTAAAGCACCTTCTGTCGATGGAACTTTCAGTGCAGAATTTTAACGTAAGTGTGAGTAAAAGCCAACTACGAGGCCGGCCGAAGCAACTAGCGAGAACACTGAAAGCAAGACGCGACGGGCAAGGCATTGAAAGAGCGGGGGGCCGCGGGCGGGCGCGGACCCGAGGCGAGAGAGCGGGGCGGAGCGAGGCGCGACTGGCCGGGCAGAGGCGGGGGGCGAGGAGGGGAAAGGGCGAGCCGGCAGGGGCTGGTGTAGACGAAAGAATCCGGCCGGCAGAGGAGCCGCCTCCACGGGAGCTGCTAAACCCGAATTGCCATCGCCGAGGGCGGCGGTGGGGCGGGGCGTGGGCGTGGGCGGCGGGCGCGCGGGCGGGGCGCGGGAGGGCACGGGCGGGGCGTGGGCGGGGCGGTGGGCGGGGCGCGGGCGGGCGCGGGCGAGCGCGGGGTGGCGCGGGCGGGGCGCCGGGCGGTCAGGCGGAGATGGCGGGGCGGGCGTGGTCGGGGCCGAGGCGGCGCGCGGGCGTGGGCGGCAGCAGGCGCGCAGCCAGGAACTCGGAAGAGGGCGGGCGCACCTGGGCGCCGGAGAGCCCTGCAGAAGAGGGCGCTCGGCGCGGGTAATAGACGCAATCGCAACGCTTGTAAAGCGCCCGGCGGCCCCGCCAGGCCCCGGCAAATAAACTAATCGCGCACATTTGTTCGCTTCACGTCCAACGCCTACGCTATTAGCGCGCGATGCTACTGGACATTGGTTTTAGTCCACACACAAGTTCTTTGATTTAAAGATGAAACAAAAATTATGGCTTTATCTTGGAATGAATTTGTTTTCCACACCAAAAAATTAACAATTAGAGATAGTGAGCAAACAGGCATTTATAGACAGGGTAGCGTATTATTAATAATGAGAGTTGAGAGAATACAGTGTTTTTCCCTCAGGTTTCCCTCAAGTCTCAGGTTGATACATTATTCATATGTGAATGTTTGAGCACGTGTGTGTTTAAGGGGTGATGTATGTCTCTAATGAAAATGATTGGAAAGGAAAATACATGTGCCATATTTTGGGTCTTAATGCAAAATATTTGATATGTTTCTTTGAGAATAATTATAGAAATAACATTACTATCAGGTTTTGCCCAACATGACAGACGTACTATAATCAAAAGTGCTGTGTATTTACAGTTAACCAAGTGTCGGGTTATAGTAGTCCCTAAGCATTGTACTCCCTACGCGTTGTAGTCCCTGCGAGCTGTAGTCCCTGTGTGTAGTAGTCCCTGTGTGTAGTAGCTTCTTATAGGTCCGTGTGTGTATTAGACCTATTTTCTGTTGGGTATCGAAATTCGAAAGCTTATCATAAGTCCACTAGCTCTTGTTAGGTATATAAGAATAATACATATGGTTATTGTTATATTTTTTCCTAATATTGGTAAGGGTTTGGGATTTCCTTGTTATGACATATTGCATGTCTGACACATCTGACACGTCCCCTTAGGGCATAAGATCAAAGGCGTTATAAAATGGCAAATCATATAATAGCAGTAATTTGAAACCATCACTTTTAATCAATTAATGTAATTAACATTTAGAGAAGATTCCAACTTTTACGTTGATAGCAACTCACACGACCGGCATCATGGGTGAGTACGAAACTGCAGAAACGCATCTCGTTCGCACGGACAGCGCCGCGCCCACTCCCTGGTGACAGCACTCCGCTCCGTAGGGCCAATCTCGCTACCCCCCTGCGCCCCGACGGCACCGTAATTCTCGCCTCAAGCAGCCTCCGCGCTCCGCGTCTGCAGGGCCCCACGTCTCGCTCGGTAGCGGCGGAAGTGGGAGTGGAGATGGGGACGAGAACGGAGATAAAGACGAGAACGGAGGCAGAGACGAGAACGGAAACTAGATCGGAGACGGAGACGAGAACGGACGGCGGTGGCGGCGGTAGCTGTGGTAGTGGGAATGGAAACGGAGACGGAGACGAGAACGGAGACGGAGACGAGAACGGAGACAAAGACGAGAACGGAAACGGAGACGAGAGTGGTGGCGGAGGCGAGAAGGGAGACGGAGACGAGAACGGAGACAAAGACGAAAACGGAAACGGAGACGAGAATGGAGGCGGAGGCGAGAACGGAGACGGAGACGAGAACGGAGATAAAGATGAGAAGGGAGAGCAGAAGAGAACGGAAACGGAGACGAGAATGGAGGTGTAGACGAGAACGGAGATGAAGACGGAGACGTGTACGGAGTCGGGGGCAGTACGAGGTCGACGATTGGGACGGTGGCAGCAGCGGGAGCAGCAGGGATGGTGTTAGAAACGGCGGGATGGGATTTGTGGCGGGATGGTGGGCGGGGCGAAGGAAGGGGCGACGGCGAGGGTGAGGGCGGCGATGGCCGTAGAGGCGGTGTGGCCGGCGGGGGCGGCGGGGAGGTGGCAGAAGCTCCGGAGGGGGGAGGGGAATGGCGGCAGACGGCCAGACGGCGTAACTTGCGTCTAGTTCGTGACGAGGAATTCCTGTATCGGTAATTAGGTAACTAACTCCCCACGTAACTCCACCCCACTCTCATAAAGCAGTTCGGGTCATCCGCAGTTCGGCAACCGAATCATATAGCTTCCTCCCCCCGCGCCCGATGCAATACGCTTCGCGGCAAGGCGGGCCGCGCCGCGCCGCCCCGCGCTCTCTCGTCTTCTCCTCGAAACTGCGCCGCCTGTGGCCAGTGGGGCGCCACCCCTCCCGCGCTCTCCCATTCTGCCGTCGGCCCTCTCCGTCGGTCTGACGGAGTCGGTGTCTGACTCCGTGATCGGGTTTGCATAAACTTGATCTACCTCCTCTCTCCACGTATCTGCGTTCTTTATCGCACACTGAATTATATTACGGTTTGCAATTCTTGGATATGCGATATTTCATTTCATGCCACCGAATCCAAAAATGAGTTTTTCGACGGTATTACAACACTTCTGCACTGTATTATTATTATAGTTCTCAGAAGTTCGACCATACCAGATCATCACGAACATCAATTAATTCTGTTCCTAAGTTTTACTGTATCATCTCGTCTTCAACACACAAATCCATGTAGGAGGTCCCAATGTATATTCCATGTTTAGATATACTTAACGTAGTAGTTAGTACGTACACTTAACTACATTTTATAGCCTAATCCAGTCACACCAACCCTCACCCCCACGCAACACACAACCTATTCCCCTGAACCCGTGTCTCCTCTCACGCACCACCTCCCCCCCTTACGACTTACGCTCCCTCCTTCCCTCCTCCTCCCATCACTCGGGGGGGGGGCGCTCTTCGTCGATTCCGCGGCGCCCCGCCGGCGCATGCGGACTCGTCGTAAGGAAACTCGCAGTAATTACCTTGTATCTCCAGCGGAGGGTTCGGCCTTGGAGGAGAACGTCCCTTCCCTATGTTTATAGACGGGCGCCGCGCCGCGCCGCTGCCGGCGGCCAGCAATCCTGTTTACTGCCCGGGATTGCGCCCCGCACCTCCGCGCGGGGCATTTACAAGCCGAATGAGGCGCCGTGCCACGCCGCGCCACACTGCGCCACGCGCCACACGCCACGCCGCCCTCCCCGCGCGCCCGCCGCGCGCTCCGTGGCGACTAATTGCACTCGAGGATTACGTTACAGCGTTATTCGCCGTGTATATTGTTGTTTCTTACCCGATGAGGGGATATCATTCTAAGGTGGGAGGGAGACACTGCGAGTGCTGGGGATCTCTGTAGAGGTTGTACTCTCAACACGGCCGCGAAGTAATGTAAGCTACGTGTCAAGCAATATTTGTATCACTATATTCATCGTACAAGGTGTTCTCGATTTACTCATTGCTAAGCGTCACACAATCCAGTCACTGAGGTTTTTGACTAAGGAGTTGTTATTCACGACTACAGTAAACAGTCTTAAAACGCAGCAATAGTACTGATATGCCTGCTGTTTCCCTGGAGGCTAATTGAGCAATTAAATAATTATTCGCCGTGAATAATGTTGGCTCTCTTTCTTTGCAAGAATACAGCATATCATTCTAAGGTGAGTATGAGATGCTTCAAGTACAAAGGGTCTTTTCTGTGTTTATCTTTAGTGGCTGTGCATTTAGTAGAAAAATAAAAAGTATCAAGTAATACTAATCATTCTCAACACCTTATATATGATCGCAGTGTTCTCTTTTTACTCATTACTCACTATTTCATGGTCGAACCTTTGAGGTTATCGACTTTAAGAGATGTTGCTTACAATCTCAGTGCACAGTCTCATATGCTGTAAAGAGCAGTGCACACTGCTGCGCTCACTGTGTGTCAGTGGCAAATAAAATTACAGAGTTACTTGTGTGAAGTGTAGATTTTTAATGAATTCAGTGATGAAGTGTTATTCATATTAAAGTAAGACGCTAATGAATCTCCACTAGGTTTGTACGCAGTGGCTATACACCCTGTTATGTAAGCGGGGGCAAATAATGCCCCATCATAGAACTTTGAGATGGATTCATGCATATTTATCAATGTTCTCCGTTTTACACATTAGTCATAGCAACTTTAATACGAAACCTTTGTGGCTGGGTATAAATTAATATTTATCATACCATGTAAGTACAGTTTGTCGGGGCACGATACCAGAGAGAGTGCGGTTAAATATTTTTTATCTAGGAACAATGCGTAGAAAAGAGTGAAATGGAAAGTGTAAATAAACATTATGGTGAGTGAGAGACAAATAAATGGGCCAAAAGTAAGAATACTCCCAAAATGACTGGGTAATTAGAGTGATTCACGTATTATGACTATATTAAGTTAATAAGAATAAACAATGAGAAAACGAGCCATACAATATTTAATTTTTATTTATTGGTGATAGACACTTTCATTGTGTTGGAAAGTATTTGTATACATGAAATATAAAAAGGAATTATTCATAATTCTTTTAATCGGGGTAGCAGTGACATGGTTTTGTACTCTTTGATAAAATAGTAAAAGAAATCAGTTGATGGTGTAGTGAAATTAAACTAACTATTAATGAAATAAAAAATCCTATTTCATTTGTGCGGTGAGGCGTACTATAACAAATCTGCCGTGCCTTCAATCTATATCGACAACAAATCTACAGTTAGATCTACATTTAAGAATAATTTAGTTAGATATTAAATTTTAGATAGCACTTCATGTCCCGTAACGAAACACATAAATAATTATGTTAAAAATACGATCATAAAATATCAATTGAAATAAAGAGGGATTGTAAAGAAATCCATCTTTATACAAAATCCAAAATCTTTAAAACTTTATGTTCGTGTAAAAAGCGTTCATCTGCACATGGAGGGGTTATACTGAAAGTAACGAACTTAATTTGTCACCGTAACGACGACATGTTTTTGACATGGAAATAAGCGAGCAACGCCGCACAGCTTCGCAATGGAAATCGTCCGGCACACGACGTACAAAAGCGAGATGGCAGCCGGAATTCACAGGCGCCACCCCCCCCTCCGCCATATTTCCTCCCTTGAAAACATGAACAAAAGACGGGCGAGGTGTTCATTTCGCCGCCGCCATGTCACGCGTTCCCAGAATTCCAGGCGCGCTCTCACCTCCGCGGCGCCATTAAGGGCCGCCGTTGTCGGCAATTATGAATAAAATATAAATAAATAAGCCGCGAGAAGGAGGTTAAGACGCAGCCCGGAACGCCAGATGTGGCAGCTTTATTTTGCATATAAAGACGAATGAATTAACAATGACTTTCGCGTGGGAAGGCGTAGTTGGCGTCTTTGAAAAGGCTCAGTTCTGTGTCGCAGACTGCTCTCTCACCCTGGCGTCTGAAATACGGTAGTAGGAGAAAGTCAGGGGTGGGACACGCGAAGACAAATGTACAGTTCCTGATTGTGAAATCTAAATAGATGGACAGATATTTCAAATATATTTGTATACCTACGGACAATTTTGTTTGTTATATTAATATGCTGTAGAGTCGTGTAAAGATAGGAGTTCCTAAAGGTATACTGAATGGTTATAAATATTTTGAGTCGCAACGTTACTAATAGAGGCAAATCTGACAACACTATAAGTTTTTGAATATTTAAATTAAAGTGAAACAATTCATTGAACTTTAAGGCAATAAAATCATAATTAAATTTACTATTATTTGTGAATACAATTACACTTGATATAGAAACTTTAAAATTGTGTATTGTATAACTGGATAAATAATTAGTACTGTCATAGGATTAGTGTTTACGGCATACAACAGTGTCAATAGCATCATAACTGTATTCTACTGTATCATTTTCTCTTAGAGATTGGGAGAGATTTTTTGATACTGATGGATTGAAACTCTTTCCTGATAGAGAGATACAAGCCAAATACTTTAAATTCACTTGGTTTTAATGTCAGTCAGCAAGTGACAAAAGTCCATGATTTGTAACTACCACTGTAATCATCTATAATTACGAAAATTCACTGTTTACTTCTGAAGATTATAACTAAAACCTGGGTCCCATCAACATTTGCGATAGTGAAATATGTATAAAAATGAATAATGTGTATTTAACGAAAAGGAATGAATGTCGTTATGTGTACAGATAATTTATAAATTGTTTTGTGATGAACATTTGTTATTTACAAATTCCTTACACTGTGTTTCATTAACAACCCTGACAGATGTGTACGATTGATTTGATATACATACGGCTGTTGCACTCGAGAATTTTGGCACCCCTGCCAGGCACGGAGAGCGATGTGAATTAAGAGCTGTTGATTAAATCCATAAAGAGCAGGAACTTCGGGAGCTGCCAAGGTGTGGTGCGGCGGCAGAGCCGGGGTTGGGGCAAGGGAAGTGGGGACCCACTCACTTCTAACTGCCCCCTCCACTCCTCCCCACCCCCTCTCCCTCTCAGTGCTTCTGAGCACCTGCAGCTTTACGGAATTGCTAGTGCTCCGCTCAATCGATTACGAAGGATTACATGAAGAATCGTATAAATAGAAAGTACTTCGGTGCAGACTGTAATAAAAAGGTGTAGAGCCGGATAAAAATGTATAGGATGGGAGTGGTTAAAAATATGAGTAAATGAAACATTTTCCATGAGGTGAGATGTGAGAGGTGAGATGTGAGATGTGAGATGTGAGATGTGAGATGTGAGATGTGAGAGGTGAGAGGTGAGAGGTGAGAGGCGAGAGGCGAGAGGCGAGAGGCGAGAGGCGAGAGGCGAGAGCCGAGAGCGAGCAGTGGCGCAGGCACCGTCAGAGGACGAGAGACGAGAGTCACAGGTCGAGGCCTAGACGCGCTGAGAGGTGAGAGGCGAGTTGAGGTGAGGTGAGAGATGAGAGGTGAGGTGAGAGATTGAGAGGTGAGGTGAGAGGAATGAGAGGTGAGGTGAGGCGAGGTGAGAGATGAAGAGGTGAGGTGAGGTGAGATATGAGAGGTGAAGTGAGACCTTTTCCCTTATGGTAATAACTTTAAGTTGGCGCTTCTGTTCATTTTAAGTAAATAAATAATACATTGTTTCCAAACAAATTTAATGAAAAAGCAAACCCCATTTTAAAAATTCGGGTCTGCATTTGGGCAATTAAATGAAGTTTTTATTTGATAGCATAATACGTAATTGAAAGGTAAAGGTACTTTCCTTCCCTTTTTCTATTCGTACTTTTCAATTGCCAGTTTTCTTCCTGATTAGAAACAATGAATTAAAACTTAGTTATAATAAGATGTTACTTCAATTTCACCAAGAATGACGTAGATGGAAATTAACACGGTGAGAAAATTGAAAATTAAAGACTCGCTTGTATTTAATTTGGTAAAAACAATTGCTTTTACCCTTCATTCCCCGGTTTTTGAAAACATACTTTCATTGCCTGAGGTGACCAATGAAAGAGCCAACAAGATTTTATAATATTAGGAAATAAAGCAAGGACATTTTTTATATTACTGATGAATAAATGACACTTCTCACATAGAAGTGTTCGAGATCTTGCCTTTAACTATAAATAATAGATATCAGCATCGCAAACTATAACAACATTAGATCATGAAGTATATAAATAATTATTTTAAAATATAGTTATAAAGTAAAAGATATAAACTGGCTTACAAAAATATAACGCACGACAAACATCCGTTTTATTAAAAACAAGACATACAACTGCATCCCAGGCAGATATTCAAATTTGTAACGTTGTGGCGGGTTTCCATGGAAAGTCTGGCCACCAGACAGCGTAATCCTGCACTCAACCTTGATCCAAAAATGTGTTTGGAGAAGATGCAGGGATTCACTTTAGTTCGCGGCCGTTCGCAGAACACTCGCCTTCCATGTCTCTTCTGTGTAATCGTTATCTCTTACAAAATTCTCAGAGTTGGGGAGGTCGCAATGGGATGCGCGAGGCTGCCTAGTCGTACCGACTACTCGCCGCTGGAGATGCCAATGAAGATGCCGCAGATTGCCTCGCCTTTAAAGAGTTTGATGATCACTTATGGAAAACTATTAATTTGCCCTTTTAAGAAATTAATTTCATACCTAAGTGATTCATATCATTTGTGATTTCCACGATAATGTATTCAGATCAAAGAAATCAGAAAAAACATCTCCAAGAGCATCCTTAGATAAAAATAGACGCGAAGAGAGTCATGGCTTTTGTCGTAAATTCTTCGAATAGAACCCTCCCCCGGCGGGTGTTTATATGATCCCTATTTGATATTTTGGGATTATGGCACACATTGCGAGATGTGCTTTTGACGTCAACCCTTCATACTTTATTCTGCTTTGTCATCTGTTCCTATGTATTGTAATGCAGTCTTGACACCTTTGAATCCCTCTTGCAGACTTAGAACACTATCCCGCTCTCCGAAGTTCTTTTTAATCGCCTAATAACTTACCAGATTCACTTAATTTCCAGGATTAATTTCTTATGTTCACTATATCCGAGGTTCAGGTTCACTATAACCGAATCTTCTCATGCTTATTAAGCATAACGGGACCACTTCACTTCACTATATTGGAGTACATTATAACCGGAGTCGACTGTACTTTTTCTAACATTGAAAAAATATACATTATAAACTCGCTAGAAGAACCTGGAAAGTAAACTGTGGCTCTTCTTCCGGGCCATTATAACAACTCTGAATGTTATTCAGAAATATATTAATATGCAGAAACACCATGAACCAAATCAGCAAAACAGGACCGCAATCTGATAAGCAGAACACTACCCTATCATAACTTCTTTCGTACCGCATTCCAAGTTACGACGCATTACTCAAATCTTATCAGCGGCCTTAAACGCAAACAGAGGCGGCACGACGAAAGAACAGCGGGGGCCTTAAGGGCGCAGTGGCCCCCAGACGGGCACTTGTTCCAGACGTTTCCACGGAGTCGCGTTAAAAATGGAACTGACCCGAGCACTCCACGAAAGGGAAGGGGGTGGTGGAGGGGTTTGCATCTGAGAGATTTCGGGCCGCGCTCCCGCTCCCGCTCCCTCTGCAGCTGTTTTAGGGGCCACAAGATGGCTGCGGCTTGCGAGGGTCGTAAATCAAAGTCGCGTAAGTTTAGAAGGAACCTGCGTGTGCACGCACAGGTTGCGTTAGCGTATGTTGTTACCAATCCACAACTCAAGCTTCCTGGATAAAAATTAGACGATTAGAAATAATACAATAATAAAAATATTAGAAAAATATTATTATTTAATAATAATGAGACTCATAACAATAATAAAATTGGTTATTGGTGTTGGACTCTGCTGTAGTAGGAAAATCCAAATTAATTATACGATTGTTGACATAAAACCAAATAATATCCGCGATTAGATGAACAAAGTTTTCTATTCTTGCATATTTTGCCATGAAATGCGATCAGAATGTTGCAATCAGGTTGGCAGTCTTAAATACAAGAGTTGGGCATTCGGAATTAACAGGGTGTTGGGAGTTAAAAATGCAGGTCTTACCGAAACTTATCAGAGCTCCGAGATTTGTTCCGTAAAATCTGTGTAAGAAATTCTCCAAACTCTCTTAGACAGCTTCCATGGCATACTTCGATCTATTCCCGGCAGATAAGAAATAATACACTTAACATAGACGACAACCGGAACACCGGTGAGATTTTTTCTTTCCCATCTTACCATCTTTCCCATTTCAATCGTTTACAGGGAGTTCGTAGGGTAGGAGTTGCGTCATTGACGTTCCGTGATTGCCCACACTCACAAGGTGGCTGGGTGGATCCCAACCACTGTCTGCAGGAGAATTACATTGGTCAGTTGGCCTGATCGATAATTTTCAGAATTTCTGCTATAAGTACGAATGCAAGAGCATTTCCCTAGGAAACGGTGCACGTATCGCTATTTCCTTCTTCATATTTGCCCTTCATCGCCCCCAAGCACAAACACACACATATGCACGACACTAATATTGATGTTTGAGACCAATCTGGGACTTAGAGCTTGTTCAGACCTGTGACAGTGCCACGCAGGGAGAGATGTCTGACAGAGGAAAAGACATGAGTCCAAGTGGCGGGCCTCCATTATTACGAGAAGGGAACATTGCCACCTCCTGTAATACACTTACGGTATTAATGATCTATGCAATTCACGGACCCTGAATCGCAAATCATTATTCACTCACTCACTCCAACCTCAAAGGGGGGGGGGTCAATGAGATGATTCCCAAACCCATATGGCTCACCACACTCAATCTTTTAAGAACAGCGAGTTCGCGCTTATCAATCCAAAGCTTGAAGTGGGCATAGCGCCGTGCAAAGAAACGGCCGCTTGCATCTGAAAGATTTGGGGCCGCGCGCGCGGCGTCTGCGGGGGGGGGGGCACAAGATGGCGGCAGCTCGCGACGAAGAAGGTTCGCGAGTGACGTAAATCAGAGCGGCGTACGCGAAGGCGAGACTTGTTTATGTAGCCGTAAATTACCCGCACAGTTTTATTGTCTACCATTTCAACTTTATGTCTGAGACGGTAAAAAGTTTCTCCGGCGGTCGTTTGCTTACGCGCGAGCCTTCTCGAGCGTATTGCTGAGCGTGGCTTCGCAAGCAACGTCCGAGGAGGGCGGCGGCGTCGGCTAGAGTTCACGCTCTTGCGTTTACTGCTCAATTGCGGATCTCCGGCCCGAATGCGACGTCAAGAGACGCCCATCCCGCACAATCTGCCAACAGCAGATCTTAAACTTCTCTAAATCTCGTAATTGCCGCCCATTAAGACGTCATAAAATAGCTCAACTTTACTCGTTCATTATCCTCGCCTACGTGCCTCCAAATTGAATTTTGATTTCATTTCGCTCGCTTGTTTGAAGTGGTGGGAAAACAGTGTAGTGAAATTGTTTACGAAGTGGAAACACTCGAATGTCGTAACAACATCTCTGGTGATGATGAATCGTTTTCTGCGGAAAAACGTACCTACTCTTGTCCTGAAAGCTCGCATTGATTGTTTAGATACACCTTGATAAACGGATTTCCATAATTTGGTGGTGATTATCCTCGGCTGCCGTGTCGTAATATGAACCTACCGTGAATATTCTCAATTATACAGCGAACCACAATTATTGCATCAGTGGAAATGCAGACAAAATCTGTGGTGGCAGCAAAACACTCTTTCGTTTGCATCATATTCACGACTTCGTTTAATTGGAAACATGGAGATATATCAATTTTAGAGATTACATAAATATAAATAACCAAAATAATTGCCACAATTATATGTACTAATTTTTAGTTTTATATCATTAGCTCTATGTTATAACATGAATGAGCTCCATTAAGTATAATCCAAGACCATTGTATATTTTTGTAATTTAACGCTTAAATATCAATGTACACTGCAAAGTGTAATAGAAGATTTTAATTTAAAAGTATTCGTTTTATTGGTGCAAACGTCTATGTTAATGAATTTTAATTAAAGATAATTAGAATTAATTAATATTACATTAATAGTGAAATTTGCTATATTATATTGTCGTCATATTTATTGTGAAACACGTTTATTACAACATGGAACAAAATATCTCACGCCACTTGTGTGAATCTGGTGAAAACTTCCTTTAAAATTAATTTTATACAATTCCTAAGAGAGAAAAAAAGCCTTCAAAGTGAGAGTTATGTTCTGAGCCCACCAGTGGTATTATTTTCCTACAAAGATATCATAAAAAAATTTCCAGTGTGGGTCTATGATTATATTCTTATTGTATTAAGTCCAAAAATAACATCCCCAAGAAAGTAATTACGATGTCAAAGCTGTACTAGAGGTGGAGCAGGCAAAATGTTGCCGTCGAGTGTGTGAAAAATGTGTACTGGAGCAGCAAAAATGGGATGATCTGAAACGATACACCTGAATATTTGAAGCTTTTTCCTTCCTCGGCGCAAAAACTTCGCTTCGTCATAAGCAGAGACGCATTCAGTATATGAATCATCAGTAGGAGATTGCGGATTAAGCGGAATCGCGAAATTACTTGTAATGAAACTTATCAGTCAAAATCGAAACTTTTTTGATATTTATTTTTCCGAGTTCCTGGATACCTTTAAGGAAACCATTGATTCATTCTGATTAGGCAGAGACTGTTGAATTTTCCGTCAATTTATCTGTTTATTCGAAATTAGTAATATTGATACCGAACATAACATCAGGTGAAGTACGCTAGAAGTACTTTTTCGAAAGAGTAATAATCAGGGCCCTGATTATAATTACATGTTACTTTCTCATTGATGCATTACAGATGTAGCTAACTGGTAAATTAATGTTGATCCCGACATATAGATGATAAGAATGTATTATTGGGTAATTGTTCATCATTTTATGTCAGTTTTAAATTTGTGTGTCATTTTTTGGACCGTTGCACTATTTTTGTCATTTTTACGCACTTTGTTTCCTTTTCATGTTTTCTGTTAGTTAATTTTTCTTGAATTTATGACACACTGAAACAAAGTTTTTATTGTAACATCAGTTCATGATGAAATTCACTCTTTCAGAGGTGTCTGTTTTTCGAACTCTCAAAATTACTCGGATCTTCAGCAACTTCCAGAACTAACGATTGGAGGTAAGGATTACATTTCGTACTCAAATAATCACTTTATATTAAATATATCTTCATGTACACACATTTTATTTAAAATTGAAAAATTCATTGAATATTTAAACATTCTCATACAAATGTTTTAATATTATTTTAAAAATTAGGTCATTTTCCCATTATTTTTCAGTCATGTCATAGATCATTTTCCTCTTATTTTTAAGCCATTTTCAAAGAATTTTTAGGTCAACAGAACCCAAGTCCTTGCAATAATATAAATAATCGTGTGGTAATTTTCATTTATTTTGATGTATAGAATTAATTTGAAAATTATTAATATGATGTGTTCTTCTGAGTTTTCTATTTCATGATATGCAGTTTGTAAGATGGCTGCTAATATCTCAAACGACCACTTCGCGATCGTGATGTTCGACTACAAACTTAAAGCGTTAATCCGTCGCCAAGCGATGAAGATGTACGAGCGAAGCCCGGGAGTTATTTCGTCTGTGAACGCGAGAGTCCGCTCTCTCCCCGTCGCCGACGCGTCTTCGCCGTCGCCCACGTGCCGCGCGGTGGGGTGGGGGTGGGGGCGAGGGAATCGGCTCAGGAGGCGCCGAAGCGCAACAGAGGCTTACGACGCCTGCGACGCCCGGGGGCTGCGACCACGCGGAGCCTCCGCCGCAGGCCGAGATCGGAATCAGGACTGCGCGAGCGGAGTCGTAAGCGATGTCGTTTCTGAGGATTTCTGCGTCCCATGCGAGCGCTGCGGGTAGCCACTCCGTCAGGGGATGCTCCGTTGCCTGGGCTCAACGAATTGATGGGAGTGTCGTGAGATTTCGGCAAATGAATCTGCTCGAAAATGCTGTATGCAGTGTGGGCAGATGCCCTAGCTAAAGAGTCCATTCGACGGAAATTCACACAGAACCAGAGAAGGATGGCTGTAAGGATAATCTCAGGATATCGTACGGTATCCGACAGTACAGCCTTAGTACTGGCCAGTGCCCCCCCCCAGTGAACCTTTTAGCCCAGGAAAGGACGACAATGTATCTGAGGACGACAGCAGACAAACAACAAACCCTGTCAAAAAGACAATTAGCCAATATCAAAGCAGAATTGAGAAACCATCTCCTGAACCAGTGGAAAAACCGATGGGACCTGGAGTACAAAGGTAGATGGACACACAGCCTCGTCCCTAACATCAAGGATTG
>BOPP01000064.1:1850134-1881299 GCA_017312745.1 Gryllus bimaculatus
TCCGCTGGATGGTGTCTGGACGGCGTCCGACCCTGGCCGGCACAGCTGTCCGCCCCGCCCCCTTTCGCCGTATCCCCGTAGATGCACATGAGGAGAGATATGAAGGTAACCATACTCCACCCTTCCCACCTAGCTACGCGCCTAATTCCCTCTGCTCATCCTTCTTCCACCGTTATTACCCGTTCCGCATTCCGTGCCTATCGTCTCGCCTGCCCTGCCACACCCTGTGTACTTCGGCCGCCCTTCATGAGCTGCGTGTATGATGTTCCTCCTCGTTTGCACGGCTTCTCAGGCATAACGGGTTTTGCGAGAGTGCATCATTCTCTGGTATGTAAAATGGACAGAACACATCCGCCGCATTATGAGAAAGAGCAATGACTAGAGAGCAAAGGACCTAAAAAGAGAGTGGGAGAAGCAAAGGAATAATGAAGGTAAACGAAAACAAATTTAGTAAAATCAACTGTGAAATACGCCTTCAAACACTAAATGAAAGGGAAATGATATTGACTTGAAGTAATGTTAATAAAAATATTTTTTCTTCAAATGGAAAGACATTGGGAAATTCTTATAATTTGCAACATATTAATGACAATATAATTTGAAAGCTCGAATGTTGAGTACTGCGAATGTTAAGACCATGAGACAGAAGAGAAATCTCAAAACTGTATTTTAGCTGTTTTTATTGAAATATTCCTAATTATTAATACGATTAATAAATTTTTAAATGAGTTCTCTTAAAAATATGTATCAGGAAAATTGTAAAAGATCCAAAATGCAATTTTCCCACTTGCCAAATTTTGTATGCATGAAAGAAAAGCCCATATTATGGCGGCAGTAACCTAAAGTCCTCGGTTCGAATTCCAGTTTCAGAGTTGTAGTCGTCCGAGCCCCCCCTTCCCCTCAAAAGATGTTTTTATTCAGAGATAGTCGCGCTAGGTAAGACTATCCGTGTAACCTTTTGAATAATTTCTCGCAATTTTGTAAATTGCCAGAGACACAAGTATCAGTTCTTCTTACTTCAGACACCAACATCCTGTTGGGGATATGGCTCTTGAAGGAGATGCTTGGTAGTAAAAAGCGCTTACCAGCGCGAAAGTGTCTCTTTCGGCAGCTTCCGCCCCTCTCGCCCTCTCTGCGCCGGAGTTGCTGCATTCGCGTAGAGCGCTGGACCAAATGTCGCCGAGTAGCAATTAAGCCCCGGCGGGCGAAGCGAGACGAGACGAGACGAGACGGCGCAAACCTCAGCTGCAACTTGCTCACAATACGGGATTCAATATTCCGCTGGAAAGCGTCGTAAAGTGTTGGAGCGAGGAAGACTCAGATGGAGGGGGGGGAGGTGGAGGAGTGAAGAAGCGCCGTTGTCGCCGCTGGAGGCGCTCGTAAGCCGCTGCTAATTCTTTACGTGACGCCGGCACTTGGGCGCAGACTTCGCGCCGCCAAGTTGGGCGATGCCAGCGGCGGGCGGGCGTCTTCCGCTGGCAGACGGCGTGGGGCGACGCCACGATGGTTGGCACTTTCGAGACCATTCTTGCAGCGTGGGTGGCAGGCCGGGGAATTCAGATATAACAATCGGCAATTCGGGTTCTTTATCATCTCCTTTAGATTTTTTTATTATTTACTTGTCGTATGCGTGTGGCGTTTGGAAGAGGAAAATTTACATTTTGTGTCCGAAATTAAAGCAAGATGGTTTTCCAAGGTTTGAATTAATAGATCTAAGGAAACTGGACGAACAACTTTATGGAGTTACGAGTTTTAGAACAACCAAACGATCATGTGATTGTCATCAGAAAACGCTTCTACTAAAGTAAGTGAAATACCTCTATTCCATACCTCTATTCGTAATAATAGCAATGTCCTTGCATAGCTAGAACCCTCTTTCAGCCAGTTTTGCTCCTTGCGTGTGTATTTAGTGTTGAATTCCCGTATAATGCGGCGAAAATTTTATTTCTTCAATGCGAACCGAATTAGAAGTAAAATTATTTGAAAATTAGCACCGAAGAAGTAATAGAACTTCACTTCAGCACCATTCACTGAAGAATTGCTTTAAGGGTACTTAATTACTCATAATTTCAGAACACAGTTTATATTTCTGTGCTCGGTTTTTCTTACGATGACCAAACATTAAAGGGCCACCTGTCGATATAAATTCAAATGATAATTATTCATCTACAGACGGTGAGAAATGCCACTCAGATTTCCACCTGGCGAATGATTCCTTTCAACTGTAGATAAATGATTGCAAGCTATGTATCAGATTAACGAAACACAAACATTTTGGAATAGAACGAATCATTAAACACATGTTATTGTAAAAAAGTACATAACACATGGTTTACATAAAATCATTTACTAACATTTTGGTAGTTTGTAATTCAATTGCATTCACTAAACCACTTCTTGTACAAGTATAACACTTTTCATTTCATCTCTAATCATTTCGATTTACTGATGACAATGTCGGCTAATAACGACTGTACTTTTATGCATTCATTTATCAGGGGCGGAACCAGATACGCATTTTGGGAGGGGAAAGTTATTTATTCAAAAGGTTTTGGTCGAATGTGTCATATTACAGATTATGTAGAATTGCGCTAGCTAAACTCAGCTCATATTGCTATACAGTTTTATTCGTCTTAATGTTTATACGAAAATATATTTGTTTGAAAGTTTCGTGACAAGTAAATAGTTAATGAAAAATGTTGGAATGAAAAATTTCCCTAACGCCCTCCACTCCTGTTTATGGATTTTAAAACTTCATCTATGAAAAATAACTTTAAAAAGAAAGAAGAACACGTCTCATGTCACACTCCGATCTTCATGGCGTTCCATTTATCGCCGCTGCGTCTGTCAAATCGCCCGTTTGTCTCCAGAGCGTCGCCTCCGTCGCCGCCTCCAACGCCTTCTTTCCCTCTGGCGCAACAGCTGCAGCCGCGTCCGCCACCTCCGACAGCCTGTCCCCCACGCCGCCGCAGCCAGCCTCTGTCACCGCCCGGTCCACCGTCGCGGCCTCCCCCGACATCCTCCCCTCACCGCCACCCGCCCCCGCCCCATCACTCCCTTGTCTCCGCGCCCTCGGGTGGACGCGCCCCCCCACAACCGGTGCTACCTCCTTCCTCATCTTCGCCGCTTCCTCCCGGCACCCGAGAGCGCCGCCAGAGTTGCCTCTTACGACGTATATACATCGAAACGAGTTCTGCGGCCGCGTCACGGCGCCGGGTCCCGGCTTCGCCTCCCTCGCCCTCGCATGCGCCGCCCAGCCCTCCGCCGCTGGGGCGGCCGTCCGCCTGCAGCGATAAAACGTCGGGCCTCAGATATATAATTAATCGCTTACCTCCCGCGGCGTCGCACGCTTCCGGGAATGTGTGAAGTGTTTGGGCGTTTCGGCGTAACGACTTTGAGTAAAAACAAGCCGCAGACGCGAAACCGCGCTCCGCTTGACCAGCGCCCGCCTGCGCGCCGCCCTTTCGCCAGCCGGACAGCCACTGCTTCGAACAGGCCGCAAGAACTTGCGTGGTCGTTGCATCGCTTGTCCACGTTTGGCCTGTTCTGCCCTCATCTCGTCACTGCTGCACCTCGACAATACTTATGTCAGCCTGCTTTCTCATGAGCGAATGTCGTGTCCAATGGTCGTCTGATCATTTACTCACTCGCCCCTTCTCAGAGCATTTTTCTATCATATTATCATTATTTCGGACGTAACTTGGTTTCAATAGTCGGTCACTTGTTCGTATACAACTTCTGATCTACTGATGCCCATTATTATTATGTTTAGAAACTAATTTCCTCTCTGAGTGTTTTCGTTGAATTATTTATAGTTGCGCGGGCAACATGCGCATGTTTAAGGCAATCTGCTAGTCCGTCTTGTTCTTACTTTTAAAATCTTCTCTCTCTCTTCTCCACTCTCTCTCCTCTCTTCGTTCTTCTCTCATCTCTCTTCTCTCTTCTCTCTCTCTTTCCTCTTGCTGCTTGCGCCTTGAAGCATGCTGTATATTTAATTGCCATAATTAGAGAGCTATACTGATTACGTCTACGAATCGGAATATTTTAAACACATAGTTCAAACAAGCAGTCTCTCACGTGGCTGGACTCTTGTTCTGTCGTTCACCTCCTTGTCAACTGCATAATATCACAGTGTCCGCAAAAACCTACTTTTCTTTGAATTGGAAAAAATATATAATTCCAAAAGCCATTTGGGTCTCTTTAGTTCATAATATTATTCGTTCAGCGCCTGAGTGTGCTCTTTGCCATCTCAATCATTTCGTCTCATACGTTTTATTATTCCTTTCAACACGTCACATTCTGGTTTCTGGACGTAAGTATACACTCGCTTGCGTAAAGGGTGCTCGTTCTATCGTCTCAACAGAAACGAATACCTACCTCTTTAACCAGTCCGTTTCCCTCCAACTAACTTCCTCCCATCCTCTCCTTCAGCAGCCGCGCGTCCTCGCTTGAATTCTGGCGCCGCACTTCAGCGCCCAGGAGCTTGTATTCGGAATCTCCGGTGCGCCCCATCCCTCCCCTTCCCCTCTCCCCCCCTCCGCCCCCCATACCGCGGCGCGCGGCGTTCGCTCCTTTCGTCGGCGTCAGTTTATCACTCGATTCGAGCGCTTGGCGTGTCCCCGCGTGTTACGAGCGCAGTCGTGTTTATTATGCGAGTACACACAGAGAGGGGGAGGGTTGGGGTGAGGAGCGAAACCGTTCGCTTTAGGACAGAGCGGGCGGGGCAGGGGGGGCGGGGCGGGAGGTTACTGGAGGAGCGGGGATGGGGAAGAACGGAGGGGTGTGTGACGCGGGGATGGATGAGAAGATAGGCGTATGACGGGAGAGAAGTGAACAAGCGGAATAGAGGGGCACGCGGGTCTCGACTGCAAGCAAGTGGTTCTGAACAGGGAGAACGAGGCAAGACGAGAGGGAAGGACCTAGACGGAGAGAAAGGGATCAGAACGGGAAGGAACGGGCTGGAAGCGAGAGGAATGGGCCTGGAAAGAGGAAAGAGACTGGACAGTGTGAATAGAGCTTGGTCGGGGAGAAATGAGAGAAGGAGCTGTAACGGGGAGGAAACGGTTTCGATGGGAGGAATTGGAGCTGTACGGAAGGAAACGTGCTGGACGGAGAGGAAAGGACCTGGACGGGGAGGAACGGGTCTTGTACGGGAGAAAGGAGCTAATGGGTAAGAAAAGTGCTGGACGGGGAGGAATGGAAACTGGACGGGGAGTAAACGGTAATGCAAAGGGAAGGAAAGGAGCTGGACGGGGAGAAAGGAGCTGACGGAGGAAAGGAGCTGAACGGGGAGGAAGGAGCTGAAGGGGAAGAAACGGTCTGTAGGGGAGAAAAGAGCTGGACGGGGACGAAAGCGGGGGAGAAGGCGATTGGACGGGGGAGAACGGGTCTGCACGGTAGAAACGGGCGCGTGGGGCTGGGGCGAGGTGCGCTGGGCAGCGCGGAGCGAGGGCGAAGGGGCGGGGTGGTCGTGGGGAGGTGGGCGGGGTTTGGCAGCGGCCGCTCGTTTTGCCGGCGAGTGAGCGACGCCCCCGGCAGCGAATTTCATTACGGGCCGCCAGAGCGCCACCTGCGCCGGGGAAGGGAGAGCGCTCCGAGGAGTAGTCGAAAGTATTGACGGTGGCGGTGACGGCGCGTTCGGGAAAGAAAGAAGACTTGAGAGTTGATGTTTCGGTGGTGGTGGTGTGGTGGTTGTGGTAGTGGTGAGGTGGCAAAGACTAAAAGGGAAGAAGACGAGATGATGGGAAGAGCTGATGATAAGAATGAGAAGACTGATGGTTGGAAATTGATAGACGGAGTGAATTAGGTGAGAAAACTCAGTGTGGTAACGAAGTTCAAATTGCTCAAATCAATGCAAGGAACACAGGAGTTTGGTTTGAGAACGTGAAAATGAACCACAAAGCGTGGGAATGGGATGCAAAACTTCGTCACATGAATAGAGATGAACCGCTTTCAAATAAACAGAATTTCAATGGAGTAAGCAGGAATTGACATAAATAGCCGTAATTGTGAAGAGGTGACAAGTAGAATGACCGGTCAGTGAATTATAATAATTGAATTACGAGCACGTTACGACTCCACACAAACAAGCACCGGCAACTGAGATTGCAGTGTCGAGGAAACGGCGCGGCGGAAAGCAGGCACGAAGCGGTTTTGGGCAAAGGTGCGCGCGGGTCGTGGGCGGCGGCAGGCGCTGCGGGGGCGGTGGCGCGTGCGAAACTTAATTTGGCGCGCGAACACGCGGCGGGCGGGCGGGCGGGCGCTGCCGCGACGCGCGTTTTTCGCCGTGCCCAACAAATGGCCTCGCGGAAGAGGCAAAAGTTGCAAAGAAGTCCAAAAAGGCGCGTGGTCGTATTTCAGACGGTAGTTCCCTGCGCGGAATGCTGGCTCGGGAACGCGCGCCGTGTGTTTCCCGTCAAATTGTTATAAGGCACTAAGCATTCATGAGAACGGGAAGTTCGTATGTTTCTGAAAGTGGCTGCTCGTGACTGGCTGTGCGATGGCTGCGTGCTCTGCCAGAATGATTCTTTCCGTTCTCTGCTGTACTTCTTTCACCGTGCTGTGGCTTTTAAAACTAGTGTGAGTTCCCATTTGTGTGTGTGATTGTTTTTGTTTTGAGAAGTCAGATTTGTGTTTCTGAATTGTCAATAGGAAAACGATGACAGAAGAATACTTTCTCCATGTATTTGAATTAAGTGATCCCGCCATCCGTATTTTTGTGATTAAGTTTTTATTAATTTATTCATTTTTATAAAACTAGAATACACCTTTTTAATCAACAGAAATCTCTTATCCCATATAACATAAGTCTGAAATGAAAAAAATGGATTTCCGCTTTGTAAATTTACTGAACTACATCGTAGCAATAACAAAAGAGATAGTAGATTTTGTGGGAAGTGAATAAGTAATTGACGTTTCCTCACGTCAGTTACCACAGTCGTTATTCCCGTGAAGGGAATGTGAAAGTGGCAGTGTTTCACGCTGGATGGTGAGATCCGACGGCGACTTACACGCCGGCTGACGGGGGAATTCCCTACCCACGTATCTCCCCAACTAGGAACCGCTTTGGACGGAACCAACTCTTTAAGCTTCTGGCTGATTCCGCGATATGTGTCGTAGTGTAGAGAATGTAAGTGTAAATGTTTTTAAGTAACGGGGGAGGATAGAACAAGGAAGAGGAAGAAAATATACCGCGCGGTCTGTGGTCCGTTTATTAGGGTACTGCTCCAGCATTTGCCTGAATTGATCAGACTAACCACGGAAAACTACCGATCATAGCAGCCGGCCCCTAGAATGTGTCAAGAGATTGCCTGAATTTAACCTAGCTAGCACACATACTGCACCATCAGGGCTCGAATAAGGCACAAGGGCTCCCCGGCCAGAGTCTCCGCAGGGGCAGCAACAGAGCTACACTCAGATGGTGGGAAATGTTGTAGAGGCCAAGGTTCATTAAAGCATTGCAACATTTGTTGAATTATGTTTTAATTTTCTTTCCGATACATAAAACTCTCTAATAATAAACAATGACACTACAGATTTTTTTACCGAAAGAGCTATTGATTCTAAAAGAAAGTCACTCGAGGTCGATGTAATAAATGTATGTCCTGAGTTAATACCCACCGGATACTTAAAGTCATAGAACTGCTGAGAGAACATATGAAAATTGCGTACTTCAATGAGCCTTTGTTAAACAAAAACGGCACTGCGTAGAATGTATTAGATACCTTCGCACTGATAATTCGAGACTTATAAGACACAAGAATGTACTAACTACGTATTAAACTCTTAAAATATAATTATCCACTTCTAATGAAATAGTTCGTTACAAATGAATCGGAAAAATCAAATTTCGTCAAATGTTTTGTCATTTCTTTCCGTGCTTTCAAATGTATCCAGACGCGGTTCATTATCAACGCATGGCTTTTAGAAATGGGAAAAGTAGTCCTAACGTCTGCGTCTTCATTGTTTATTCTTTTTTTTCACAAATTGATGTCATCTACAAGACAAAATGAGAAATTTGTTATTAAAATGTCTTTCTGAAAGCAGCATTTGTAAACTGAAGTATTTGTAGGCGTCAAATGCTGTACCGACAAGTCAAATCAGTAACAAAATTATTAGGATATAGATAATTTTAATATATTCTAGGGCCCAACATCAGTCCAAAAATTAATATATTGATATTAGAGGCATATTTCAAGAATATACAGAGAAACATTTCAAATAAACGAAATAGTTTCTGAGTCTCTATATTATCATCATTTCAATAAAACCCCCATAAATTTGTATTGCCTTTGTATTATGTCAAAAGGTATTTGAACGTCGAAAGTGCAGTGAGAAGTACTAATATTACGATTTACATAAATACGTTTCATAAATGATTTAATAAAATAATAATTATATGCAAAAGAAGAAGTTACAATTCATCAATACAAAGAAAATTGCCTGTGAAGCAGAAGAATAGCAACAGAAAAAAAAACGCCATGTCAAAAACCGGAGGGCCAATATTTGTCGGACGGTCTACCTTCCTAGAAACGCATCGCCAGGCAGCGCCCGTGCCGGCTGCAATAGCATTCCGCTCGTGAATTTCCGCCGGCCGTACGAACGCAGCGTCCTTACAACGGCTCCTCTCAAGACGCCCGAGGGCGGAATGGCGTCGTTCCGCTATGCAGGCCGAGTGCACCGAGAGCGGCGGCGGCGGCGGCGGCGCGTCGAATAATTCACTCGCCGCCAGCCGCACCCGCGCTCAAGCGCCCATTCGCGACGCGGCACAAGCGACGGCGATATTTCATGCCGCGCGGCGGGACACGAACCCGCCACCGACGGCTCGCGATGCCCCCCTTTCTCCCCCCCCCCGGGATGGGCAGACGCCCGCTACTGGAGACTGACTGCCGCGCCAACGGCCTGCAGTGGAACGACGCCTCGGAAAGGAAGTCGAACGTCCGACCAGACAAATAGGGTGGTTAAGAGTAAAGGTTATGGACTTATAGTGTTTTGGAACGGCCCACGGTTTATTCACTTAAGCCTATAAGATCCTTTGAGAACTACGGCTGCCCGCTTGTATAACAGTGTTGAACATAATACAAGTGCATCTCAGATATCTGTATATAATATTTATTAACTTAGTGTTCTTTGTTAACTAAAAGATCAACATTTTTGAATATTTATTTTAAGTTTCTTCCTGCCTGTCTTTTTGTTTCTTGAGACAACTTTGCCACTTAGGGTCGACGATTAAAGCATACTTACTTTTCTTTCTCATAGTTTATATCACCTAATTTGTCAGCAGTTCTAGAGTCGACGCATGGTCGAAGTATAAATTTGGTGTGAAGATAAAACACATAATTTATGTTATAAGACAGGCGTATTTTTAACAGTTGTGTGTATACTGGGAGTTTCAGAATAAATTACAACTTTAAAGAGTGTATAGGAGGTCTATGATATCACTTTTTGCCAATTGACAAGGGATGGAAATCTCATATAATAAAGTTATACCAGTGACCTTTCTGAATTCACTCCTCTACTTGGAGGTAACACATCCTGCACTAGTGTTTGGAAGGTAAATGGACTCTCATAGGCTACAAAATGCGTGATTTATAGTAAAACTTGCTTTAGTCGTCTCGCTAAATGTAAAGGTATACTTCGTTCTTTCTCTCCAAAACATTTTCACTTCTTTGACACCTTATTTTGTTCTCTGTTGCTTTATCCTCGTCCGATATATACACACTGTGAAACGAGGGCATACAGTTTGCAAGTGAATAACAACTTAGTACGAGTTATCGAGTATCGCACAGTCTAAGTATGGAAAAGAAAGGGTACCGGATATTCTCTTATTCACTTCATATTATTTTAGATGTATTTGTAATTGAGTTTAAATTTATAGAAACTATCAATTTCAGTAAATGAACCTATATCATAAATTCACGGTAAAAACTACGTCGTTCATGCGACTATAAATAAATTTGAAAAGATAAGATGAAAGAAATATCTTCCTTAATTCACCACAATTGTTTTAATTCATACAAAAGTTTATACATAGTTTTTGGCTACTGTTTTAATTTTTGTATATTTTTCTCTAGTAATCAGAAGTATTTCCCTCTTTAACTACATTTAAAACCAACAAATTCTTCGAAGGAATTAGCAGTTATTAAACCGAATTGTAGTTAAATTGTATGAACCTATTCGTCTAATCCCAGAAAAACTTCAATACTTATTGCCTGATCAAAATGATTTGAAATTGAGATTAATGCCTTATCTCACGTGGCGAGGCTCGGCCATGAGGTCTGCTCTTCGTCTGTACCACGCAAATTTCGCATATGCTCCTTTTCACGCAACTACCAGAGAAAGGAGTATTCGGGGTAAAACAGGTTGATTTGAATTTAGAGGCGGCATTAGGCTTGAGGAATCATTTAACATGCAAGTAAATCTACTAACATGGGACAGCCGGCTTTACTTCCCCTCCGAAGGACGGCGAACGAAGGATTTTCTCGCCCTTAAAAATCCACTGCTTCCATCGGGTTTGAACCCGCCAATAGCCGCGCGCAAACACCATCGCCGCGCGCCATGATTTAGCAACAAATCACCAATTAATCGTTTTCAAAGTAATATTTTTTGTGGCAGAATTGTAACGCGAGTGGAAAATATCTTGTCTTATCTTCCATTATCTCCGAACTCATGGAGGCGCATCTTCGCTTTGTGACCGGGATGATTCGTTTTAGCGCTTTTTAGATCATTAGTAAATAACGAGTACAGAGTTTTGTTCAATTCATTAAAATGTTTAATAATCATATCAAAAACCTCATTATGGTAAACGGGACGTTCTGCTACGTGCGTCAAACAGCCCGTGAAAGTTCCTCGATTTGCCTCATGAATGTTAAATGCTGCCATGGTTAAAACATAACGAAACGAGGGTTTCCTACTCTTCACTGGCGTAATCGCTAATAAGTTATTATAAGCGACGAACTCTGTGAAAGCGTGTGAATAAATGACGTTAATGCTTACTGGGGAACATCGCTAAAGGAAGGCGCGCCTGGAGGACAGCTGCCTGCGCGCCCGACCGTTAACTTGTGCAGGAGTTAACTATATCTCATGCTTAGGAGCTTTGGAGTTGCTTATTTGATGTCTAAACAGTATTACGACAAACATTATTTTCAATTTTCTTAGTTTGGTAACAAAATATGTTGTGATGAGTACGATAATTAAAATTTCTTCTTCATCCACTGGTAAAGTCTCCACGCAATACGAGTTGAGTGGCATCTATGAAACTAGGAAGTGGCATCTATGAACGTGACAATGCATCATTGTTCGGGTCTCCACAATCGAAAGAAGATTCATCTCATTTTCCAGAACGCCTAGTATTCAATTTATCACAAAACTACAATGAAAAGTGTGAGTGTGTTAATTTTTTCGTGTCGGCAAAGACGAAAAAAAAACTGGCTAACACCCAGACCAAGATTCGAAGCGTGACTCTCCATTTATGCATCGAATTGACAGTTGCTTTACAAATGGAGTTGCACATGAATTCATTGTATATAATATTTTATTCCTTCTCGGGACATATATGAAACATTTCTGGAGAGTTACAGTATGTCGCTGCATCCTGAATATTAATACGAGTATGTCGTTTGTCGAACATTTTCTCGATGAACAGAAAATGGATCGTTGCACGGTTCTAAGGACGGGGAAGAAGCATAAACGGGAAAGAAAGGTTCAAACATGATGCAAATCGCGTTGTTATGTTTTTTTTTATTATCCATCTAGAGTTGACCTACGATCTCTCGACCTACAATGCTCCAGTTGTCGCTAACTAACTACACATTAAGGGCGCTCAATAAGTCCTTAGAAAGTACAGGAGATAGTGATCGTAGAATCTAAAATGCTTTTCTGTTAAAATTTATCTTCTAATGCTAGAATGAAGTTAAATTTTCAAGAGTGTCCATATCGTGGTTTCATTGTTGTAGTAATTTAAGCAACAATCTTTTGTTTATTTAGAAATGAAAAACGGGAAATCCGAGTGGTGATTGCACACTTATATTTAAAAGGATGAACACTGAAAGAGATAAATGCTGATTTGGATGAACTGTTCGTGTCTTATCACGGCATACCATATCGGGTTGTTGTACGCAAGTTGGCGGATTCAACCCGATGGAAGCCGTGGATTTTTAAAGGCGAAAAAAACGTTCGTACGCCTTCCTTGGGAGGGGAAGTAAAGCCGGCTGTCCCATGTTAGTAGGTTTACTTTCATGTAAAAGATCCTCAAGCCTAAATGACGCCTCTGAGCTAAATTCAAATCACCTGTTTCTCGCCCAAGAAATACATCCTTTCACTGCTGGTTGGTGAAAGGAGCGCAGCGAAATTTTTGTGGTCAGACGGAAGAGCAGGCCTCATGGCCTGAGTCTCGCCACGTAAAATAAGGCCTTCATTCAATTCAATGCAAGCCTGCGTAGTTGCGCCGCAGTAGTGATTCCGGCGGCAGCGCCTGCGCCTGCGTTCTGCAATTCAGCCAACCGCTTGGCGGCTTTTTTGTCGCCTTGGCGCGCGCCGCCGCAAAGCAGGGCGTTGATATTCCGGCGCCGCGCCAGCGCGAAGTGCCCCGCCCGGGGCTCGATCGCGGAATTGCCTCGCGCGCCCGGAGGTGCGAGGGCGCTCGAGGGCGCAGGAACTCGGAATGAGAAACGGCGAGGCGACGAGACGGAGGGAGGGAGTAGGAGGAATAAACGAAAGGGCGACGCAAGGCGAATGTGTATTTTTCTATCCAGGACCTGCGTCGTTATTACAGCGTTGACTCAACCTACTCAACCGATCCCTTCTTGCGCAAGGTATACACTCCATTTCATGGCTGCGAGGTTTTATGGGTAGTGAAGTCGTAATGCGTTTTCCATCTAGCGTTTGATTTTTCTATTTTTCTTTTTGTATCTTAACTTAACTTTTGTTGCAAAGGATAACTTTTTACCTTGAAGTTACACCATTTTTTCTGAAAATCTCGATAAAATGATGTAACATTAACTTCAGGTATAAACAAGAAAAGAATTCAGAAAATTACTTTGTTTTAATAATATTCCATCATATTGTTATGAACCAAACTAACTGTATATTATCCAAACTGTTACTTACAAAATTATGTTTTCATGTAATATCTTATGCGTTTAACCTTCTCACAGTGCTTCTTCCGCCAAATGTTCTAGAGAATCTCCAGACAAATTATTTCCTTTTCACAGTCAGGCTGACAGACAGAAGAGTAGATGTACCACAATCATAGTGAAAAGATAGTGATTCAATAGGCGCGGGGAGAGCATGAAGGATCAAGGGACTGCTCAAGGCTGAACGGCCTTGACGGATAAGGGTGAGGATTCACTCTGGGGGATATGAGCGATGCGGGGAGGGGCGTGGCGGAAATGGCGGGGGCACGTCGCGTCGTGTCGAGGGCGCGCGGGGGCTGATAAAGCTGTTTGATGAGTCGCGCGGGAGGGGAAGCGCGAAGCGGAGGACAAGATGCGACAAGAAACGCAGACCGGCGATGCCCTCTGAGGCGCTGAACGAGGCGGGAGAGGTAAGCGGTAATGTGAAATATTGGTAGGGAACGTGATGTTAGAGAACGCAGGACAGTGGGTCGAAATGATCTCTCCTTAGTTTCATGCGGGTAACCTTTGAACTATTGAGCAGATGCTGAGATCGTCGTTTGCTTTGCTGCTGGAGAGTAATTGTAGTTTTTCTTTCCAGAAACGCCACTACGTTTTCATTGATTTTTGCTGTTAAGTGAAACACGAAATTAAATGTATTTATCTTTTGTGTTTTTTCGTCACAAATCACAATTAGGTGATTCACAGTTTGTCGCAAATTTCTGTATCTCCGACCCCTATAGGAGATATTGTGAATAAATTGGGAAATACTATTTGAGAATGGGTGATTGGCCCATCACACGTCCTAAGAAACGCGATAGGTAATGAAGGATTTTGGGAGTTTCGTGACGTTTACAGGAAAATACTTCGCAAACGCCTTGATGTCAGAAAAACAATGAAACTACTGATGACAGCTGTCAGCTAGGAGTTCCAAGCTCTGTATATACCACAAAATCAGATATGAATTTATCGATTAAGTTTCTAGCAATTTTCCGAGTTAAAACTCACGAAATCACAATCGGCAGAGTATTCCAGTTCAAAACTTTTCTTTTACACTTGTCGCTTTGTACCTTGGTCTAAAATAAGGTATTCCATGTATTGTTATATTTTTAATTATTGTTATTCAAAGTCTTGGGGTTTGGGTTCATAGTGCATATGTTACAATTAAATTCAGAATGTTATTGATTTGATACCTAGTAAAGTAGTATTAATTTTTCTTCATTTTCCATTACGCAATTAATTAATCTTATAACATATGTGTTGTTGCTTTTATATATTTCTATCAACAACGTTTGAATATTACATTTTTCTATTTTTCCTGATAATTTAACAATTAAATCTGAAGAAAATTCTATAATCTGTAATACTGTCATGTGAAGCACTTTAGTCAGACGATTCAGTTACTGTATTATGTATAGTTGATTCAAAAGTCCAACAGAAGTACACATTCACCCTACTTGATAAAAGAAAAGTGTATTGTTAGAAAAATTAAGCTCCTTTGATTGGAAATTTTCACATTCTTTCTACGTGGCATTTTGAGCGTTTTAGGTTGAATAATAGATGGAGAGTATCAGAGAATGGAGCAAAACAAACGTTATCAACACAGAGACTAGCTATATCCTTGAGTCACAAAAGAAATATGGGATTCCGATTTTCGCTCCGCCCATTTCGGCCTAGGGTGCGCCTGGGCGTGGTAGACTGGTTCAGATGCGACAGCGTGGGTGAAATAGTGGTGGAGTGGGAGGGGGGCTGGAAAGCGTAAAGCTCTGGGATGAACGAGGTCGTGGGGGAGGGGACTGCCACGAGAGGGAACGTTTGGGACGGGGTGCAACGTTCAGGGTTCGAGGTGAAGCCTTGCCGTATTTGTATGCGCCTGTGGCCTCGCCAGGCCCGGCCCGCCCGTGCGGGCGGCGGCGGACGGGACGGGCGGGTGGGCGGGCCGCGAGGTGAGTGGCAGGGAAAGTGACGGTGCACAAGCCCGACGTCGATCGAGTGCGACAGAGCGGTAAACTATGGTGGCAAAAAAAGTTGGTACCATGCGACAGATGGAAGAAGTAATGCTAGGAGATGAGCTATAAAAAAAACGAGCTCGACGATTGGCTCGGCACTGTTCATTTTACTCGACCGACGTTCTCATATTATCCCTCGTTTGCCTTTCATTTATTTCAAACCCATTTCGGACCTAAAATCGCAGCTAGAACGGCATGTGGAAGTGGAAAGAGTAATAATGGCTACGCTTGCGGTGGTTGCAATGAAGCAACTATGAAGTCATTATGTCTAAATTTAGCGAAATGGAGTACCGCTTTATAAATTGTACACCCATATCTGAGCTGTGAAAACTGTTTGCAATTTCTAGATCAGAAAATAGAACGAATCCGGAAATAGTGATGCGATAGGATTACTGAACTAAGATGCGCTTTATTAAAATAATTTTGTCTCTTTAAAGAGGAGCTTGATTATGTAATAGCAAAGGAGATATGAAGGGAAAGTTAAATGTCGGAAATATGGAAATAGGCAAACCCGAACTCTTTTCGTCACAAGATAATATACTAGCTGTAATGAAGCTATATTTGGTTTGACATAACCTAAAATATTCATGTGAATATATATTACAAACACTATGACTTGTAATATTACACGTTAAAAGACGAGTCCACGGCGACTTATAAAATCGCTGTCGCGTTGGAAACCTATCTGCAAGTCGTTAGTGGCTTACAATACAATATATGTAACTCCTACTTTGTTCGCCGAGTAAAGCGACAATTGGTAGAAGTGCCGTGTGAGTAATGAGGATAAACTTGCTAAGGAAGTCGAACAATGGTAGAAAAGCGTGAGAAGATAAGTGTGAAATGTGTGTTGAGGAGCGTGGGATTGAGGTTGATGGTGTTGGAAGGTGGGCAATATGTTTCAGATGAAAGATGAATGGTGGTATGGAAAAGTGAAATGGGAGCGTGAAGAGTGAGGAGGGAGTGGGTTGGTGGGCTTTAGTGAAGAGGGAAACGTTTGAGAGTAGAAGAAGGTGAGAAGTAGAAGTGAGAGGTAAAGGGAGGAAATATGTGTGAAGGGGAGATTCCAAGGGAAGCTGAATGTATCTATATAGTGGGGAATAGGATACGATGTGCGAAACATAAGTGATTTGATGGGGTGACGGTTGCTGGGGGCCGAGTATGCGAGTGGCGGGGCGAGTTGGCAGGGCGAAGTGGACGGCGGGGGTTCGAACCGGGGGAGCTCGCCGCGCGACAGAGGGGGTGATGAGGGTGAGGGGGGTTAGTGAATGGGAGGGGGGGGTGGAGGGTTATGCGGCGGCCGCTCAGCTCGTCGCGTATTGCGGGGCGTCGCGTCTCGGCGTGGAGAATGGGATTGAGCCTATGAAGAGGTGGCGGAAGGTTGCGCTAAATTATTAGCGGCGCGCCGCTGGCGATAAGCGACGCGTGCTCAAGATGCGATGCTGGTTGCGGCGGGGAGGAGGGCGCCGGCGAACCCGTCTGCTGGAAAAGAGGCCACGAGGGCTTGTTATCGGCCTGCTCTCCGGTCACGGCCGCGGACGCGGCCCTGCAGTGCGCGGATATTTTCGGATCTCGACTGAGAGAGCATTTACGTTGAGGGAGGGGTGGAATGCTAACGCTTATGAAAACATCACACGAAAGACGCTGTAAGTTTACTGGTACACGCACGTCTTACTGGAACGTGAGTTTTTAACTCTGAACCATCTCATGAAATAACTACGGAAATAACACTATATGAAAACTCTCCTTTGATTAGAGAACTTACCCAATAATTTTCATTCAATATCATTAAAATTATAACAGCATATTGAATAAAATCTTTTAAAAATGAAATATTAAGCAGTATTGTCATTCCTAAGTGCATAAAGAAATATATTTCTAATAAATTCCTTGTACGCAAAGCCGAATGTACTCAAATGAGTAAAAAACACCACTGATTCATTTTCACGATGAATTCATACTATCATTTTTGTTTTCAATACTACCATTTCTCTGACTGAAACTAAGCACTATGGAAACAATATGCGCCTACGTAAAGTTTCAATATGCAACCCGCTATACGTTCATGTGTGACGGAATTGTATTCCCGAGGACTATCATTTAAAGGACGATTCTTTCCTCTCTCCCTCTCCGTCTCTCCCTTCTTTAGTTCTTTCTTTTTCTTTTCTTATATTACTAATTTTCAGCGCGCGCAGAAATTGTAACAAAACTACGCAACCTCAGGACACACGAGAGGCATTATGGTTTCGTTGGATATCGCGGGGGAAATCCAAAAGCAAATGTGAATCAGTGTCGTAGAGCCGAACGATAAGACTTTCAGTTCCGTTCGTTTTTGGCAACAAGATCAACGGGCCAAGACCGCTATGACCGAGAATGCTAGTTTTGGTTCAGCCGTTATTGAGAACGAACGAAGTAAGCTTGTAATGGGAGTGTGCCCTCCTAGTTGGCATGCTAGGCAACGATGATTAATGAATATTGGAAGAGCCACTGAACCTCTTGAGACCTTTTATTGCACACGCGTATCTACTAAATATATTAAACGCAATTTATTTCTCTTTCAATGGAAGAAAGACTGAACTAAGTGTACAAAATAGTGTACTTCGACTACGAACTCGACTGAATAAAATTCCTTCGCATTAGGCGAATTTGCAATCCCATTTTGGAATGTGTATATACAATAATTATTATAAACTAATTCTACATAACTTTCAGTAAAGCTCACTCCTTAACCGTTAAATATTAGGCAAGGGTTTTCTACATTTTCATTACCAACGAAAACTTTAAACAAATTATCTTATATATTCTATTTTACACATACTCACCTATTACGTACTTTGTAAAGAGTACGAACTGCAAAATTCAAGCGAAAAGTGGCGATTTTCCTAAAAAAAAATTCATAATGTGAGTTTCTACTTTAAAACAAATTGATAATTCTTGAAGCTACGAGTAGTAAATTACTTCATCTAATATGTGAGGTAGTCAGAATCCACGTTCCTTGATACCGAAAATTGATTTATTGAAACACGTCATGTCCGTACATATCAGCGCAATGCCGAAATCATTTAGATGATTTTCTCCTAATCCTGTGATCACGCACGATCTAATAAAACCCGAAGCTCTGCTAATTTAAAATTATATTTTGATTTTGGGGGTGTACACCACATGAAGCCTCAAGGACATTTTCAAAAAAGTTTCAAAAATGGCTTTCAAACTTAATGCAGAATAGAGCGAAGTAGACATAAAACTAGTGGAGCTAAAACTGCACGTATTTGCTCGACATTAGTTATGTAATACTATTTATACCACAATTTCTCTCTTATTTTTTGTAAAACTTATTTGAAATCTTAGAACATTTAATGAAAAAAATTAGCAGAATGCGAAAAAGTAAAATAATTGAAAGTTAATAAATAATACCACACTGAAAGCGTTAAAATAAATAAATAAAAAATATACAATAGTAATTATTAAACACGAACGTATTTTATTAATCATTACGGTACGGTATATACTACAAATATATAAAAGGATTCGTTTTTATTACCACGAATTTAAAGTAGCCGTCATTATCGCCTTTTGTTGTATTAGGGGCGTTACAATAATGGGTGACAACAACCAACAATGAACGCTCATCAATCCGTTTTCACATTTAACACAATTAAAGAATGCAATATACAATAAAGTAACATACATATAATATAAATATTAATATTAAAATGAAATATGAAATAATATATAAATGTCAACTTTCGTACATTCAACTGCGTAAATTGGGAGCAAGCGACTGAAGGCTAGTAATATTTAGTTCACATTTGTTTCAAAAAGTTTTTAAATAATTTCTAAAGGATTAATTTGTAAACGTATGCAAGCTCCAATGTAAAAAACGAACAAAGAAAGATATTCATATTTTAACTTACGTAGCATTCAACTGTGTCAAAACGCCGAAATTTCCGTAAAGGTAGCAAAGAATTTTCAGAGCGGTCTACCAACTTTGACTCCCTATTACTGCAAATGTATTCATATTTTCGAAAAATTCTACATGTCCTTATTTGAAAATCTGTGTTTGATAAACACATTTCATTAAGAAAATTTGTATTTTCATAGTTGTAGTTGTAAGAAGATTCTGAAATTTGTTTTAATTTTTTAATTTTCAAAAATTGGAGTTTTCAATCAATACGAGACCTACCTCATTCTCTTAAACGCCCTTCAGACTATCCAACAACAAAATTTCATCAAAATCAATGGCGCCATTTTTTTTAATATTTTGAAAATGTCACAGGGACTTCATGAAAAGTACCCCCAAAATTAAAATATCGATGTCAAATTCAAGAGAACGCGACATCAGCCAAAATGATTGTGGATTATTAATTTTGGAGAAAATCGGCTGAACGGTTTAGCCGCTAGCGGTGTCAACAGACAGACAAACGGACGGATAGACGTTTTGCCATCAATCGATTTTTCGGTATCAAAGACACACAAAAAAGGGACAATGGCTACACCACACGTTAGAGGTTTTTTTTCTAAATTTAGAAACTGGATTTATCCACTTATTTACTATCAGGGCCCTGCAATAAGGGTTTCGGTGAAGGTGAAATTCGCGTCTTTTTTTTGTTTTTGTTTTTTGCGCAGCATTACATAACTTTCACTTATTAATAAGTTTCTTTTTAAACGCGAGAAAGTATTATGATAGATCTATTTTCGTTAACATATTTGACTTTTTGAAAATTGTTGAAGTTTAAAATTTAACACACAAAGATAGGATTTTTTCCACAATTTTCCGCGTCAACTTATTCGTTTAAAATATTACTCTACTTGAAATATTTACAAGTCCAAAACCTTAAAGATCTTCTCTTAATTGCATCGTTTAAAATGTAAGCTAATGAATCTAACAACACTTTATTCGTGACAGCACAACAACAAAATTTACTGAAAGACAAAATGCCAAACGATCCGTTAATCTAGAATCATTGAAACCGACTGAGAATAACGTGAATGACACCATTCATACGGCCAACGCCTTTACGCGGAATCCAAAAATAGTAATGCCTTACTCATGCATCGTTTTAGTAACTTCGAGGAATACTCACGCTAAAATCTGTAAAATCGAACAATGCGTTTGATCGTCACTACTTAACAGAGATATTTGTAGAGGCGAAATGCCGAACGATCAAGTAGAAACAGAACCTCGCTCTGTTCGGTGAAATATGTAAACGCTATTATTCCCAATAGATCGAATAATAATAATAAATTTCTCGGTGTTTTTTTGCAAAGATATGAATTTTTTTGTGTCTCACAACCTCTAATGACTTAAAAATGTTTCTATGATAGAGATGTTAGATATGATCACAATTTCGAGAATTAAGGTATCGATATATTAGAAAAATTCAATACAATATCTTGGTATCATTTGTTTACAGAAATAAATTAATAATTCGAGTAATGTGTACACATATTAGAAACAGAATGTTTCTTAGCTAGGATTGTTAATGTTACTAATACTTTTGTAGAGGTAATTTTATCAAATTCTTAGATTTCTATATTAGCAGTAGCGAAACCATGCAATTTTAAACTAAGGCGTTTTCATTTGAACAGAATTCTCCAGCACAGTACAATTAACATGTGTAATTGTTAACTGCTTTGCTTTAATCACTCCCTCCTCATTTTAAAGCGGGGTCGTGAAGGTTAGCATTTTCAACGAACAAGAGATTTAAATCGATACCCCCTGGCGCAGGGTTTAAGAGCTGTTTCCACGCTGCGACATTGCATGACACACTGCATATGAGCACGAAAGCTGCGATCTGAATCTCGCTTACATGCCACGTATGTTGTGTAGTATCGCAGATACTTCATTCGTAGCTGCTCGTTTCCATTAGAAGTCTTTGCATAAACGACGCTTCCTCTGAAAGGAATGATGTATTGTGTGTTTTCATTTATCATCTACATTTAGAGGAAACTCTTAGAATGAATGAACGAGTCGCTTGCTATTTATGAAGACAATAAACGTTTATGTGCTGCATTCGGTCCTTTATTCAAATTCGCGCGAAGCGAATATGGTAACAGAATTCCCTCGCGCAAAACGTGTCGTGCGTCAGTTGGCACACAAATATCACGTATATATAAAAAGTTAATAGTCAGAAAATAAATTAAAAAACAATTTAAAAAACCATTAAAATATATTTAAAGAAATAATGAAATGTGAGCAGGAAATAACGTGAACAGTGAGACTAGATACTTGTGCGGTACTTTTTCTTCATGCAACATAGATATGTGTTTACGTTCCTCGTAGTAAAAAAGTTTTCATTCACATGAATAAATGAGTAGAATCACTTTTCATTGCATATTCTATTTCACCAAACTCCGATTACAGATAAACGAAAATAAACTTTATATCTCTAATCCGAAATCCCGCAACGAAGTGCAGATAACTTTTCAACAATGGCCCATCCTGGAAAAGTTTTTAAGCTGCAAACCCACTCCTCCCCCGCGGCTCATACTAACAATAACAGCGAATCGCTTCGTCGCTATTTTATTTCCGGAAACCACCAAATCCAATATAATCCGATGAACAGCGTTTCTTCTTTCTGATTTCCTCGTTCCGCGGGGTTCTGCGGGGGGGGGGAGGCGCGGGGCCTGCTGGGCCATAAAGGGATGCGCGCCCTCCTTGCCGGCAGAGCGCGGAGACGCTCCGATCATCACATCTTTTCGTGCGGGCGACTCCATACGGGCTTCATAGTCCATTACTTGACCTGATATGGAAGAGACTGCCTCGCGAGGACCCTTGGCCCCTGCAGAGTCTCGCCTAACCCTTTCATGGCCCCTTGCGCGGTTCGCTACGGCGGTCCCAATATCCCTGCTGCAGCGGCGGAGGGCGGCCTGCTGGAGTGGAGTTGGCGCGCGAGGGGGAGGTGGCGCGGCGGGGTGGTGGAGAATGTGTATGGAATGGGATGCCGGGTAGAGGAGGTGGAGGTGGATGTGGAATGGGAAGCGGAGGTGGGGGTGAAGGCGAACGCAGGGGTGGAGACGGTGGATGGCGAGATTGAGTGCGGGTGGATGCTGAGGCGGGGGCGAAAGTTGAAGTTGAGGCGCTGGTTGGGAAGGGGTTGAGGCAGGGGTTGAGGCAGCGGGGATGGCGAAGGAGATGTGGAAGAAGGAGACAGGGAGAGCATAAATTGAGGTGTAGGGAGACGAGAAGAGACTGAGGGTGAAGTAGGGTGAAGGGAACTCGGAGGCTGATATGGAGTGGAGATGATAGTATAGGGACATAGAATTGAAGGGGATAGTATAGTTTGGGTGCGGGGGCGGTGAAGTTAGAGAGGCACAAAGGGTGGATGGGGGAGGAGAGGCAAAGTAACGTGGACGCAGCGACATCCCCGGGCACGAGGGCGCGGCCAACCACGCGTACAGTCGATGGGTATTCAGCTTCCATGCGATGTTTCTGCAAGGGGTTTTTGCTGGAAGCCGGGCTCTTTCTATTGCAGTGCGTGATGTGAAAAGCCGGAAGTGTAAAGAAGAGGGAAGGCCGGAGCGTGGAAAGGGAGAACTGAGTTTTATGAGGTTCTGAAAGTATCCGTTTGCTGGCTAATTAGAAGTAAAGATAACATCAGTGTACATGCAGACATTTTCTATCTAAACGCTCATGCATTGAATTTATTAGCAAACCATGAGATAGTTTTAAATAAACTTGTTAAAATTCACGAATAAAATGGTAGATGAAGCAACAAATTAATACCAGGAAAAGGGTAGATTCACCGATATTTGAGATATATTTTTTATTTTCAATTTGTATTTTAAGTTTTAATGCATTTAGCATGAAGTTCAGTAAGATTAGAACAATATTATAACAGTAACAATAAAATATAAATGCAAAATCTATTGAATTATTATACACGTTACTGTTAAATTCAATATTAATAATATTTTTACATTCGTACTATTTGAATACTCGGTTTCCGCTGTATGATTGTCCTGAAAACAGAAGATGAAAGAATTAAAAGTTTTCGCGGTGTACTTTAGTTTATTAAATCTTTTATTTCAGAGGATTAGTCAATATTTGACTGAAAATGAGTATACATACGGCTGAATTCATGTATTCACGCACATGTAGATGTACATTCCTGAATAATTAGAGAAGTTCAACTCTTTCTGATGCTGAGTAATGGGGACGCATGTTAACACACAAATATAACATATATTTAATGATATTATAAACTTTAACAAGATGATACAAGATGCCTCGTTATTCACACTTGAAAGTTAGTGCAAATAATTACAGAAAGATTGCTGCTCACTCGTAAAATTTACACACGACTTACCACTTTTCTCAGGATCAAAGAAAAGACGAGTTTTGATGTTTCTGGTGCAGATCGAAATGAATAATTATAAATTATTCCAATTTACCTCCTTTTTAATTGAGATGTAAGGTATAAGTTGCATTGCAAAATAAAGGCGTAATATTAACATATTGAGGAAAATGGATATTGATTAACGAGCAGATTGTACCTCTGGATCGTAAGTGAGATCATTCGAGTCTATTCGGCAAACGGCCGTAGGGCCCGAGCGGCCGCGTAGGTGGTGGCTGGGCGTAGGGCGCGGGGAAGTCCCTTGAGTGGTGCCCTGCGCGGCCCGGCGTAGGGCGACGTAATAGGCCGCCAGTTCGAGCCCCGGTGCGCGTATTTAGCATATCGGTTTCGCGCCGAGATTGGCCTACGCTCCCGTGCGGAGGTCCGAGGGCGGGGTGGAGTGGCGTGCAGTTGGCGTACTGGACGGGCGAAGAGGTGGCGCTGCGAGTGAAGCTGCTGGGGGCTGGTGAGTGTGAAGGGGTTTGTGGGGGGGGCATTGGAGAGGACAGGATGGTTGAGCATCTGAGAGTGGGTCAGGGAGATCGACAGGACGGACGGGATGTGAGGGTGGGATCTGAAAGCAGGATTGGGAGGGACGTGAATTAGGAGGCGGGAAGGTGTGGCACAATCACAAGGGGATATGCAAATAATGGAGGGGCGGGGAAATATGGGTGAGGATGTGAAGGCGGGAGAAAAGAGGGGGGATGTGAGGGAGTGGGGTCGATCGGGGAACGGAGGGACCGAAGGACAGGTGGGGAATAGAAGACGAAGGATTGAAGAGGACGGGAAGGAGGGAGGGTAGAGGGGCGGAAATCAGAGGGAATTATGAAGGAGAATAGGGAGGGCGGGATAGGGTTGAAGGTCGAGAAGCGGGGATTAGAGAGATGGGAATGAGCGGGCGGAGAGGTGAGGGTGAGTATGGAAGAGGCGAGATGGACGAGACGGGAGTAGGATGGACGGGGTAGGCAGGGAACGGATTCTCAGAGGGGTATAAGAGGAAAGAACTAGGGGGGGCGGGAAATTACTGTGAGAGTTGAGGGGGATCAGAAGACTGGAATGACGGGCGTGGGATGTGATGAAGGGGACTGAGAGCGGAAACGAGAACAGGTGGGATGAATGAAGATAAAGGGTGTGAAGGTGGGATAGTAGGGCATGGGAGGCAGGGGGAGGTGTTCGGCGAGGCGGGTGGGGCCGCGGGAAGGCACGGGATTGACCGGGGAGCAAGGAGGAGCGCGAGCGAGGCGTGAGGGTCGGGCGAGAGACGATGCGCGCCCGTGCGATATAACGGCACAGAATGGCTATTGACGCGCGCGCCGGAAACCCGAGTTAAGAAGTGAGGGCGCGGGAGCCCGCGGCGACCGCGGGCGAACGGGGCGGAGAGGGGGGGGGGGAGGGAGGGGGAGGGAAGCGACGGCGATCGGGGCCACGTATTTATAGGCGAGAGGAGTGCGATTGAGAAATCGCCGAACGACTGGGGCTGCCGGCAAACAAGGGGAATGGCTAGTGGGAGTTCAGAGGAATTTGTGATGTGGAATCGATGCGTGCTGATTGGTCTAGGTGATATTTGCAATGTTTGAATGGATCGAAGACATCGAGTAAAGAAAGTAACTGACGAAATGTGTTGTTGAAGATGATTTTGAAAATATAGTGAGCTGCAATACGTTTGACCTCGTCTAAGTGGTACCATTCAGGTTTTCCCCCGTGTCTATAATGAAGAGCGGCGCCTAGTTACCTACCAACGGGCACGGACGTGCGCCGTCTACCTCCCTCTCTGTGCCTCCCTTACTTACTAAACAGCTATGTACTAACAGCCGAGACCGAGCTGGGAGCTCTAAGTATTGTCCTGGGCGGGGGGCTGCGATGCGGAGATACTGGTGAGAAAACCATCTAGCTGACGAGTTGGACCAGATCTCACCACCACGGAAGAGATCACTTAACTTGAAGAAGAAGAAAAGAAGACGAGAAGAAGAACACGCCACACACATAACGTACATGCTTCAGTAGTGCGAGACACTAACCGCAATATCAAAACGATGTCACTCGTTATAATATTAGCTATAATATGTCCCGGATAGATACTACGCTGATTCAGGACTAGGCAGACCGACGCACATTGAATTACTCGGCCTTCTAGAAGACACCGTCCCTGATGTCCGGTAGGCGCATAGGAAGGAAATAGAACACCGAGTCGCGGCCGGTGGGGGGGGGGGGGGGTGGAGGGGGGGGGGGGAGGGGGAGGTTGGCGGTTGGCGTAGGGACCGCGCATGTGCTCCCTTCGCGGGGGGCCATATGGTGCGGCCGCGCCGACAGCTTCATCATTCCGAGATAATGTCTGCGTCTAATCCCAGTGGTTCATGGGCGGTGCGGGATGCGCTGTGAGGGCCGGTGGGGGTGAGAATGCAAGTGGATGCGGAAGGGAGGGGGGCCGGTTGTCCGGGGGTGATGAGAAGGAAGCGGTAGATCGTGTGGGCGGATGGGGCAATGGTGGAGGTATGGAAGGGCGGGAGCGGCTTGATGGTTAGCGGTGATGGAAGCGGAGCGGTAGAGGAGGGGGGAGGAGGGTGAGATAGCGTGGAGGATAGGAGGAAGCGGTGGAGGAGGCGGTAGTGGTACGGTGATGGAAGCGGTGGAGGAGAATGGGAGCGGAAGGTGCGGAGCGGCTGATGGTACGTAGTGATGGATAGGGTGATGGAGATGGAAGCGAAGCGGTGGAGGAGCCGGCGATGTACGGTGATGGAAGCGGTGGAGGAGATGGCAAGAAGGTGAGGAGGCGTGATGGTACGGTGATGGCGAGGAGAATGGAAGGAACAGAAGAGGAGCGCTGAGGTACGTGAGAAGCGGAGCAATTAAGGAAGCGGGGGAAGACTAAAGGGTGGACAGTGGGTGTGAGTGAGAGTAACTTTCTGATGATGGCGTTACACAGTGTAGGGAAAGCAAAATTGGAGGAAAGCGCAACTGAATGGGATGGAGTGATGGGCGTGAGAGTAAAGCTTCTTGGAACGGTTAAAAGTTTAATTTCCAGAAGGAGCGGTGAATGGTGATATCAAGTGGAAGAATGTTTAGAAATCTCTGGTATCATTTTAGGAATCTTGGATGTTTGAAGCTGGTGGGTAGACCAGGAGCGGCATGTTGACTGGAAGGGATCATGTGGCAACATGCTGAGGACGTTATTGACGGGTATGGTGTGAATTGAGGTTTAACGCGGCGAATGATAATAGAGGTGTGAATGATAACAGTTTTAGTCCAAAGAGCGCGGGGATTCAGAGACAAGAAGTGGCGAGGAGTGGCATGCAATGAGTGCGCTGAAGTGAATTGTTATGCAGGGCGCCTAGCTGTGAAGAGATATCTGAGCAGAAGCTTATCCAATGGGCCACGGATCGGGCGCCATATTTTCCACATCTTTATCCCTTCTTCTTCACTTACACCTCCACATGCTCACTTACATCCACTATACTGTCACAAATCACGGGAACTTGTTGCAAGTTCCGGGTGGGACTATGCCTCGCCGAAGAAGTTTCCTGGAGAGAGATAAAAAACAGCAACCGACTTGTAGGTTAGCGCCGGATCTAACGATAAATCGAGAGAGACGCGCCACCTCTACTCCCAACTACACGGACTACACTCACGGTACTAATGATCTACGCAGTTGACGTGCCAGGAATCAATATTCACTCTGGCTGAGGAGAGATTTTTTGAAGGGTGAGGGGACGTGGCGTATAAAGAGCGTGACAAGGCGAACCGGATAAAGTTGCTCAGGACATCAACTGACCGAGAGGCTTTAGGGTTTGAGTCCCGACGCGAAGGTTTCATGATTTTCGATAGAAGCTACACAGCTATGTCGAATTCAACTGCTGTCTAGATTATAATTCTTGGGGCCAGCTGCTCTGATTGGTAGTTGTCCGTGGGGGGTTTCTCCGATGAACACCAGGCGAATGCCGGAGCGGTATCCTAACAAACGGGCCAAAGACCTCGCGCTTTCTTTCCTTCCCCTTCCTTCTTCTACCTTCACCCCTCCTACACACATACTACTACCACACTACACTACAACATGTCGAGAGTGTGCACTACACTACCCCATGACGACCTTGTCCCGGCCAGTGCGATGCCCCGCTGCGGGAGATATCTGATTGGAGAAAACCCCACAAGCTGACGTGTGGGTTGACGCAGGATCTCACCAACCAGCGGGCCACATTACGTGATGAAACATGCACTACACTTGCCACAGAACCAGTTGACGCTCTCGGATACCCGACATAATCAATCACTCAATGAATGCGAGATGTGGTGAGGTGCTAGCTAGATGAAGAACCACGGCTGGCAAGAGCGTTGTGTGAGGCAACAGGGGAACTCCAAAGCGGGAGGGTCGTAGGAGATACGGAGTGGCAAAGGCAGTGCAGGGAGAAACGGCATACGTTGCGTTTGATGGAGTGGAGTCCGGGGATGGTGCTTGGGGTAGGAGCAAGGCGTCGGGTGCAGCGGGGGGGAAATATTATATTACGCTGCGGAGCTGTGAGGGAGTTGGTCTTTGCACGACCGCCTCTAACCCGCCTCGCGCCGAGAGCGGGCAGCGGCAGTTGCATTTGGAGTCCGTAGTTGCGGAATGCTGTTTCAATCTAGTTCACTGTTTCCTGACAACCCGGACCGCTCATTGCTCTGTGTCCGATGTACAGCCGTGTGGTTTGTTCCCGCTGTGGACCTCTACATGGAGGGATAATAACATCAGGGGAATGAAGGACGCAAAATAAATCTATTCAGGAAGTTGAAGCCGCAGACTAGGAAACTATCTAATTCAATGTACCTAAAACAATATTTCTTCCATACACATTATTTTCACACTATGCTCTAGTAATCAGCATGAACTTGGCTGATGTCTCGTAAATACTTTCACTAAAAGTTACCATTTTAGGGATTTTAATGATATCTGAGAATTTTTATTACACAGATGTGCACGCATGAATAGTGTCTATATACGTATTTACCTAGTAAAATATGTAAGGTCATTTTCAATATTCATTTGCCTTTCGTCAGTTACTAACATTAAGCTGCGGGAGTAAGATTTGTTAATCCACTGTTCCTATTAAAAGTCTTGCTGAGAAACAATGTCAAACCTTGCAACTAGTTACGTTCTTGTGCAAACACTACACTCGGAATTGAAGTATATCATTAAAAAGCTTTTAAAAAATTAGTCCTGAGACAGTAAAGTAAGAAAGATTGCTGCTTTTGCTTTACCTACTTTCAGTGATTGTTCTCTATCGTAGAGAGAATATTGACAAGAATATATACAGACAAGTGTGGCAACACGATATTAACTAGTTTGGTAGCGCAATCTCTGAAAAGCGCGTATTACAAACTCTTGTGTCTGCGAGGCAATATTCATTACTAAAGCCTAGTCCCATATTCTAAATGAGTTACTACCGTATTTACACCTTTAAAATATGATCATGACTATTCACTAATGAACGCACTTACATCTATGTCAAGCTTCACAATTTCCTATTCTGTTGACGCACGAGATATTCAACACAGATTAAGTTTATTAACGTTACAAAAAAATCAACACTTTTCATCACTATTGGAAAATATTGAAAGAAAATTGGTACGCGTTTAACCAGAATAACCTCATAAATAAGAAACGTTTTCACTAAAGATGGCCGTTCTATTGAATTATAGATTATAGCGAGTATTATAGAAGAGGTACCCAAACAGATTTTGTTGTTAGTGACAAGTATTTTGCTGATTTGGTCGTTACAAAGTTTGTTCGCGTAACCAACTTTATCTTTTGACCCTTATTGATTGGTATCACCATGTGAGATGTAACCGTGTCATATGCAAATAATGACATTACTAATGCAATCAACCAAAATTATGAATCTCGGAGCTTCAAAAAATACACACCACGCTTAATGAGCTGACTATTAAAAACATTGAATTGAAATTCCAAATGAATGAACGTGCATATTCTGAATAAGAGAAATGGTTACATATTTTTGTTGTCTCGCGTTTGACACAAATGATGGAATGAAAAAGACACAAAATAAAGCTAAATAAATCTGCAAGAGATAATACCTGCGATGATTTGTTGCTAAAAGTACAAGTAAATGATTATTTAATAAAAAATCAGTACGAAAAGACCTAGTTTGAATTAGTTCTTATTACCATGACTTATCAGTTCACTTAATCTTTTTTTATGTTCTTTCATATAATATTGTCAATTTTTTACACTGGTAAATTACATAACTAGTTTACTTTCCCACTATACAAGCAGTCACATGTATGTTGTCTGTCTTACTTTTACTTGACATTTCACATATTACAATTCACCACTGGGTCAAACTTCCACATTCTCTTTATCATACCTGAACTCCCTATATAATATGATAAGATAAAAAAAATTTATTTTATGTTCAACTGTTGCCGACAACTTTATAGTATTGAATAATACACAAAAAAAGATGGATTTTGTCGTTCTAACATTGATGTACATTGTCATTAATTGCGTATGGCTATTAAAAACTAATACAAAACATGCAAAAATTATGACCATAATTGTGCTCGTCAAATGCACATTTCTAAATCACAAATGCTTGGAAAATAAAAATTAAACAAACCTCAATTAATATTGACATAATATTAGCACCCCAATTACCTCTTCAATATATTTTCCTCTTTTACTGCATTCTGTTACCTTAGATCTGGTCGCATGACGCTTTTAATTTACATTTCACACCCAAATTCAGTATATTACCACTTCATTCTCCGCCCACAATATTGTGAATCACTTGAATTCAACTCGCCACTTTTCAGTTGTGCGTCACAAATGCTACTCCAATGACCAACAGTTTGGGCTGCCGAATTTATAGAGAGACATATAAACTTACACTTTATGAAGTAAAATTAATGTGGATTAATGTGGAAGATTTGAGAATACAATACTCAACTCGGCAATAGTAGAGTCAAAGAAAAGTGGTTAGGTTCTGCCTTCGCAGAATTGTGCTTAAAGACGAAATATTACTCAGTGTCACTCCAAGCTCGTGGAATATGGTACGTTTAACATAAGAAGGTAGGAGTTAGGACCCTTTTTTCTAAACTATTTGTATGTCGGGAATGCTACTAAATCTTTCAACATTTGGCTGTTTCAGGTGTTTATTGGAAACTCTCAGTACACAACAAAACAGTTACAGACATGTACTACAGCATAGTTTGACATCGTTGGAGGAAGTCAATCGACAAACTACATAATATTAACTAAATGTTAATGAGACTTTAAAGTGATATGTGAGAAAGGAGCAGAAAGAGAAAGAGTTTCTAGGTCTCTAAGTTGGAAGATTCTGAAGCCTACATAAAAATGTGATATCCGAGAGCTTTTGCTTGTTAAAACAGAAGTTATGAAGTTATGCATCTTTGGATCGAGAAGTTGACAGCCTGCCCTCGACTACCTGACGTCCCCACCAGGCTGTCTGCCCGTCCGCCCACCTACCCGTTCACCTGCCCGGTTACCTACCCGCCCGACTAGCTGTTTGTGAGACCCAAGGACCTGCGTGTCTGTTCATCCACACGCTTGTCGTCTTACCCACACCCGCTTCCCTGTTTAACCGCTTGCGTGCCTGTCTTTCTACTTATATATCTGCCTTCGTATCTCCGCACCCGCCTGCTTGACTCCTGCCTACCTGGTTTCGTAGGCTTCCGCGGCCGGAGTTTATGTTGTCTAGGC
>BOPP01000064.1:1881390-1895894 GCA_017312745.1 Gryllus bimaculatus
ACACCCACCCATCGCCTTGCTTGCCTGTCCTCCTGCTTGCATGATTTTCCAACCCATCCTGCCTGCCTTTTGCCTTCTTATTCCCCCGCCTGTCCACCTGCCTGCTAACCCACCCGCCAGGCCTGTCCACCCATCCGCTCTGCTTGCCCGTTCCTCCTTCTTGCCCGTCCTCATGCGTTTGCCTGCCTACCGCCCATCGCCCGCCGCCCGCCCGCCCGCCTGCCTACCACCCTCGGCCTGCCTCTCCACCTGCTTGCATTATTTTCTTCCCACCTGCCTGCCTTCTTGGCCTGCCCTATCACCCGCCTGTCCCACTGCCTGCCTGCCTGCCTGCCGCCGCCCATCGCCTGCGTGCCGCGGCTGTCGGCGCGCCAGCGAAGCGATTCATTGATCGATCCGCGAAGCTCGTTTCTCGCTCGCGAGCGAGGGCCGCGCGCCATGGACGGCGAGGCGCAGGAGCGGAGGAGATCTGCAGAGCTACGAGCGAGCATCAAGTGAGCGAAGTTACACGCGTACGTCGGCTTCCGAAATCCCTGGGCGCGGGGCGGAGGGGGCGAAACGGGGCCGGGCGGAGACGAGCGGAATGAGAGCGAGTGAAAAAATGTGGGCCGGCGAAGGTGCAGAAGGACTCGCAACGAGAAGAACCGAGGCAAGCAGGAATTAAAAGGTCTTGGAGGACACTGGAGGGAGAGAGAGGATGTACCATTTAGAGTAAATGATAGAACAAAGAGGAGAGAAAATGATGTAGGACTGTGGTCGTGGAGGGGCGAGGAAATCCCGCTAGGAGACGTAACATAACAAACTTGAATAAAATCGCTAATATTGCTGAATTAATAGCGCTAGGAAACTGAAGAAAACATATTTTACAGAATAAATCCTGAATGAAAAGGACGAACATCGGTTATGTGTGGAGTGACAAGAAACTCCGAGAATGTCGTCACTGGAGAAACTAAACAGAAGAATCGATTCGTAGTTGAAATCTTGAGAGGTAAACCTCGGAGTAGGAGAGAAATTCAAAGACCAGTTAAAACAAAGTTGGAACAAATGTACATTTTTTAGTCATTTATTGATAATATTTTCACGTGACCAAAAAATCATTTCCACATATCAACTAACAACGCTAGTTTTAACATACGTTTTAATAGACACTGACCACTGATAAATTAAATTTTCTGAATTTCTACACACAAAACTGTCATTTAATCGACTACACACTACAAATCAAAATTATTTAAATAAGAATATTTACTCAAAATCATAATTAATTCAATGAAAATTAATAAAAAAAAACATTGTGTATCTTCTTTTCACGTATTTTTTCCGTGACCTCCGAAAAATTTCACACGCAATAAAACATAACATTTCTCACGAGTTGAAATTTTTTGACATAAAGCCAAGTGTAACACTTCTCTCTTCTTTAATACATTATTTATAATCTTATTCATTTAATCAGATATCATTCAAATTGCCTGCAGCTTTACTTCTAGATACTTGGCCTAACCGACTTATAGTGCAATGTTTCATTAAATATACTTCGTTGTACGACGTAATATCATTACCTATCACGTCAAAATGAGGAGAAGGAAGTTTCTTGCCGAACACAAATCAGTATTACTAGATTCGGAGCTCATAGCAATAAAAATTAGAATAAACTATTTCACTATTTTTTTGTTTTTAAATACATTTTCATTGTTTATAAAATTCTAATTTCCTCCGTGATTCATAACTTGAAAACTAAACATAATACAAACAGCTAACAGTTTTATATCATTCACGAATGTATTTAACGAACAGAGGGAACAGAACAAATGCACCTTCGCGCTAGTGCACCCCTCTATTCTAAAACGTAATTTCGATTATCGTTTCCGATTTTTCTAAAGACTCATCATCAACTACTCATAAAAAATCACACCTCCCCTGCACCAAAGCACCAGATTACTCCGCAGCAAACAAGAATCGCAGCGGAAACTTCGCAACTCGCGGGTTAACAAGTTTTCAACTCGGCTAATTCTAATCAGGCGCGATATAGTTCGAATAGGTGCCTTAAATAACCTCCCCGCGAGAGAGAGCCCTCACGCTGTGAGCAACTTATAACGAAGTAACATCATCCCGCAGAACGTGCCTTAGGCGGGAGTTCGGGAGTGGATGCATTGGCGCGCAGACCAAATGAGAAATTGGCGTTCGGAAGTGCACCCTGGATAACGGAGCCTACGCAGGGCTGCGGGCAGTTTTCGCTCTGATTAATCATCGGGTGAGTATAATCACAAATTTCTATTATTCCTCTGTTTAACGGAATGGGGGTGTATGGGACCGAGTACTATTACATTGCAAATTCGTATTCTTAATTTGGAACATTTCCTGAACATGATTTTTAAATTCGATTTTAAAACGTTTTTAATCTCTAATTAAAGCTGCAACTGAACTTCTTCCAATAGATAAATTAAAACTATTTATACATATAGGTTCTAATGTTGACAATATTGCATGTCTATAAAATTAAGCAATTTACTTTAGTTTCATCTAGTGTTTGTGTTTATACATTGTGTGGTGCAGAACTGTTGTGTATGACATTTATTGTATTAAATAACAGCCAAATAACAGAGGGCAATATGCAACATAGCATATGTCACACTTATCGCCAAAGTGATTAGGTTTAGAATAATTTTCCTTTTGGATTAGAAAATAAAAATACTTTTTGACTCGTTTTCTTCATTGTAATTGGAATTGAGAAGAGTTTGTTTCTTTTGAGTATTAAATGTGTTTGTTTTTCATTCAATATTTCATGTTACGATTTGATATTTTTTCCATATTGTACAGGTTGCTTTTTACGTAAAGAAACCTACACATTGTGTGCTCAACCCAATTAATTTGCACTTTAAAAGGAACGATTGAAATTCTAAATAGGATGATAAATTGATTCTCTACGTAAGATTTTCAAGTCGACGTTTTTAATTGCAGTATGTAATATTCGGTTCTTAGAAATATAAAGTAAACTCCCTAAAGTAGTTCTGAGAAAAATTCAATAAAATTAATTTCAATTCCATTAAGAATGTTAGAATTTCAAATAATTTTAACTAATATTCGCCTTTGAGATACCTGGTGATTATAAAGAAACCTTACGAATTATATTACTTAATAAACTAAAATTCTAGACTCAAATTCAATCAATTTGCTTCTAACTTAAACGGCAGGAATTGAGGCACAAAATACTGATAGGTTTGTTATATACATTATTATTGTCGCAATTTTGGAACGGAGACAGTAGTTAAACAAAAAATGTATTTCCTTTTTGTAGTTATTTTTCAAATACGTAAATTTCATCTTCCAACTTTCAAGACAACTAATTAATGTAACTAAACGTGACTATAGTACTACAAACTATTTTCAACATTATGACTAATGTTCTTATGAATATATCTTAAAGAAATTATATATTTTAACAATGTTCCTGCTTATGATTATTCAAATGAGCATTTGAAAGCTAAGGCAAATTAATTTAATGCTGCTATGAATACATGTGAACATTTAGAACATTTGGAAATGAGTTAAATGAAAAGAAGTTAAAATAAATGACGGCAGACAAGAGTTTTAATAAAAATGAAACTGTTTTCAGAAGACCGTTTATCTTCAGAAATAAACCCCATACTAGTGACTTAACTGTTACCTGAAAATATACAGAGAGATCTTCACTAAAATCTCACCTCTTTCGCATCTTACATTCAAATTAAAGTTAAAAAACTGCAGTCACGCTTTTGTCATGTATGTGGACAGCAGTATAAATTCAAATTTTCAAAATGATGCGCTTTGATATTTCGTTTTTTCAATGTTTTTGAGGTATATGGTAAAGTTAAAGGTTCGTTTAGATTTTTTAATGAATGGAAATAACTGTCCTTCTAGAGTTATACTCGTTCTAGAATTCATGACGTGGTATTATAGTATATTCGTAACTAGTGCGTTAACAAGTAAACAGCTACTAGTCTACCGCATATGTTCTAATGTGCTTTAATGTAGATCAAGTCTCGTTGCAAATCTTTTTATTGCAGTTTGTCCTTTAACGGCAATCATTCTTATTTGTTTTAAAAGATATAGTGTTGTTTTTAATTTCACATAAGGAGTTTGAAGATGTTTGATATAAATAGTGTATATGAATTGTTCACCATAAAACTTGCCATATTCTATTTTATGTCATAGAATAACACCACGCTGCACAATAAGCGCTAAATTGGTTTCGTAATCGAACATTTAGATGAATAGTTCTCTCGTGTTTTTTTCAGCAAGAATACATTAGAGGAGAGATAGCTTTTTTAAGATACTTTTATATTATCTTGTGATTTGGTAAGGGAAGATGCTGCATTCATAAAATGTTATACTTTTGTTTTGAAACTATCGAGTAGAAAATATGGGTTTCTATATCTAAAATAATTTTGGAGATATGTATAATCCCGGCTTACGCATTACAATGTGTATAATACATACCAATACAATAGAGTCATATATTCATAGTATCGTTTTCGGCTGTTGACAAAATCAACATTAAAAGGCAAGGAACAAAATTTTACAGTGAATGAACGTTGCGTGAATTACAAAATAAATTAAGAACGGAAGAAATGATGTAAATGATAGTGAAATTTCTAAATCAATGAAAATTTCCCTTTTTTCAAATATACGGTTTCATAATTCTTATTATAGTTCTCAATGATCCATCGTATATAGTTGCATAAAATAGGAGTAAGATCCTCACGAAACGGATCCTCTACAAGTCTTTTTGTGTCACCATATGCTACCGCCCAACGACTCATCCACGTAGGTTCAGAGTCTGTGGGAAGTTGATCGAAAGAATCCCTTATTTTCTACGAGTATCAGGAATTAGTGGGTATATTCTCTCGTTCATTTCATGTTCACAAAGGAATAACGTTGCATTATTCATCTGGTTAATTCTTAATCGCTTCGTGATTTAAGTCGGTGCTAATTGCAACTAAATTTATTGAAATAAGGAAGGCAAGATAAAAGTTCACGCGATAACTTTTCATCATCCACGAAATACATACTATGTTATAAACATTAAATTTTAAAAGGCGTATAGTCATTAAAATTTTACTGCAGTAGTGAAAATGGATGACGGTGAAACATTTGCGAGATTTCGAAAGCCTGTTATTACTGGCTCAATGCTTCTTCATTTGCTCCTACAAGATTATACCTCTCTATTTACTGTTCAGAGAAAAATGATATCAATCTTTTGCAAAGTTTGGACTGTAGAATGCGTGAAATGATATTTCAGTGTTTTTATTGACTTCTTCTTTCTCTTCTTTAAACACAACCTAGAACGTTATAATTCGCATCTATCTTGAGAAAGAATTATGGTGAATGTGATTCTAGATTACAAAATCAACATGCATTCCAGCTTGGTGTGAAATATCATAGACGCCTTGTTTAAGTATATCTCTTACGGATGTGCTAATGAACCACAGAACATTTCCCGATAAATCTTTATTGACTCGCAGTATACCCCCGCGTGTATTTGAATGGGGTAGTTTGGTCGACGGAAAGGGGAGGTGTTTCTGCGAGAATTACAACCATTCCTTTCGATAGGAGTGTCATGCGAATGCGCATCGCATGACACATATTTAACAAATGACCTTCGCTTTCCGAAATTTACTTGCCACTTTATCCTGTTCCCAACACATATGGAGCAATTTCGGAGAAGTGCATTGAATTATTTTCCTCTCACGCCAGTGTAAAACGATAGGGATTACACAACAAAGGATTTTCCGAACATTTGTTTCCGGCTATTTGTATTCTCGATTTAATGCAATAACATGGGCTGTTATCGGTGTCTCCATATCACGTCATCCACTGAAACCACTGTTGCGAATATATAGATGGATAAATCACAAAGAAATATATATAGTTTTGCGTATCAAAATATCGCAATTTTATGAAAGAACGTCGAAGACGCCGTATTTTACACAAACCTTTAGCTTCGGAGCAGAAATGAAAAAAGGAATATGCAGTTCACTGAAATAGTAGTAAAACATCGCAGCCCGCATTTGGTGGGTGGGCGGTTCGAGGTGCGCGCACTCACCCGCTTGGCGTCTCGGAACTTGACCCATCCGTCGACGATGGTCTGGTCGGGCGTCCCCGGCACCTCGGTCACCACCTCCAGCGTGGAGTCGCCCTCCAGGTCGGTGAGCTCGGAGTCCGTGAGCGAGTTGGGGTCGCCCAGGCTCCGCGCCGGGGAGTTGCACGCGCTCTCCGACATGCCGCCGCCGCAGTCGCCGGTCCGCCTCCGCGCTTCGTCGCTCCCGCCGGGCCTCCGCCGACCGCTGACCGCTGGCTGGCTTCGCGAGCGCTTCTCCGGTCGCTGGCCGCTCGGGGACGAGCGCTCGCCGGGCCTCGCGTACGCACTCTCACACGCACTGGGTCACGCGCCTTCGTCGCCAGGCGCCTACCTCGGCGCCGCCAGCGGCCTCATGCTGGACGCTGCTGCGAGTTGCTGCACTGCACAACTGTACACACTCACCACGCCGAGCAGACGCAGGGCGCCGACGAAGCGGCGATCACTATTCACATCCACCACTACGTCGCACTGGAATAATACAACCACTTGGACTATCTCACTACGTTACGCTGACATTCTACGTTTAAATTCACACATTTGTATTTTTATATGCAAATTTATTTATGTATGTTACTTCCAAACTACAACACCAAACAGTAAAGAGAAAAGTTACGTTATCAAACCGAAGCAAAAAATCACAACATTCTTTTTTTTGTCTCCCCCTCTCTCTCTCTCTTTTTCTCTCAGGCACGATCAGTTGTAGCAAAAATATTTACAAAGTACGCAAAATCAGACCGCAGAAAAAAAGTTTTGGAAAAGTTCCGCGCATGGGAGGACGAAGGTCGAGAAAAGCAGTAGCAGAAGAAGAACCAAGAGAAAAAAAACAACAAGTGGAGGACAGGGGCAAAGAAGGAGACGCGTTCGGTCCGGCGCCCGCGAGCGAGCGAGCGAGCGAGCGAGCGAGCGAGCGTTCGCGAACGGCGCGGCACTGCGGCTCCGGGGCGTCGGCGGCCTCGTCTCGGCGGAGGCGTCGTCGTCGTCCTCGGCGGCGTCGGGCGGCGTCGGGGCGACTCGCGCGGACGGACGCGGCGGACGAAGTGCGCGCGTAGGGGGCGAAGCGCGCTGGCCGCGTGCGCCGCCGCCGCCGCCGCCACCGCCCGCATCGATCAAACCCGTGCTGCGATCTACCGGCGGCCGCCGCCAACTCGCCGCCGCGGTGGCCACCCTCAGGGACGGCGCGGCGAGGACCGTCGGAGACTGCGGAGGCCGCCTGGCCGAGGGGTCTGGTGGTCGACGTAATCACGGTCACCGCCTCCGGAGCGGCTTGGCGGAGTGAGGATGAGACTGCTGTCGAAGATGCGGATGTTGGTTGCAAGAGGCTGATTGATGGCGGGGTCTGATGGTCGAGATTGCAGAGGTGGATGGACGGTTCGTGGATTTTGAAGGCGTTACTGCCACTTTGGCCATCGGCTGCGCATGCCGATAAACACCGGCTGGTTTGCCTTTTTGTTATATGTTTCATATAGATGAATATTGCCGGAAGAAACATATGATCTGTCGGTCAGTCACTCTGTCGTTCTATCTGTCTGTCCGTCTGTGATCAACGCTAGCATCTAAAATGTTCACGCGTTTTTTTTTTCAAACTTGATATCCCGCAAACCCGAACGATCAATCAGAACGAACTCGAGGCTTTGCGAGTTTCAGACGGATAGATTTATTGTGAGGGTTCTTTACAAAAAGATTTTTAACACATTCGAAATTTTTTAAACATTGCTACAAGTTTTCTGATTTAATTTTTTTCTTGGGCGGCGTGAGGACACTTAACAAAATGGTGCAGGTCTCATTTTCATTAAAATTGCTGATTTTTCAAAAAATTGCTTGAGTTCACTTTTTTGTGCCTTCTTACAACTAGAATATTGAAGATAGAGATTATTTAAAATAAAACCTGTTCTTGAAAGGCCCCTCTTGAAATAAGGTGACGTACAATTTTTCGAAAATGTGCAGTTTTTCGTAGTTTTGCACGAAATATAAGCAATTTATATTTTTTAAACATTTTTTCTCATAAACCGTTCCAATTTTTTTCTTTAATTATTTCCTCGAATGTATCAATCGATGAAAGTGCAGTGCTATTTTCGGCAAACTCTCCCTATTTTCAGAAATTGCAAAAAGTCAGCATATCAAAACTATAAAATTTAAGATAGAATTTGTTTCTTTAAACACAATATTTTCTAAAAAGTCAACAATCTGTTCTGAAAAAGATAATGTATAATTTTTTGAATGAGTAGTTTTCACATAATATCGAGTTGAAATTATTACAAATTATTAAAAGATTTTTTTCCAAAAAACATTCATTTTTTCTTTATTTTTTGTACAGATAAAACAAGGGACGCTTAAAAGCAAACTCGGACAGGAAGATCCTAGATTTCAAGTCCCGATGATGGTGGATTCGTGACTTGATAGCTAGGTCGATTTCAGTCACTACCATGGAGAGTATAGCTCTGATCGGTAGTTTGCCGAAGTTTCGCCAATCAATTCCTTACTAATGGCGGAGGAGTACCTTAAAATACTGGTACACTTGCGATCTTTCCTTTCTAATCCTGATATTCTCCCTACATTCACACACACGACACTACCACACTTGGAAGCCCAGCCTCGGTGGCGGAGATGCCTGGAGGAGGAAATCCCTTAAATCAAAGTATGAGTTGGCTCTGAATCTCACTCCCCGTCGGGAAAAGATCCCCACCATATCTCTGATATATCATATACTATACTTACGGGACTAATGACTTTAGGCATTGCCGCGGCCGGAAACACCAATCAATCAGTTTCCAGAGGATCATTTGTCTTCACAAATAGACACGAATTTCTTTCAATCCTCTATTCATCATCTTGTTTCAGCTATCCCAGAAACCTCCTTTTCAACTGAGATTATACAACTGTTTACTCAATTCAGATGCGTTATGTTACTGGAACACTGTACAGCTTGTAAGCGTAATTCGGCCTGATACTAACGTAATAGCGTAGGTGATTCAAGGGAGTAGATCATAGAGAAATGCAAGTTATTATTTTACCAAAACTGATGCTACATATCACATCGTAAACCCATTTTTTCTTTCTTCTATTTGTTTTCAGTTTTCAGGGAAAACCGATTTCTGCAATCCACGCCAGGTACCCACTATACACACACGGGGACACAGATTAGCCGTTTACTCTACATACGCATGCGGGCTCGTTGGTCACCAGACTTGCAAGGCCTTCCGCGTCGACACACAACATGAAACACAAGAGACAAACAACCATGTCCACGGTGGGATTCGAACCCGCGCTTCAGCCATCACTGCCATCCAGGACGGCACATGGCAAACCCATTGAACTTTAAAATAATTTCTTCTACTTCAAGATACACCCACTATTTATACATGAGGTCAGATAGTTCCTTTTGTTGATATATCGAAATTGGGGCATTTAAATACCTGCCGTATTATTGCCCTCGATTCTACATTTTTTGCTATCACAGGTTTCCTGATTCTAATTAGGATTAACGTAGGTGGAACATTATTATTATTATTACTGCAGAGATGAGTGAAACGAATATGGGACTCAGAATCGAGCACTCTAAAAGCCAAAGCTGCGGTCGGGCTAAAATGTGTGCACACTCTTGCATCAATGGCAGGCCATTAGGGTTGATAACATGGGAAGGCAAAAAGAACGCCTTCATCTGATCTTAAAATCGATAATAAATTGTCGATAAAATGATGTTACTCACTAGTTCTATAAGTGCCTAAAGTTCAGTTGTCATGGAAATCGATCCTAAAACGATATACAAAAACATGATTCAAAGACTGTAGGGGTTCACCAAGGCGCACTAAGAAAGTATGTTTTCCTAGTTCAAATAAGAAAACACAATTTGATGCGAAAACTTTATTGTAGTAGAAACACTACATGTTGCACTGTTTTATGTAACATCACATGAAACGATACTTTAGTGTCCGTGTGTCGTAGAAGTCGGCTGCCTGGTATTGCTCGCTTTGTTTCACAGACACGGGTAACATGACCAACAGGAATTTCTAGAGGTGTAAGAAAAAATCGAACTCTAACAATGCTACTTCGCCATAACGTCTTGAATGAATTGTAAATACTTTTAGCATTTCGTAAAACTGCATCTTAATCATCCTCAACATTCACTTGAGATGCATTTCACGAAAGCAATATGTAAAGAAGACACATCAGAAGTCAAATCTGGGGAAATGCACCGAAAGGTGATGACTTAGAATGCACTACCCGATTACATACCTCAGTAATGGGATATAATTTAAACAGTCCAAGTTTAAAATATTAAAAGAATTGTTTATACTTCAATGATTCTGTAATCTGGCCAGCAGGGATATGTGCGTGAAGAGTCACATCTGGAATCGAAACTGAGACATTGCATTAAAGACAAAGAGCTAAGAAGCTTGTTCCCTATTATATTAAAAATTTTATTTATTTCTATACAAACTAAAGCAAAAGGTCTATCATGTGTTCAAATCTAAACTGGGTTCTTTAGCTGAATATGAACCGGTGATTGACAGGTATAATCAAGATCTAATTGTTTATAAAAAGATATTAAATGAACTTGACAATTTATTGTATTCTCTATAAGTTAGAGAAGTAAAGAGGAACAAATTAAATAACAATAATAATAATAATAATAATAATAATAATAATAATAATAATAGGCCGGATTCAGTTATGGAGTCGAAACGGTGGAAACTCTAGTGGAATGTAGCAGTCACCACTGATCGCAGGGTCGAAGCCAACAGACCTGACATAATATGGATTGACAAGGCTTCACGGAAAGGGATTATAGTCGACATAGCTACCCCTTTAGACCGAAATATAGTTGCCTCTGTTGCCGAGAAGAAGCGAAAATATCAGGCCTTGGCTATTGAACTGAGCGACATGTGGCGCTTAGTATCTGTTGAAGTAGCCCCTGTGGTCATCTCTGCAAATGGTCTGATCTCCGAAGAACTAATTTCATCGTCTGCAAGTCTTGATCTTAAGAACTGGCACATTCAAACAATGCAAAAGGTTGTTCTTCTGAGTACTGCACGCATCTTTAGGAAATTTCTATTGATATAACTGACCGCCCGAGTTTGCAAGCGAAGCAGGCACCTTGGTTCTACATGGTTTCTACAAAGGTCCGGTGTCTGCTATAGGGACCCTCCTAAGCGAGAGACTTGCAGGAAATAATATAATAATAATAATAATAATAATAATAATAATAATAGTAATAATAAAAAATTAATAATAAGCCTCGTAGTTACAAATTCGTATCTACAAAATTCGTATTTACGCAGTTCACAAATTGTCGTAATCATATCGTCAAAATCTTCTTTCTATCCGCGTTCATCCTAGGGTCAGTGGCATAGCTAGGCTGGTGCAATTGATGCACTACACGTTTGCCGAAAGAAATAGGCGCCCTATAGAACCGATCTTCAAGGACAGGTTTTGTCAGAGAATAAAACTGCCACACCATGCTTATTTTCTCAAATATCTTCTTTTATGTATACCAATTGGATTTGAAACACTTAGTTTTTAACATTTATTTGTAGGCGAAGGGACCGTCATTTCCGATTTTTGCTGCATCGGAGCATTCGAGAATCGACTACGCCAGAAGGTTAGTAACACAAAAATTGTACTGTGTACTAAAAACAATTATTCTATCGTGAAGAAATACAATGTCCAACATGTAGGCTGAGAGAAATGCCAAGTATGGACAGGTAGGCTGAACATTTTGTAACCATTGCACAACAATGAAAACTAAAACACAACTTCTCTGGGGATGAAGCGTTGTTTCGGCTTAATTGAAAACTTAGATATTTATGAAAATATGAAGGTTATAAAAGTGGATTATTATTAAGATGTATATTGGAAAAATATTTGTGTCATGATTGTGTGTGATAACTTTATAGGAATAACGTAAGCGTGTTGATGGAAGACAATCATTCTGTTTTAAAAGGGGGTCGAAAGAACGAAAAAACAATCGAATGAATGTAGCAGCGATGGCACATGAAATGCGCTGCACGCAGGCTGTAGGTGAAGAGAGGCATATCGACAAATTGGAAAACTCGAGCTCACGGCACTGACAGGCGGCGGAAAGAAAACATCTATTTGAAGAGTATCTAACCGTAAACACCTGGGATAACGGCTTCCGAAACATTCCGAAGTTTACTATGGCACGAATTGCGTGTACTTTTGTCCTCGGCAGCTGATGAACAGCGATAGCGCGGAGGTGAATTTGACGCTGCGCTCGGCCGCGCGTGTTACCGTCACACGGGCGTGAACGGCGATGGAAAACGCTCACTCGGCGCGGAAGTTTCCCGCACAATTGCGGGTTCCGATTTCGGGGGCGCGGCGGGCCGCGGTGGGCCCCAGTTACCGCCATTCGATTTACCCCGCCCCGCCCCCACCCCGGCCCCGCCTCCCACGGTGGGCAAACACGCCCTTTCTACTCGTCGGTCACATGGTGCGGTTGAATTGGAGGTGTACTGCCAATGCCAGTTTTCTTCTTGGTCGCACTGCTCCGATTACGACCTCGGACTATTGCCCACATCAATATCGGCAAAAGGTGGGCTCAGGCAATCAACTGGAAGACACTGCAGTGCCTCTGACTGGGAGGTTTCTAAGGTTCGTGTTTCCCGGTGGCAAGATTGCGGACGCCAGCTACGGTGCTAGGATCGAATTCAGCCTTTTTTTGTAGGAGATATAATACCGGCCGGCTGCTTGCCTACCTTAGGTATCCTGCGGACGTGTTCTCTCTTGGCGTCGAGTTTTACCCGATCAATACGAGTAACTTGAAGAGTAGAATATGATAGCCGTAGTAAGGGGTCGCGTGTGGTATCTCTCGTTTGCAATAAGTCTCTAGGACAGGATTCACGTAAGTAGCTATAAGAGAAAATGCATCGCCCGGTGTGTCTGATCTCGATTATATATTTCTTGCGCGTCTGGTCTCGGCGTTCTCGGGCGCTCATTTGATGAGTCAATGCAGTCCCCAGTTCTAGTTAAGAGCTGAGTGTACATTACTTGTTGACTTATCAATGGGAAATCATTAGTAGTCAGAATTTATTAACAGCGTGTAACTCCTAGTGTATGTTGGACTCTGCATAGTATATCTAACTGAAGCCCGACGATATTCCTGCGATTAATGGTTTGGAAATGTAAATGTTAATTATGCATGAAGGTAAGTCAACGATAATCGACTGGATCGGCCATCGTATGAAGGTCGTCGCTCTCGGCTATGTAGGAATGATAATGTTATGTCGTCATCTAACTGTGCGCGTACGCACTGGTGGCGAGAAGTCTGATTCTAGCGCTCTATGTATCTCCCATGCATACGAGATATCGCCATAGCTCCACGACATATACAAAGCGACTCTGGCCAGCTTACTTTTTACGGGAACACTGACGACCTCGAGCGATTGCTCTAGGCATCCGTACGGTCCCGATAGACCTATATCACGATCAATCTAAATAAGACTATATCTCACAATCCTAGCTATCCTGAGAGACTAGATGTAGAGCTAATCCATCATACTCAAAGACTAGAAATCACCGACTGACTTCAAGTGACGCCGCTCGCTATCGTGTGGACGGAGCAGCATCCTCCGATACACGTTAGTTCGTCTGGTTGCCTCTAGCATCTAGCTCGAATCCGCTCGCGAGTATATATGCTGCGGTAGCCCGAATAAACTCACGTCACGATTCTTCTCATACTTAAGATCCCTGGTGATCTTGCCTCTTGGATTGTACAGCTCGGTTTCCTCCAACTCATGTATTCTATCTTGCATATAGATGATAGCTCTTCATCTCCGCAACTTTATCATGCATGAGTTAATATGGCAAATAGCGCAGTCATGACAGCTCTTCGAGTACTTGGCACGGAGTACTCTCCATAGCACTATACTCACCATGATGATACTACTGTAATCTACTTGATTTTCACTTTCAAAAATTTTAAGTTCACTCGGCGGTCACAACTTTTGTTTTATTTTGAAGCACTTCGCGTTCTTTGCAGGGTGATTTCAGGGCCCTGCGCCTAAAACTAGACAAATTTTCCTACCAAAATGCATAAAAAAAATGCACTAAGAAACTTTCCCTTGAGAGACTGGGCCCTGTGTTTGTGACTTAGTTGTCAATTGTCCGTGCATTATTTGGAATTTGTGGATGGAGAGTAACGAAACAGATTTGAAATCCAGTGGGTTAAGTATTTCAATGCCGGCACGCCCACTAACCGTTTCTTCTTTAAATTAAAAGGGGAAAAAATAATTGTTTCCCAAAAAATATCCGATTTTTTTTCTTATTTTGATTTCAAACAATTTTAAAAAAAAAAAAAAAAAAAAAAAAAACCCACCCCCAAATTGCTGGTTTTTTTTAAGAATTCCCCTTCCCCCTCTTTTTTTTCTGC
>BOPP01000064.1:1907010-1921202 GCA_017312745.1 Gryllus bimaculatus
TTATTATTATTATTATTATTATTATTATTATTATTCAATTAATGATGTATATATTATTATTGTAAAAAAAGGTCCATGGATTTCCGCTGTGCAATTATAATACTTGCTCTTTACTACTTATGTAGTTAGGTGAGAAAATTAAAAAGGAATTGGCAGGGGGGCATCGCAGTGAACATGTCCTCTGAATCACGAAATAATCAATCATCACAGAGATGGCATACCACACTAGTAAACTAGTTTGTTTGATCTCGTGTTCACCGCACCAATACAAAGAGATATTTATTAGGTTTGAACTGTATAGATTGGTTTCTGTTCAGTTTTTCGTCTGGATAATGCTAACTGTTCGTACTAAACTGCGACACGGAGACCGCGGTCTTCCACGAAATGTTGCAGAATCGTGGTTAATGTACGATGCACTTTATTTTTCACCATTACTTTATATCAAGTTTTGTAACCCAGAAATTCTTTATCGAACTCGTTTTTTTCATGATCTAAAGTTTAGACATATATTCTATATAATACGTGTTGAAGGGTTTCAGTTATTCATTTCTCATCCTTTTTTATTTTTTCTTCATAATTAAGATCACACATACATTTTCACATTTAATGATTTTTGATTCTCAGTTAAATTTAGTAATGGCATTATTACGCAGATGAATTCTTTAGAGTAAAGAACATACATCGAATATTTGAAATATTACCCTGCTTAGCAAATAGAAACCTGTCTGAGTCACTAATTCTACATTGCCCAACTTAACATAAAAGCGAAATCTAATATCTCATGAAGTAGTAATTCAAATAATTTATCAAACATTTTTCTCAATATTATAATTCAAGGTATTTCATTGAAAGTAACATTGAAACTCCTAGCATTTTTATTATGATATAACTTCAATTTAGTCACGGCTGACGAATGCTTTCGTAAATAAGGAGCTGTAAAACAAATAACGTTCGAATAATATTGAGCTGATATTGTTTAGATATTAAATAGATAATAAAATGGTACGACATGACTCTTACATCATCTGTTAACGGTACGATAGTCAATCAGTATGACAAAGGCGCAAGCATTAATCACACAGCATAATAACATTAAACAATTGGAAATTATTGTTTTAGAAACAAATAACACCATATAACACTTTTATTTCTGCGTAATCAGTATCATTTTCTAATTGGTTATATAAAAAACATTGGAAAACCTTACTTCTCTGCACGAACTTTGCTTTTGTGATGAGGAAAACGAAAAATTGAAATTTGCGTATTTGCATTAAATAAACGTACAAATTTTCGGGGTTAACTTTACTTATAGGAAAAGAAATTAAATTACATATCAAATCAATAATATATTTTAAAGAAAATTCTGCGAATTGATAACAAGATTCCAAGAAATGAATGGTTTTGAAAGTTTTACGAGAGTATGTCATGACTGTTACGAATAAGCCCTCAAGTACAGTCTCCTATCATTTATTCATTGTAGGGGTATCGGTAGTGATACATGCTGAAAATGACGCATGCTCTTATGTAAGCGCTCTCCTTGCTCTTCGGAATAGATACGCAATGCTGGCACAAACTGATTCATCAGTCCCATTTTTATGTGCAAAGATGGCATTAGTATCTTTCGAGGGTCTACAAGTGGCTCCTATTTAATGTTGTGGTTCCCCATAGCGAACTCAATACTTTTAGCCCAACGTCGTTTATGGTGGTGAGATGAAGTATTAATAGCATCAGACTTATGAAACAGACGTAATTTGTAATGAAATAAGACTGTCCGACGGCTAGAAAAATTGTATTAAAATAGGTGTGAAAATAGAAAAAATGCTTAAATTGCCAGATACGTAAATATTATTGTGATGGTCACAAATGCAATGTTTCAGGGATATAATTACTACTTTCTACAGACTTGCTGATCAACTAGACAGAAATCAATAATGTCTAAGCAGAAACAGAGCATTTTTGAAAATTTGTTACATAGTGTAATCGTTAACATGGCAGAAAAGGCACAAGTCTTCTTGGAGAAGAACGACAAAAACGGAATGTTGTCACGCTTCCTCTCTTCATTCAGAAAGAATTCAAAATATTTCCATTTCTTGAGAGATTCGTATGAATGCTTATTGCAATGCATTTAAATTCTCAAAGCAATTTCTGGGAAAAAACAAATATTATACATTCCATAACGTACGTATAAAGAAATATCTGGATAGAAAATAAAGTTTTTATGTTTTCTTTCATGATTCAAATCTTCATACTTCTCATGCAACTTAAAATGGTCTAGCAAATATTATTTTCTTATGACTTCTCCACTGCGTTGACAAAATGTTTCTGTCATTGACGTTTTTTTCAATATCCAGAATAATGAAACATTTAATTTCTATCAGAGGAATTTTTCTAAAATCCTATATTTCACTAAAGAATGTATTATGTACTAAATCACTAAAGAATGTATACCTTTTGAAACAAATGTACTAATGATGAAAAGTGAAACAGTCCCATCAAGTTTTATTTTGGATTTTTTGCCTATTTTGATCTCAATAACTTATACATTATTTATTTTTAAATTCTTTTTTAATATTTTATTTATATCTCCTAGCTTTATGTCAGGTAAAGATAGATGTTGAAATGATTTTGTTTTACAAATCGCAATACTTGACTGTGTAGGTTCAAAGTTTTGTTAGTTGCTTAGAATACTTCTATGCCTTTGTTTCACGATGAATGCTCAATACTTCGTTAAACATAATTGTGACGACCAGGCCCATCTCGTTCCACGTTCAACTCTTACACTTACAACTGGGTTATAACAATGAGTCTTAATACTATCGAAAGTTATTGCAACAACGGTTCTGCGGTTGTCTAGTTAGGAAAACTATTAAAAGGAGGAGAACAGATACATATTCAGACTTCCATTGGGGAGCTGACGGCTATCTTGATAAATTGTTACATATGTTACATCTCCAAGCCATATTACGTTTGAAATAAACATTTGAACCTCAGTTCATGTAATATTGAAGTTAATGAAAACTGTTAATTGACAAATCTGTCTTATTTTATAATAAGTGGCCAGCTGATATCTGAAACGGTTGCCTCCCCCCCCAATCATCGAACCTGTAATTAGTATTGTCTCTAGTGGATCACATTACTTGTTTTTATCTTAATTAGCGTTTAAAAATGAGCGAAATAAGCGAAATTCATCTAAATTTATAGTAATAAAGAAAAATAGAAACAGTTATATAAAATTACAATGTTTTATTTGTTTTGCAAAACCAGGAGTCCGGTTTCTACGATACCTACTGCGACTCTTAAAATGTCACATCACATTTTACTTACATCACGCTTTACTATCATCTACTTTCGTGGTTGCCAGTATTACTTATGTGCCACCATATGAGGAATGGGATGTTGGGTAACTAATAGTATTTGTCCTTGATATGACAGAGACGACAAAGCTATTCCTTTCAAAACAAAATCGATTCAGATGAATTCTCTATATTAAACAACTGACTACGAACCTTAGGACCTCCTGGTCAGAGGCTCTGCAGTGACATCAGTTCCTGCCCTGAGCCACCTAAGTCGTTGGTAATTAATTTAGGTACCTCATAGCGTGAGTACTGTTTCTGAAAGGTGTTTAGTTGAGAAGTTTGAATTTGAGCAAAAATTTCTTTTTAATAAATTGTTGAACATTGCTGTTTTTATTTCATGATCACTTCTTATAATCCTAAAAGTAATTTTCTTTCTTTCAGGAACATTGTTCGAAAATAAATTTGAAACAAGAAATGGAAAACATTGCTGATTAGCAAATTGTTTAGTGTTCATAGTGGTATTCATGGTGTTCTGATATCTCACTAACGATTAAAATACTCGTACAGCAATAATCGGCTTTGATGATTCAGTGGCTAACATGCCGGGCTACTGATCCCGGGATCAAACTCTGTCAAAGTCGGGGGGGGGGGGAGGAGATTTTCGTGCCAAAAAACGACGGCATGCATGTTTATACATGTACATAAGTGTTTATACATGCCGACGCTTGTCAGCATGTATAAACACTTGCCAGGGAAGGCCGATCCTGGCATGATTACATCCTCTAGCAATTGAGAACCAATGAGAGTTTCGATTGGAACCATTGAATAAGATTTCGGATATTGTGTCTTGCTCTGCGCTATCTGGAATGCAAATCAAATGTCACAAACGGCGCACTAGCGCCCCTACGGAACGAAATGACAAAGTATCCTGGGTATACTTGCTGATAAGAAGGTTCTAGCGCTACGAACTTCTGGAGACTAGCCAACGTACTAACCAGTGTATGAGATTAAAAGAAGAAAGAATAAGTACAACTATAGAAATGGAATTATTTCTTCGAGTTTCTTACAGAAAACATGACAGGTCAAATACTCAGAAAGGTAATTTAGATATTATATAATTATGTGTATTGTAAGACGAAATATCACAAGGAACAATTTTCGAAAGCTTAACTTCACTTTTGCTCACTCAGAATAAAATTTATATCAATATAAAATGAACCGTATACTGTTTTCCACCTATGCGTCTCCACTTTATCGTTTTTATTCATTTTTCATACAGTTTTAATAAAAGATTAAATAAAGTAGATACTACACACTACTGATTCTGCAGACCAATTTTTTTCGTTAAAGACTATTCACCGAACATTAGAGACGATTTCTTTCGTTATGGAGAAAAATAATAGTATGCTTTTAGTTAACGGGAACAATGAAGGGATGAAAATCTACGTAACGGTCAAAAATGAATGTACTTCTTAATTTTCAATGCTATTGCGTTCTGTTACGATAATATTATAAAAATAATCATTACTCCCGCAAATGTAACGGGAAAATTTGATATTTTTCCGTGGATGCAATAAAATAACGCATGAAGTAGAAATGTGGGCGATACAGGACAAAATGCTCCAAATATCGCTCGAACGGAAAATTACGCCATCAGTAAATCGATTAGTATCAAATAAATTATCAAACGATTACATTTAACGGAATTTTAAGTGAGCTGTGTACGCTTTGAATTATTTTAACGACACTGGAATCGGCGAGTACGGCGGTGGGAGGTGGAGTTGTGTGCAAAAACTGGCAGCAGTGGTAGCCGAGGGAAAAACTTTGAACTGTTGATAACGAAAGAGAAATGAGAATTAATTCAGCATCGAAGAAAGCGTCAATAAAAACGCACCATGTACAAATCATTACGTCACGTACATAAAACGAGGGAGTTAGACGTTAAAACCTGTCTTTTACGGCTGCGCATATCATTCTGAATCGCATTAATGTATGTAAAGAAAACACTGAAAGCATTGGTTGAAATAGCTTAGAGATTATAATTGGTTGAAATAGTTTATAGATGCTAGATGGGAGTCTAGCAGAAAGGAAAGCTTTTTTGACCGGCATTTTATATTCCGGAATATCTGAACTCATGACTGGTAAGAAATATTTGAGATCGCATTCTCTTATTAAGATTTTGTAATATTTTTATCTTGTGAAGCGAATTTAAAAACCACCCGTAAGTCAAAAATTGCGATCAGTCACATATTTTTAAAATTAGTTGGAGTACGATCCCTAGTATCCACACTCTTTTCCATTTTAACCTCACCAATTATATGTTTTGCTCATTGATGAATAAAAATAATGCCATCATATTTATGCTATAAAATATTGATATCATTCGAGGGGTTGTTAAGAGTGCCCTTGTGAGAAATAAATATTTCTATGGGTCAAATCTACGACACGTAAGGTCAAATAATATAACAGAAAACGGATAATAATGAGACAAGAACACCGTTGATTAGTAGTGAGTTTACAACTCGCATTGGAGGAGGGTGTATCTTGGTGCAACATGGGTGAAGAGGGGATGATCACGGCATATTCACTTCAATCCGAGGACCGCAACGGTGTAAGCCAAGGGACCGCAGACAATTCGCAGGGCGAGCAAGGTGCAGCCAGCGAGGGGGAACCGGGTGATAAAGCGGAACGGGGGGGGGTGCGTCGTCCGGAGCTAATGGGAATTCTCTTTGTCTCACCATAACTCGCGGTTAATATTCTCGATAAATATAATTACACATCTACAATATCGGCAATGAAATTGATCCTGCGTGGTCACGCGTGCGCGTGGGCGGGGGCGAGGGCGAGGGCGCCGGTGGCGCGGCCTGGTGGCGGAGGCGCCCCTCGCGACCGCCCCGTGCTCATCCGCTTATCTCTCCCGCGACCCGCGCCGCCACGCACGCTGCTCCACGCGGGCTGGCAAGGGGAGCCGCCGAGTTATGCGGCCCGAGATTTGCCAGGCAGAATGCGCCGATATCCGATTAAGCGTTCTTTCGCCTGCGTTTGAATGCGCTCTTTCGAAAATCGTCTGGCGGCCGGCTGCTCTGATCGGGAGGTTTCTCCTTGACGTTTCAGTCAACTGCCGGTGCAGTACCTAAACAAACGGGCTGCGCAGGACAGCAAGCGACTTGTTCTTCCTAATCCTTGTCCTCTCGTCTCTTCATTCACAAACACACACACACTTACTTCCGATTGATTTTTTAGTGATTTCGGGCGCGTCAACTACCAGGGTCATTAGTCCCGTAAGGGTGATGCATGGTTTTGCTCGGGAGGTGGTGATATTTGCCCCGCTGTATGGCGCGATTTGGCCGACCTACCGTCGACTAGCGGGGTTTTTCCCAACCAGGTATTTCCAACCAGCGAGGCACCGCCCCAGCCGGGACAAGCCCTACGCTCCCGACCGGTCTCCCGGCATGTGTGCATCTGTAGTGCGTGTTAGTGTAAGGGGAGAGGATAGGATAAGGAAGAGGTAGGAAAGATCGCGCGTGGTCCGTTGCCCGTTTGGTAGGGTATTGCTCCAGCATTCGCCAGGCGTTGATTGGAGAAACCACAGAAAACTACCGATCCGAGCTGACGGCCGCTAGGCTTCTTCTCCAGACAGCGACTTAATTCGACCTAGCTGAGAAGCTAGTGCCGCATATCCTGCCACCGTCGGGACTCGAACCTTGGATGGTAGGGACACAGGAGGGACCGCAGTGACATCAGTTGATGCCCTGAGCCATCTCTCCCGGTATAGTATACATCCGAGCTCTACTCTATCACATACATCGGGAGTTCAGTCAGGTGCTTTATCTCTTCAATGTTGTTCCGGTTGGAGAACGAAAAGTCTGAAAGCCGTCGTGCAATTCGGTCCGTATTCCATATCCGTGCAACGTGCAACTGCCCTGGCCCTGTGACGTGAAGAGCCTCTTGTAATAAAACAACTTCACTTTCGAGACTAATGAATTAAGTACGTGGCGCGCTCCTAAAATAATCATACCCAATTGTGAACTGCTCTGCCTCACACTGTCACTCAGGTGCACAAAAGAGGGGAGTGTGGATCGTGATTTCAAACACATTATTTGCAAATAAAATTATGCATTATTTCTAGTGTGACACTTTTAACCGTGAACGTAAAGTCAGAATATTCTGAGTTAAAAAATGATCCTGTCAATGATTATGAAATATTAGAATAGATAAGTTAAGGAATGTATGTATTTCATACGTCTCCATTTTAATACTTTAACATAAAACCTTTATTACTGCAACTTTCATTATTTAGTTTTATTGCGCTTTTTCGTCTGCAAAACACACAGTGCTTCACGAAAACTTCGGAGGTGAGTTGCAGAGTTACTTGCAGGGGCGTATTCCGTTAAGATAAATAAGCTACAGCATGGAATCGCAAAGTCCAAGGGACCTAAAAAAACTATTATAAAAAATTGCAAATTTGCGAAAAAAAATTATGAAAATATATTCATACAAATTTATATTTAGTTTCCTTATGTAAATAAAAATTAAATAAATTTAATAAACACGCAATTGGAGTTAAAAACACATTTATTCTAAGATCGGCATTTGCATTTCATGTAGGCCTACTACGTTTTGAACTTGTCGAAAGAATGACACAGTACGTCACACCAAAATCCATCATTGCGTTGTCAATGGCTGATTCAAACAGTCACTTTTCATATTCACGACATTTGGCGTTTTCGTGCACAAATGTTCAGGTTTCACAGACACGTTGAGGTTGACTTTTGAACTTTTTAAATGAAATTATTAAGAAATTGAACAGATGAAAGATCACTTAGTAAACTTAAAAAGGGTTAAAAACTATAGTGCTAATGAAACAAGACAAACTCCATTTACTAATAATAACGTTCAGTGAAAATGATAAGCTTTGAGGATTTATCTTTTTACGATACTATTACTGATTTTGTGAACAAAAAGTCAAGCACAAACTATTCCAAGCAGATTTTGGGAAAAAAGCCGCGGAGTCTTTTAGGCCGAGATTTGGGATATTAGATGCCCCAAAATATGGTATAATTTTTCTCTCGTTTTAGTTTGCACATGCAAATTTCTTCCTTTTTATTCTATTAATATATGTCTATTATGCAGTAATGTATTAATATTAAAGAGAAATAAATTACATTTTTGTTTATACATTTTCATCAATATTTCATGCAGTGAATACATTATGAATTTTGTGAAATTCCCTTGTATTTTTGTTTTCAATTTTGGAATTGTTCATTACATAAAACCCTCCAGTATAATGGTATGAAACTGTTTTCTGGGAAAATTGTAAATTCCACATTTAATGTTGGATTACTGGAATGCTAAACATAATGCGACCCAATATTTTATTTCATCGTTAGTAAATCATAGTACGAGTATATTAATTAAAATAAAAGAATAATATTATTATTTTATTCAGAATAGATTGTTACTTCTTGTAATGCACACTGACTTTCAGTTCATATTATTAGACATTTTACGTCAATTTTATTTTAGTCTCGTTTATTGTATAAATATATTTCATTATACTTTATATACAAAGAAAATTGGCTGTCTAACTATTGCAGTAAAACAACGTCAGTCTCAAATTTTGAACTAGCACAATGTAGAAGGTTCAAATATTTGCAGAATTATGTGTTATTCTTATTTTTTGTAAATTACGTACATTAAATCTCTGCATGTTTCATGCAAACAACTTAGCAATACATATTAAATTTATATAGATTTGCTTCGGAACATTTACATTTTACAAAGGTATTTTTTATAAATCATCACCTAAATGTTGAAGAGAATATGATGTCCTCTTTAGACATAAAAATAAAGAATTGCACAACATCGAAGTACATTCATCATGAGAACTCCGCTGATAACTTCTAATTGACATTAAAGCAGCTAGCATGTTGAATGAATTCTAGCTTCTTATGCACCTGTTTTACATTCAGTTTATACAGTATCCTTCTCAATTTCTCAAAATTTCTGACATTTTTCGTCGTTTTCTGTCATTGGCTTCCTACACTAGTCACAATATACAGTGACACGGAATACTTAGATGTTTAAATTATTGCATAGTACGTATAAAGATAAGGCAGTGAAAAACCAATACATGTACTGACGTTACTAACCTGAGAAACAGAAAGTTGCGCTATGCGAGAAAATTCACTGGATTCAGGTGATGGCATAAATATTACTGCGATCCGAGCTTTTATCCTCAAAATCTTTATCACTATCTGCATCGTCGCTTTCAATTAACTTCTGTTCATCGAATATTTCATGTAGAACTGAATCATAATTATCACTATCATAACTAAAGTCACTCAAGTCGCTGCAAACCTCACTTATTTCTTCCAAAACTTCATTTTCCATATCCACAAATCCGTTTTCTGTTATGATATAACACAATACAATCAATGTAATCAAATTTAAAACAAAGTCGAAAACAAAACGAAGCATAAAAGCACAAAATTCAGTCTTCGTTCATGACAAACAGTGCAGAATGGTGCGAAGCAACAGACAAACCCGCACAAACTTGTTTACATTGCAACTGTTGCTACAAGCAGTAATTTAGGACGCTAAGAGAATTATATAGTAAATTGTGCTTCGTTCTATTGGCGAAAGTTGCAACTAAATCAATTTGAAGCCCGTCTGTCAAAACACAGACCTTGAAAGAAGCCTCACCGTGAGTCGAACCCGTGACCTTCAGGGCCCTCGCCGGGAGTATTCCTGGGGCCCACTAGGGGGCCTCACGGCGACGTAGTGAAAACGCGTGTGGACCACACATGACCCTCATGGCAGTCAATATTGAAAGAGATTTCATTTGAGAAAACGTTTCTAACTTCATAATTGTTGTACGAACAGACCGAAAATCTTTCGAAATTTTAGAACTTAGAAAATCAAGAGTTTTCAAAGAAACTGAAACCGTCACCATTCTTTGAATCGTTCTTCACACTACCAAACAACAAAATTTAATAAAATATTACTGAGCCATTTTTTTATATTTTGAAAATGTCCCACAGGCTTAACGTAAAGTACCCCGCCAATATTAAAATATCGAATTCAAATTCAAGGGTCGAGTCATTAGCCAGATCGATTGCAGAAAATCAATTTTGGAGAAAATAAGCTGAAAGGTTTAGCCGCTAGCGTTGTTCACAAACAGATGGACAGACAGACGGACAGATAGACAAACGTTTTGCCGTCATTCAATTTTTCGGTATCTTCTGGATTCTTGCTACGCAATGTGTTAAACGAGGTTTTTCCAAACTTAGTAACTTGATATGTGTATTTTTTTCGTTGCCAGGGCCATGTATTAAGAGTTTTCCTGCTTTCCTGTTTTCCTTAAATTTGCCGTCTTTTCGCGCAGCATTATATAACTTTAAGAATAAGAATAAAGAAAAATATGCACTTCTCTAAAGAGTATAGCTGACGAGCCTGCAAACACATAATAACTAAGCAATGAAATCAATCAACCAACCTAAGGAGATCCACTCACCACGTCAGTCAGATCCGAAATGGCGCGTCCAGCATCAGCGCTGCTCCGGCCGGAATTCGAAGGCGAGCGTTTGGCTGGAGAGGCGAACGGTGCCGATGTTCCCAAGGGCTCTCGAAGACGTAGAACGGCTATGAATCATTCGCGATCCAACATTTTAAATAAACTGGGTGAGATGTTGATTAGTAATATTTGAAAAGATATCGCCTAGTTCTAATGTATTAAGGTGCTAATATATAAAATACTTCTCTATATTATGTTAACCTTGCCAAGATGGCGAAGCGGCGAGAGCGGCGGGGGCAGCGAGGGCGACCCGAGGGCGCGAGGGCCGGCGAGGCGCGAGGGGTGCAGGGCGGCGAGGGCGTCGAGGGCGGCAAGCGGCGAGGCGGCGGGGGCGGCGAGGTGGCGGGGCGGCGAGGCGGAACGAGGCGCGAGGGCGGGGGCGCGAGAGTCGGGGCGGCGGGGGCGGCGGGGCGGCGGGGCGGCGCGGGCGGCGGGGCGGCGGGGGCGGCGGGGGCGGCGGGCGGCGGGGCGCGGGGGCGCGGGGGGCGGCGGGGGCGGGGGCGGCGCGGGGCGGCGGGGCGGCGGCTGGGCGCGGGGCGGCGGGGCGGCGGGGGCGCGGGGGCGGCGGGCGGCGGGGGCGGCGGGGCGGCGGGGGCGCGGGGCGCAGGGGCGGCGGGGCGCGGGCGGCGGGGGCCGGGGCGGCGGGCGCGGGGGCGCTGGGGCGCGGGGGCGGCGGGCGGCGGCGGGGGCGCGGGGGCCGGCGGGGCGGCGGGGGCGGCGGGGGCGCGGGGCGGCGCGGGGCGGCGGGCGGCGGGGCGCGGGCGGCGGGGGCGGCGGCAGGGCGGCGGGGCGCGGGGCGCGGGCGGCGGGGGGCGGGGGCGGCGGGGGCGACGGGGGCGGCGAGGCGGCGAGGCGGCAGGGCGGCAGAGGCCGGCCGAGGCCGGCGAGGGCGGCAACCCGGCGAGGGCGGCGAGGGCGGGCGAGGCGGCGAGGGAGGCGAGGGCGGCAGAGGGCGGCGAGGCGCGAGGGCGGCAGAGGGCGGCGAGCGGCGGCGAGGCGTGGCGCCCAGGCGCGTAGGGCGTAGCGAAGCGGCCGTCTCACGCTCCTGGAATGCGTCACTGTCACCGCCTCGCGACGCGGAGCAGCCGTCCGCCCCTTTCGGCCCCTAAGCCCCCCACACTCGAAAGCCCCCACGCCCGCGCGGTCTCTCCCGCACGCCCGCCAGCTCGCGCTTTTCGTCCTCGCGCCTCAACTTTTGCGAGAAGGCGTTCTCCTCAGAAGTAGTTAGGGTACAGCGCACAACCTGTCCTCCAATTCGTTTTATTCAAATGCTTCAACCTCATTCACTCATTCACCCATTCTCAATCACTGTGTCGTACAAACAATTTTTTTGTTCTTAGTAATCGTGAGTTCACGACGTTTCCAAGCCCTTCGCGCTCCCTTCTCGCAAATTTGAGGGAACGATCAGAGTTTTTTACCTGTATATCTAATATGCGATGATACGTAATTCATATTGTTTCTCTGCAATATTCTAGTCGGTCAGCTAAGGATTCATGTCTTAAACCATTGCTTTTCATAAAGGCATTTTATTCTAAAATGTGTCCAAATTGGCTATGAGCTAATATTAAGCAAGGAATTTTGTTGCAAAGAATATATAAATAGCAGTAAAATGAACTTTTAAAATTAGCGGTCGGGTTTTTATTGATTCAAATGTTTTTGTCATTTGCGACACTTTATTTGACCTCATGAGTGCACGCCCTACTGAATCTGTCCCCTTTAAATCACGGGGTTTAAGAATGTTATTTTTAATGTAATTGGTTAAATTTTAATAAAATAATATTTTTTTGCTGAATTTCTTAGTAACCATCTATTAGGTACCCGTTCTGCCACAATAACCGCCTGCCACCTAACGTTTCCTTCCTGCAGTTCGCCGTCTGGCACCACAGTCATAGCCCGTCTGCGCGCCTATCTGCAAGCAGCCAGTCGTTTTCGCGTCTCTTCCCCTCCGGGCTCTTGGGTTTTACGATTAGTTGACATTTATTTTTACAAGCACGACTTGCAATACAACTATTGCTCTTGGTTGACAGCTCTCGGCGTTCTCTGTTCAGAACTTTCGTGATATAAGCACTGTTTTTCATTAACAATTGTCATTCAAAAATACTTCTAGTCGTAGCTATTGTGCTTAAGTTAAATGTATTACATTATTTGAAAATTACGTAATAAATAATGAGAAACTGACCGTAAATAACTGTGAGGAATTTGATTAGATCCAAATGCTTTATGCCAAATGCCTACTCTTTTAAGTTTTAATGCCTACCTACTGTTCAATTTCTGCACTCCATCTTACTACGCTTGTTGCCTATCTTCGTACTCATTTGCCAGCTCGACGGCCTTCTACCCTCTTATTCCGCGCCATCAATTTTGATGGTTGTGTAGCAATAATTTGTATTTGAAAACATAATTCAACATGATAATAAGATGATAATAATTATTTATCTCGTTCACGATAGTACTCTCTCTTTTTTTTTTTGCTTAGGACTTTCATGATCCAAACACTGCATTCTATCTGAATTGCATTCTTAATGTCTTCCAGATGCAGCTACTGAACTAAAAAGAAATACTCATAGGAAAATATCATTAATAGTAGGAAACTGAACAATTCTAATAGTACGGTTTGTGTTAATCGCATCATTATCGCATCATCGTTTTTATCGCATCATTTCAGCTTAAGCTTGTGACTTTTCATCAAACCTAGTCGTTCTTATTGTTGTGCTTACCCCCTGTTTCTTTTCTATGCTTCGCCATCTCGTTGTATGCTTGACGCTCGTCTGCGCGACCAACTGCAAGCCAGCTAAGCGACCCAGAACTATTTATGACACTCAAGTACATCTGCAGACCATCCATCATCAGAAATTATGAAATAATTTCATTCCAAAATACTTCATGCTGTGCTATTAACGGAACCTGTCATACTATCTGAAGAACATTCCATAAAAAAGTAAAATTGTGCTCAATGCGGAGCGTCTATAATGCCGAATTCTGACTGATATACACATAAATAGCGGTCCTGCCAAACGTAAAGGGTGTAGTGTTGCATTGCATAATGAGGTATCTTGTCTAATACAGAACGAAATACTGGTTCCTTGAGCAAGTTTCACTGTAATGAAGAAGAGAATAATACTACATTAGTGTGTAGGAGTTGATTCAATGATCGTAATCCGTTTTACTTCATTTCACCCGATGATTGCAAGCCCTACCAAACCTCCCCACCCACATTTTTATGCCCACTGTTTCCTTTGTGCACTCCACCGTCTCGTACCACACTCGCCCGTGTGCGCGCCCATCTTCCAGCAGCCCGTCGTCCCCGCCCCCGCCCGCCC
>BOPP01000064.1:1923349-1934418 GCA_017312745.1 Gryllus bimaculatus
AGTAGTGGCATTCCCGGAACCATTACATACTCGCTCACTCATATTTCCAGAGGGGAAAAAAAGCTATCGTAGAGAAGGACGGAATGTGAGTGCGGGGCTCGAAATGACTGAATCGCGACCCTTGCGGTTCCGCTTTCCCATGCAGCGACCGGCGCGGAGTGGCGTGGCGTGGCGTGGCGCGGCGCGGCGCTTCGCCTCTCTCCCGCGCGCAATCTCGCGCCTACTCCACCGGCTCCGCCATCAAGAGTCGTATACAAGCAGGTCACGCCCGCTCGCCTGGGAGGGGCCAGCGATGGCCGGAATTAACTGCATGCTATTCCCAAAACCCCCGCTTCGGCCCTCCCCTCGCATCCACACGCCCCTGCCAACGGCCTCGAAACAAACGCGAGGAATAGTTTGACAATGACAAGTTCGCACCGCGCTCCAAGCGTAAGTTTCCTCAACTAATTCCCGCTCCGGCCGCGCCCGCGCGAAATCTCGCAAAGTCTCCCAACAACGACGACGACTTTAGGTCGGTGTAGTGTGTTTTCCTGTCGCTCCGTGACAAATTCGCGTTCCATTTATAACTATCTCGATTAATTAAGCGATTTCTAAACCCCGGCCGTAATTATATTTCCTGTTTCTCGACTCGATTTTCCTGCAGTGGTGCGAGAAATTGATTGATGCCAGTTTGCTGTTGTTCCTGGAAGTATGTTTTGTAGGCGAATAAGAAATTGTTGCAGGATAATTAATTGTTTCTGGAATCGGTTGGTAAATTCTATGGCTTTATGCGGAGTAGTTCCCACGAACACTGGTTTTCAAAAGGTTCTCGTTTTCTGTTCCTTTGTGTGTACTTCTTGTAATTATAGAAAGGTATACTCTTTGAACTTATATCCTTCGAGAAACAAATTGTACCCGGAGCGGCGAATAAATGAAATTATACAAAATAGAACGGAAATAAGATATTGAGTGCCTGTCGCACTAATATCGTTACTTACTTACTATTATGTTTATTGAACATTATTTATATTTTTGAAGTGTTGCAAATAAACGTATATAAAAATAATAAAAATAAAATATATAAAAGTCGTTCATATAACAAAACACATTCCTGAAAATAAAGACCGCGCATTTCAAAAAAATTGTTTTATGACATACCTGCATGTAAAGTTCCATACAATTAACAAACAGCCGTGCCTTGTGGTCTCTTTTCCGCGGCTTTGATGCGATGGAGAGACCATTTGGGGTGCATACCAGAATTCGAAAGATTAGAACGCGAAAGATGTAGGTATTGTAATGGCTTAAAGGCCTTCGGCCTAGCCACATAGGATCAAGTAAGCTAATTTTCTGTATTAATTACCTATTAAATAAAATAATACGATTAACAAATCTGAAAAACATAATGTGAGCTCATTGTAAAATCACATAAATATTTTTGCAAACATTTCTTTTCATTTTTTAAAGAATAATAATATTTATTACACCCAACTTAAAGTACTGGTCTATTTACAAGTGAAACTCATTCATCCCCCGAAGAGGTCAATGAAGTTAGTAATTTTGTTATTTTCTTCTACTGAATTCCTTTTGCTAGATAGGAAATGAAATGTTTTTAACATTCATTGTAATATGCCATAATACTTATGAAACAAAAAATTCACCTCCAAAAATGGATTTTTCTGAACCTTTTCAGAGGTTTTGACTTCATCAAAAAATAAAATAAACTATAATTGCTACACCCAAACTCCAGAGTTTCAGTAATCAAAAGAACAGACCAAATGTGCCTTGGCTAAAAGGCTCAAAGAATCCAAAAAAGTGACAGTGAATTTCATTTGCTATTAATTGACTGTATCTCCCCCTGTTGAGCGCAGCCGCTGCGTGCACCTTGCCTCGAGTTGCGCCCCGATGTCCAGCGGCGTCGCGTCCGACACGGGCGAATGGGCGGCGGGGCGCTTGTACCAGCAACGCGATCAGGGTTGTCGGCGTGGGGGAGGTGCGAGCGCGCTGTTGTCAGGTGTTGCGCAAACAGCCCGTTCGCTCGCTCCGGTCCCGCCCGGTCCCGCCCGGTCCCGCCCGGCCCCGCCCGGCCCCGCCCGGCCCCGCCCGGCTCCGCCCGGCTCGCCGATTGTGCCGCGCGACGGAATCTAATAAATTACCGGCACTTCGCGCAATTTTACGGCAATTTGACGGCCATAACCGCGGATTAGCACAGTGCTGCGGGCGCGAGGCTCCGCGAGCGGGGGAGGCTGGCGTGAAGTCCCGAGTTCGATTGCCAGCGTTCCCTTCCTGCCCTGTCCCCCACTCCATCATCATTCGCTCGCCACCGCTCCTATCGTGGGAGGTCACGCAGTGAATTCATTGTATCCTTGAGAACGGTGTAGAGAAATCCTTTCTTTGAGTGAACGAAATCGAATGCTAAAAAATGGTACAAGAACATTGCACAAACTTTGATACAAAGTGAGTAATGAACATGAGTAATGTTATATCATTTCCCCACAAAATTTCAATTCTATACTTGATTAACATATAGTGATGATACATTAACACCTGTAATTTTAAAAAAAAATCACAATAAAAGAGTTTTTACGAATAGAAAACCATGCTGTTCAGAATGTTTTTATATTAAATAATAAGGAATATTCAGATAGTATCCAAATCATAGGTCATAAATCAGCTAACAATACATATTGTTATTGTCATGTTTTTGCCAGTTGCCAAAATAATGTTCGGCCGTTAGTGCGTATTTCACTGTCATTGCGCGGATCCGTAATTGTGACAAATAGTCAAAGTCCCCAATGTAATTTTGTGTTCGAGTTTGGTTGCTTAATAAAAACCTTGGGCAGGGAAAGCATTGATATACGTTTAGTTCTAAACGAAAACTAATCGAATTATTTGGGTATTTACGGAAATATTTGAATTAAGGGCTAAGCCATTATGTTTGCATTCTGATTATTGAGTGATATTACTTATGTTATTAAATTACATAGCTTTTAGAACCGCTATTACGAGAATAGACGTGAGCGAATTCCTGACCGTTATGCAATTCGTTTCAATATTTCACTTTGTTAATTTGCGATTTAACGTCATAGATTTCTTCGTATAAACATTATAAACCTGTTTTAATTCTGAGTTACAGATCTACTTACCTTATCATAATTAATCTTTCGTAAACCTTTGAGATGTATTTGTTTCCGATTTCTGAAAGATTCATTCCTGTAAAATTCTAGATGTTTTTCTTTGTCGGAAAATACGAAAAATCTAACATGAGGTCCACTTTTGTAATCGAGTAGTTGCCCCGAACAGGGATCTAACCGAAAAAATTCCTTAAATTAGTGAAGAACAGTGAAAAACTGATCTATGAGATTCAAGGCAGTGCCCCATGAACTCAGATCAGCTCACACTCGTCGGTAAAGAACATAGTTTTTATTCGAAAGTAGACCTTCGAATCTCCCCCCTCAGCAAGCAAGGGAGCGGACGCTAACCTATTAATTGTTTAGCTCTTTACTGTTCAGAATTTCCATAGAGGTCGAAAAAGGACAAATATCGAGGAATAGAAGTAATATATGCATATGATAATAGAAGGAATAGAAGTAATAGGCGCATATGATTCCCAGTGTTTGTATACAGCTTCTGGTCATCCATGGAAGGAAGACGCGAGACACAAAGAAGGGTTGAGTTCCCTTTTTTAAGAGCGATGCCATGCTTAGATGCATTTAGTAGAGTAGACAGGAGATTCAAGGCTAAGCAGAGCAATGAAGGTCTTAAAGAGTCACCCTGGAAAATTCTTCGGCGGTTGTGTATAGTATTTGTGTGGACGGATTGTTTTCCATTAGAGAGATACAGTTTTGTATTCCATCGACTCACCGCCGTTTTTAGGAAGTTTTGGATAAACGGATGGACTTAGCATACATCCAAACATTGAAGGAGCCTAGAATGAGGCACGGTATCGAATGCTTTAGTATAATTTATGCAGCATGCGTAGAAGTTTCTTTGTTTTTCAAACTCTTGCCCTATAATTACATTGACCTATAATGAGTCGCTCCTTGCATTCGTGCAATCCGGCTCTACATCCTTCCTGTTCATACGTTAGATGTTCCGTTCCTCAATGTGTGTCATCATCATTTGTGTAACACATGCTGTTGAATTGAATTGAATTGAATTTGCCTTATTTTACGTGGCGAGACTCGGGCCATCAGGCCCGCTCTTCCGTCTGACCACGCAAATTTCACTACGCTCCTTTCACCAACTAGGAGAGAAAGGAGGTATTTCTTGGGCGAGAAACAGGCGATTTGAAGTTAGCTCAGAGGCGTCATTTAGGCTTGAGGATCTTTTACATGCAAGTAAATCTACGAACATGGGACAGCCGGCTTTACTTCCCCTCCGAAGGAAGGCGTACGAAGGATTTTTCGCCCTTAAAAATCCACGGCTTCGATCGGGTTTGAACCCGCCAACTTGGGTACAACAGTCCAGTACGCTAACCATCGCCGCCGCCCTGTTATATAGAAAGTTTGAAGACAGGTTATAGGACTGAACGTCGAGGGGTTTTTAGTGTCACCCTCCTTTGGTAAGAAGAACGGTCTACCTTCAGTGAGAAAGTAAGGCAGATATTCTGGATTGTGAAGAAAGTATTGAATTATATGATGATGTATGCTGATAAATACTTTCATCCAATAATTGTACAGGCCATCACCGCCCGGTGCCTGCAGTTATGTGCTTTGTTCAAAGCTGCTTGAACAACTTCCACGGCGATAATTCGTTCACCCATTAGAGGTATATCTCGGTGTCTCATATTCCATTTCAATCCTCGTCCTATCTGGGTTGTGAGAGACAGCAGATGACCAGATAGGCTTCCTAAAGACCTCTATCTGTGGCTTTGTGGGGAGCTTTGACTCTTTCATATCACTTACACGCCCTTTGTCCTTTGAAAGATTCCTGTAGAGTGCTTTCTGGCTCCTGTTAAAAAGAGTATACTGTTACCTGCTCATAGTGTAATTCCTATTGTGTCGAAGGTGTTTTGTTAACGCCAAAAGCTTTTGTCGTTGAGTGTCAAGATGTTCTGTTATTGTTGAATTCAAGAGCTCGTGCTTCATATGTATTTTTGTATTGCTAAGTATGTTATTCACATTTCTTTTCGCTTTTTCTGAGGTATTTCCTTTTTGAAATTGTGTGAGTCTCCCAATATCTCTCATAATGCGATCTATATGATTCACCAGCTGTCTTTCCCAAGGTGGTATTCTTTTTTCACTTCGATCATTGTAGGCAGTTGCTAAGCGGCTGAAAAGCTTGCAATCGTTACATATTGAAGCCACAACCGCAGCACAATAAATTGTTTTGTCGACCTCTTCGAATGATGGTCTTTGTCGTAGATGCTGCTGCAGTACTTTGTCATTCAAGTCGCTGATAGCTCTTGCCAATTTCTTCGAGCAATTTTGTCTCGTAATGAACGGTTCAGTGGGTCAGTTCCTTCGAATTACGCAAGTGCGACTGCAAATTCAATGTAAATTCTGAGAACAGTGAATGTATCAGCTGCGCAAACTCAAAATGACAATGGGATGAGCATGTCAGAAATGATTGATGATGAGAGTAGTAAAAAGGTGATAATTCGCAATGAATTTGTAGTCGCACTTGCGGAATTCGAAGGATCTGACCCTCTTAACCGCTGTCTCCCGTGATAAATCATGCCCTAAACTTACGGTACTAATAACCATAGCATTTGGCGCACCCGGAAACAAGAAAAAATTAAATCAATTGAAAAGGCCTACGTTGCGGCAGAAAAAATTGCAGTGAATTCCCATCATCCGTCTCACGCTAAGCAGGCCCGTACTGAAAAACAAAGGGTAAAAAAGTGAAAAAAGTACGCAGGCCTATTTTTCTTCTTTATGCGCCTGTCGCCTAATTCGGACCCAGCGAGCGGCGCGTGGGGCGACGCGGGGCGTTCGTCATTTGCGCGGCGCTCGTGGGGCGTGTCGCTAAAAACGCGCTTTGTATGCCACGATGCGAGCGATGGCCGTGCGGGATAACGCCGTGAGTTCGCCGCCGACCTCGATGACCCCGGCGGCCCCGCCCCCGCCCCCGCCGCCGTCGCTGTCGTCTCGCCGCGTCGCCGCCGCCGCCGCCGCCGCCGCCGCCGCCGCCGCCGCCGCCGCCGCTTGTGTCCCCCTCCGCGAGCGTCTGCTCTCTGACGCCACGGGGGTAAGACCAGCATTAACGGATGGGGGCCATGGTAGTTGTGGTGGTACTTGTAGTTACGGAAATCAGGTAAATAGTACCCATTTGAATCGCAACGTGAGAAGGGCTTTTAATTTAGATACATAGATAGTTAGATTTATTATTTATCCAGTTAGGTATAGAACCAGGTAGCAGAACACTACAATTGACATATTACAACTAAGAATACTAATACACTGTAATTTTAAAGCATTTTAAGGCAATAATAACAATAATATAACAATAATATAACAATAATATAACAATAATATAACAATAATAACAATAACAGCACTACCTATAAACCTTATGACTGTCCTGCACGGAATTTTTAAGTAATAAATACACTGCACTTCACTACACTTGCACGTGACTTCTCTATTGCACTACACTTCACAACACGTCACGACACTACAATTCAACTACTACTTTAAATATAATTGTATATTTAACAAACCAACGCATTTAATAGTGATTATCACAATACTAATAATAATTTTAAAAAAATAATTATAATAAAATTATAACTAAAATAATAACTATTTTATAAGCCTAACTTATACAAATATCCTAAGTTAATCTACTTTTAAAACTTTGTACACCTAGAGGAAAGGGATCCATTTAACTTAATTTAAGGGATCCATTTTACTTAATCTATTTTGATTTACCTGTTAGATATACGTTTATTACTCCGTGTAACTGGACAGTAAAATAAACGCCTGAACTCTCCTTCAAACAGTTCCCAATTCTGCCGAGGGATCTTCAATAAGCTCCAACGATATTTTTACTTGTCATGTACGATGAGCGTGTAATCGATTTTCGCGTCCCATAATTCCACTGGCTTCGAGAGGGTATCGAAGTAAGTATGGGAAGAACAGGCTGCAAGGCAATTGTTTGTGCTACTGTAATCGATACAGTGAAGGAATGTTTTTTGTACGCTGTCTCGAATCCTTCCCCGCTTGTTCTTTTAACATGCTCTCGAGTCTTTGTTCAAACAATTCTTGTGAGTGCAATAATCGTCCGCAATGTTTACTCCGGGCCTCGTTCAAAACCCCAATGGCACCGTCCACTATCGATGTTTCCCTATATTGTCGACACTTCCGCCCCAATTGTATCCTCAGTGCTGCATTCTCTTGAAGTACGTGTACCGCTGCAACTGCTGCAGGCGTCGACCTACCCTTCCTGTAATCAAGGAACATTTGTTTAAGCACGCTCTACAGATAGCTACCACAGTAGGTGGCACTTTATGGATATTTGCATAACCTTCTCTGCAATATTTGTCTTCAGATGTCTACAATTCGCGACTACAGACCCCTCGCAGATGTCAAAAACACTGTCAATTATGTCACGAGCCAACCAGGACTTGCACCGTCCTCTCGCCACCTATCCATTGACTCAGACGGTAACACATCCTTCCTCACTCACCACCACTACTAATTTCACGTCACCATCATAATGGGGATAGCGTGATGGGGTCTATCACCCTTTCTTCTGAGGATGCTTCCCGTCAGCTCCTCCTATTTCCGCCACACGTTCATATTGTAGCGTCGTGCCGCGCTCAAAACAGACAACCACATGGAAATCGGCGAACATCGCCGGATGTTAAACAAAGGGCGGAGTGATGACGCACTGGGACTTTCCGTGGACGTACCGGCCAGAGCGGCTTTGGGGAAGGAGCAATGGGGGGTGGAGGGTTAGCGCTAAAAGGGCCTATTCAATCCAGGAGAACAATGCCCCCAGTCCTTCTTGTTCTAGCGCGTCGGCGACAAGGTGAAAGCGCGGTGTTCTGTGCGTGTTTGGTGAACTAAGGCGAGGGGAACCGGCAATTCATTGTCCGTCAATTTGCGAGATGCGGTAGATGGTCTTCAAAGTAGGGCGGCGTCGTACAGGGAACATCGGTGGTATGTTGCGGGTGTGGTAGACCGTTCTTTTAATTATCTCTCCTTGTAAGTGGGTCTATTCTATTGAGTTCATAATACTGAGCATGGTAGTTGTTAAATTGAACTACGGTCTACATTGTTAATAAATCTACTGTTTTACAAACCACTCTCGTCTGCGTTCGATTACACCCGTTTGACGCCACAGTATCCATAGTCTCGGTTTTCTGGATGCCTACTGTACAATCACTTATTTCGTTTCCACATTGGCACCGTTATATCATCGGAGACAGAATTGTTTCATTGTTTCATTGGCTCTTGCAGCTACTTCTGCTGGGTCCTTTTTCATTACTAATTCTCCATCGTTTTTAGCTCTTTACCACTACTATCGAGTACTGTTTTATATAAACAAGATTTTAAGTGGATCACCAGACTGATCATAAGTAACTCAATAGCCATTTCGCATTTTTTTTGTTATTTAAGTTCGCATCAGCTACTAGGTCATTAGCGACCACTATTGCTTGTAACGGTATGGTAACTGTGAGGATGACTCGATAATGATGATGATAAGGGGGGAAGGACGAACACAATTCAACTATGCCCGAAGCGGGACTCGAACTCGCGATCCTTTGGTCCGTATGGGCATTTCTAAATGTTTATTATAATCGTCTTGCTAATAGTTCTTTTTCCTTTTCCTTTATCTCTAAGAAGTATGGAGAAAATTATGTCATGCTGCACAGAAAACGGCGAATTATCGGGCCAAAACGGTTATTATACGGCTCTGGCAACGAAAAAGACCCTCGGTGGCTCGTTTGTGAGTGTGCCACGTAACCCCGTGTTCGATTCTCGGCAGGGCCAAAATAATTACTTTCCTTACAAATGTCCTAGAATATATTGCTGTGTGACGATGAGAAAGCCCACCCTAAGGTTATGAAGACCAGAGTATGCAGTGAAGGGATGGCTTCGTGCTAATCACACAAACGCCTTATCCCGTGGCATAGTCTGGGTCACAGCTGGTCAGTCAAGACCCCTAACGGCCTGTTGAGGCATAGGACAAGACAGGTACCGAAAAAGGACACAAGTCCTGTTGCTTAATTTAGGGGGGAAATCCGCTATCACATGGTGTTCTTGATACAAAAAAATGTGAATGACTGACCGTCTGCCATTCCGCCTGTGAACACCACTAGCTGCTAAACTATGTGTAGGATTCTTTTAAATTGAAGAAAATTTTTTCCATCTGGCTCGAGTTTTGAGATATTGAAAAACATTCTTCAAAATTTAGTGGTACTTTACATCAAGCCCACAGGACATTTTCAAAATTTCCTCAAAGAAGTCTTCAAAAATTTTCTTTAAATTTCTTGTAAGAATAGAGTAAAATACACTTATAATGGTGGCATAAATGCAATTTTCACTGTTTAGTCTAAACTTTCGGTAATTGCAAAAGTTTGAATTTTTATCAGCGTCTTCCTACAATAACAAAATTGAAGAGAGAGATTTTTCCTTCAAATGAAATTAGTTCTCCATATTGAGTTCTTTCATTAAGGTCATGTACATTGATTTAAAAATTTTAGAAGTGCAATTAATATTGAGTGAAATATGTGCAATTAAATATAACGAAAACAAGATTTTCTCAAAAACAGTTCCAATTTTTTCTTTACACTTTTGGTAGGGATAGTACTAAATGTATTTTATAAGATTTTTTCGAAAATTAAAAAAAACATTAGTCGACTTGTCTTCCACGTCGTTAATATTTACTTGGGCTGTTATTTGTTCACATTAATGGGTTTAAATGTGTATGTACTTTAAATAATATCAGATAAAGTTTCTCGAAAACTCAACAGTTTTCTGTGAAAACGAACTGACAATTCATCATATTCAGAAACACTCAAACGCCATTTTCTCAAGAGACTCCAAATTTTGTCTTCAATCTTTCCCAACATATAGTGCTAATTGAACTGTTCAATATGACGTAAAGTTTATTTTTCTGTATTACTTTGTTTAAAAATATACACAAATGTATTTTTTTAAATATCTCTCACATATTTAATATGCACACTTCTAGAGATTTGAAAATAATATGGCATTTATGACTAGTAGTGCTTGGAATAACTGTATATGAAGTTTTTCGAAATCTCAATAATGTTCTCTAAAAAGACATTTACATTTCGCATTCACAGTAACGCTTAAATGGAAATTTCTTAAAAACCACTCCAAATTTTTCAATGAAAATTGTGATTCAGGAGTAGGTTTTTTTATATTCATAAAGTAATAATTCGCTTATATTATTAAAACCGAAACATTGAGAAATTTTCAAAAAAATATTCTTTGAGCGGCGATAGATGTTAGCAGGCAAGAGGATGAGGCAAGTCAGAATAGCTAGACCAACCAACGAAAATAAAAAACTGATGCAGGAAAGTCTGTGCCATTTTGTAACACCACTAGTTATACATTATATATATTTGTTTATTAATTTCATTGGATTACTTATTTACTCAATTACGTATCCGTGTACACTGCCTGTCTCCAGCCCCACGCGTTCGCTCGTGACCCGCCATCTCACCATCGCAGCGCAGCGCTGGCACCCGCGTGGCCCGACGCTTTTCTAACTTGTAATCTGCCGGAGGTCGCCTAGCAACGCCATGCGGCCGGGGATTTACACACGGGCGGTGCGTGGCGCGGCGCGAGGTCGCGTGCGTTGCTCCGCTGGGCGTCAGCCGCGTCGCGCCACGGAGACCCCGAGCGGCCTTGACGCGGCGCCCTCAGCTGGAACTACGGATCGGGTTGCTGGTGAGGAGCAAAGAGAGAAAAAAAATGGCCAGGCAAACGCAGGAACGCAGGTTATAAAGGGACTCGTATAGGCTGGGGTACGTGTACACGTGGGCTTCCGCGGCTCGAGTTCATGACTTCTAGTCTGTCCGGGTGACGTCGCATCGTTGGCTGAGAGGCTGACGTTTTGCCTGTCGTATCGCAGTCTTCGTCAGGGTAGTGACTTCAGGATAGTGACTTCAG
>BOPP01000064.1:1965241-1999783 GCA_017312745.1 Gryllus bimaculatus
GGCGTGTTCAACTGCTGTAGCGACATCGTAGTTGTAGTAGTGTCGTTATGCATGTGTGATTATGGGTATCATTGGGCAGCGGACAGATTGATCAGTTTGAGAGAGATTGTTTCATGTTGTCCTGGTCCAATCTGCGGTCCGTGTCACTGCTGTGGACATCGTATTTGGTTGTTGTTTAGTGTTGATGGGTATCATTGGGCAGCGGACGATTCGATTAATTGAAAGATTGTTTTTCATGAGTCCTGGTCCCATGCGGCGTGTCAACTGCTGTGGCATCGTATTTGGTGTCGTTATGTTGTATGGGTACTCATTGGGCAGCGAAAGATTGACAGTTTGAAAGATTGTTTCATGAGTCTGGGTCAAACTGCGGCGTGTCAACTGCTGTGGACATCGTATTTGGTTCGTTAGTGCTGTTGGGTAACTCATTGGGCAGCGAACAGTTGATCAGTTGAAAGATTGTTTCAACGAGTCCTGGTCAACTGCGGCGTGTCAACTGCTTGTGGACATCGTATTTGGTTGTCGTTAGTGCTGTATGGGTACTCATTGGGCAGCGGACAGATTGAATCAATTGAAAGCATGGGTTTCATGAGTCCTGGTCCAACTGCGGCGTGTTCCCAACTGCTGTGGACATCGTATTTGGTGTCTGTTAGGTGCTGTATCGGGTACTCATTGGGCAGCGGACACGATTGATCAATTGAAAGATGGTTTTCATGAGTCCTGGGTCAACCTGCGGCGTGTCAACCTGCATTGTGGACATCGTATTGTGTCGTTAGTGCTGTATGGGTATCATGGCAGCGGACAATTGAATCTATTGAAAGAATGGTTTCATGGTCTGGGTCAACTGCGGCGTGTCCACTTGCTGTGGACCTCGTATTTGTTGTCGTTAGTGGCTGTATGGGTTAACTCATTGGGGCAGCGGAACAGATTGATGCATGTGAAAGATGGTTTCATGAGTCCTGGTCAACTGCGGCGTGTCAACTGCTGTGGACATCGTATTTGTGTCGTGTAGTGCTCGTATGGGTACTCATTGGCAGCGGACTAGATTGATCAATTGAAAGATGGGTTTCCATGGGAGTTTCCCCTGGGGGTCAACTGGGGCGTGTTCTCAACTGGCTGTGGACATCGTATTTGGTGTCGTTAGTTGTTGTTATGGGTACTGCATTGGGCAGCGGACAGGGATTATTCAGTTGAAAGATTGGTTTTCCATGTGTCCTGGTCACTGCGGCGGGTGTCAACTACTGGCTGTGGACATCGTATTTGGTGGGTCGTTAGTGCTGTATGGGTACTTCCATTGGGTGGGCAGCGGACAGATTGATTCAGTTTTGAAAGATTGTTTTTCACGAGTCTGGTCCGCAACTGCGGCGTGTCAACTGCTTGTGGACACCATCGTATTTGGTGTCGTTTAGTGCTGGTATGGGTACTCATTGGGCAGCGACAGATTGAATCAATTGAAAGATGGTTTCATGATCCTGGTCAATGCGGCGGTGTCAACTGCTGTGGACATCGTATTTGGGTGTCGTTAGTGTTTGTTTATATGTTTTTAGCGCGTGAGGTGGCGGTTTTCTGCTGGCTGGAGAGATCCTACGTCGACTTGCGGGGATTTTCCCCATCCAGGTAAATCTTCCATCAGTTTGCGCACTGTCCCAGATAGAACGAACTCTAAGCTCTAGAATGGTCTCTAGTTCTGTGTTGTAGTGTAGTGAATGTGGGTGTAATTGTGTGAGGGTGAGGATAGGATATGTTAGAGGAAAGACATATCATTCGTCGACCCTGGCCCGTTTGTTAGGGACTTGCTCCGGCACTTGCTTCGTGTTAATAGGAGAAACCATTGAAAAATACCAACCAAAAGTTGGCCGCTTTAAATATCATGTAAACAGCGACTGAATTCGACCTAGCTGACAAGTTAATCTTCCTACTGCATCTTCGGAACTCGAACTGTAGGACTTTTTCAGTCCAATGAACTGAAGTTACATCGGACACTTCAGCCGGACAGACTGCTCGAATTTTTACTCCGAGACAAAAGTTCAAAGCTCTGTCGATTTATGTGGAATTTGTGGTGGACAAAAATGGCTTCCGGCAGATTTTTTGCCCCGGAGTTCTTCCATTTCTGCCGCTTTTTATTCCAATAATGCTACATCATCATTCAAAACATATCTTGGTATCAACTTACCCACCAAAACCATTCATTCAGGTATGGTCACAAGGCTCAGGTCCTGCATCGTGAGGAATATACCAAACAATATTCGCAGCACAGGTGGATTCACCAGGCGCAGTAGTAGTGTATTGGTTAGTCTAGTAGCCTTCTATTTCAGTGTACATGGGGTTCAAAATTCGAGCGATGCCATAGACAAAGCCTCTTTGTGACATATTCGGTATTTCTCATTTGCCCTTCTTTACATTACACCATTCTTCAACCATCATTCGAAACATCGACATCGTTTATTAAAACTATTTATCTTACGGATGACCGAAAAGGAGACAGGCCAAGGAATTGTAATAAAAAAGTGAAAAAAGTTCCCTTTGAACAATTGCTTGCATATGTTGAATACCCTTTTTACATCTGCGTTTTCAAATGTTTCTACACGACCAACTTCGGTAAGGAATCACTCAAATTCTAATCATTGGTTGTTGTACATCCCTCTCTCTTTCTATTCTGTAGCTTTTCTCGGAACAAATTTGTCAGTGAATAGAGAGATTTGCCTTTTATTTAAGAATACAAAAATGGGTCCAAAGAAGGAGATAAAGGCAGAAAGAACGAAGGAAAGTGAGAAGAACCGTACAATAAACAGAGCGAGAAGAATGAAAATGTTCGATCGGTTTTTGACAAAAAGGAAATGTCTCGAGCGATTGTAGAAGGAATTGTTCAATATATCTTCCTTAACAACTCCACTTATACCATTTTCTTTAAATTTGCTTTCTGTTTTTTTCTTAACTGACAGCAAATTATTTGGCCGTAAAATGCGTACGAACTCACGCGTTGCGTAACTCAAGGTTGTTTTATGTCAATTGCCGATGCTGGGATCACAAACTAGATTACAAGCTGAACGCACGTAGAATCTTGACAGCTGCACCCTAAAAGGTCTGCACCCGTCTGGCCCTCCTTCGGATGAACAGACGGTGGAAATGCCTGAGACACGAACCCCAGCCAAGAGGTGGGTGGGGGGGAGGACCCCAGTTTCCGGGCGGTACACACTTCGCTAGCGTCAAGATGGGTGCAGTAAGGAAGCGGTGATAGGCTCCGTGTTGCCGGGTTCACCCGAGAACCCTTCAGTTGGGCCCCCACCTGCCGACATTTGGGCGGGACTTGTTCCCAAACTCACGTATAAAAGTTCAATAGAGAGCATAAATATCCCAACATGTTGTCTATATTCCGGCAATACGTACGTTGAAAGCGTCAAAGTAAATGCAGTGAGGAGACGGTTTGGGACCCCGAGCCTCTTGGACCCCAGTTGGGCACTTGGCTTCGACGAAGCAGTGCCCGATTTTCATGGGCCATTGAATTCGTCCCGGCGTACTGTGAGGGCCACTAAATTAAACTCAGGTGGTAGACCGGACAGCTAGCAGCTTTGACCTAGAAGAGTAGCCCTGTCTAGACGTAATTGGCGAGGCGATTTCTTAACATGGAACACGATAAGGGATAAGAGCCCAAATTAAAGAAACAATCATCGTCCTGGTCGGTGTCGCGTTCATGTGAAAGCGTCATTTGCGGTGGCGGGCTCGGCTTTGGACAGCCCTGCCCGCCGCGCACTCTCCCACGTAGTGCGCCGTAGTACTTCGACGTCTCGGCAACATCAACAAGACTCTTAATGAAGCGAGTAAACAGCGAACAAGCGTACGGGAGACCTGGAGAAACTTTGTCGGGCGTACTTATAGCTGTACTTCTAATTTTCCTTGTTTCGCGTACAGCTAAAGCGCGGTGAACTATGCCCCTGCAGTTCGAGGTGTAAGTTAATTGTTGGGAACTGCTGCAGAGGAGCTAATGATAGTATTATCTCTGAAATGGTATAAAGTAGTATTAATGTGTCAAGTGATAAGTGTGGTTCGCTATACTAAATTATCCCAGAAATGTGTTTACGTATGTAATGCTAAAAATGAATCCAAGACGAAAAGAAATCCTTTCATGAGGAGAATTTTTGTTTTAACTTACTTTGAAACTAATTGCTGAATGTTGAAATAAGTATTGCTATTGAATGGATGCTTTACATCAATACTTGAATATTTCAAACAGGAACTCTGTTCTTATTGTTAATTCTTACCAGGCATTTTCACAACATAATTACAAGCGGTACGGACGGTATTCTAAAATATTTAAGAAAGAAATCGAGGCATTATATAACGATATTTGTATAAGTAAAATGTACTAACGTACCCGTGTGAAAACTCTCGCATGTTAATTCCCACCCTGTCCCTACTCAGTCCCCTATCATTTCCATTAAAACGGAAAGTTGTTAATGAAACATGTTTATTTGTTACAAAATGTGTAAATGTAACTTCGCTTTCACAGAATATCAAACAGAAATAAAAACAATTCAATTGACATTGGATACAATTTTTTATAATAATCTAATAAAATGAATGTTTATTCAGTATTATATAGATATGTTCTTCGAACAATTCACAGAACATTCTTGAGAAAGATACGTAACTGATCACGCTGACTTGAAAGCTTCACAAAATCACTGTAGTTAACAAAAATACTGGAACAGGGAAAACACAAAACTAACCTAACAAGAACTAACCTCACTTTTTATTCTTCACTGTACACACACATCCCTCCACAATTAGGTACACAGCACTTGTAGACCTCGACAAAACGTTAAGTGAATGTTTTCACAACATGTATAAGAAACAATCTTAATCGCAATCGAGCAACTATTAATAGTACGTCTAGTTGCTGCGAGAGGGAATCTTGAATGATTAATTATGTAAATAAACCTCGTCAGTCTACGCAAATCACGGTGTACACAGAAAGCATAAAGAGTATAAGATAGAGTAATCTAAGCTTTTTAAGTGTTACGGCACAAAGATGACCACCATTACCAAAGGCTGAAATATGGTGGCCTTGTTATTATCGAACCAGCAAACAGTAAATAGAATGTGCAAGAATACCTCATCTTAAAGATTACAATGTGAGTAACATTTCTTTGAGGCCTTTGGCCCCAAAATTGTGGTTTTTAAGATCCTAGAATGCTTTGTTTAAGAGTTATTTAATGATATAGCTGACGGAGAGCTGCGGGTTGCATTTGTTAAATATTCGGATGCGTGTTTTACCTTTCAAGAAAACCTTATTTTGAAAGTCAAAGTGTAATTCGTCACGTCTCCGTGAAATTCTCAATCTTTAGATACCTCATTTATAAAGATTGGTTGCGTGTGAGAGCCACGAAAGGTATGTATCCTACTGAAATAATGTAGGCGACGATGAAATAAGTGTACTAATACATTACATTCTTAAGAGATGACCACAATTTTAAATGAAATTAAATTTATTTATTATTTTGAGGGAAATTGTCACATTTTCATTTACATGTCAGCTAAAATTTTTAAAATGTTAAAAAACTTAAGACAACTAGTATTCTTCATTTTTCAGAGCATATATACTTTGAGAACAAAATAGCTGATTGCGCTATCGTGTTTACTGCAAATAGGAAATGCAAGGTAAGTACTCGTTGCAAACCGTCAATCGCACGGCCAATGGCGAGATTATACGATGTAAGTATCACAGTGATGATCTGAGAGAGAAGGAAGCATTGCATGTGATCTATGACCTACGTACACTAAAAGGTATCGCTTTGGTATACGGCTGAATTTGATCGGAGGAACTCACAATATCGAACTTAAACAGCAGCGGAACTCACAATACCGAACTTAAAGAGCAGCGGAACTCACAATATCAAACTTAAAGAGCAGCGGAACTCTAGAATATTCATCGAGGATTTGACATCTTCTAAATTTTAACAGAAATGTACGAAATAAGATGGAGGCTGAGATTTTCACATAAAACAGTTTACTCAGTTGTTCAACTTACAAAGCAATCTTTCCTCGAGAATATACAAAGAAATGCCGAAGTTCCTCTTACCGTAAGAAAGTACACAATTCTTTGTTGAGTTTCTTGTCGCCAGAATATGTACCTATCAAAGCAAGTACACAGTATATCCAGGAATAACCACAAAACTTAGACACGGTCAACGTAACTGTCACTTAAGTACACACTTGATGTCGTATCTCGGTCTCAATTACTTCTGCCTGCCCGGGTGCTGAACCGCTTGTTATATACCCTTGTCCCGGGCTGTCTAAGACTCGTTCCCGCAACACGCTGCCGAGCGCTGTTAAAAAACAGAGCGTGTGCAGACTCGTGCGCGCGCTAACTTCAAAGGTAGCTGTGTACACAGCAGTAACTAGATTTGAAAATCTTGACGTTAGAAGTTGAATCTACAACGTTTTGTTCTAGGATCCAACAGTATCGGACTCGAAACTGGACAATGCCCTCTGTTGAGTGAATGTTAAGTCCTTAATTTTTCTCGCACTTACTTCGTAAGAAGAGAAAGGTTCCGAAAACGGTAAATTGTCTGTAAAAAATATTATTTCCGAGCCCTGCCAAAGAAAAGTGGTTAAATACTGTCTCTCTATATATTCCTCTAACATGTGCTGTATCCAGTCCGTCTCACTATCTCTCTTTTGGTGCGTGTGTGTTTCTTATAGTTTCAAATCGCTGTATGGCGTCTTGTTTATTCGTAATAGTAATGATTTGGAATAAACGTTATTTGTGTTTATACCTCAGTGCGCTAACATGCTAGTCTTCGATCAGTTTGTCTTCCCATCCTTAAGAGCTCTTCTTCTTGAGTGTGGAAGCGAGCGAAAAGTACTTACACTGGAGTAGGAAGTAGCTGTTTGTAGAAAATGTACGTATGTTAAATTAGAAGTAGAAAGTTTATGTAATCATGATATTCACACCAACAACAAGAACAAGAACAACAACAACAACAACAACAACAACAAGTTGTTCCATTATAAGAAGTATTTATTGGAGAGTGAAACTTGTTTTAAACGCTTAGTAACCAATCTGGGCGCTAAAAATGAAGATAAAATGCAAACATAATATTTGTAGTACTGAGGTTATAATACACATTCTGTATTATCATTCATTGAAGTACTGAGGATGAATTCCGTACGTCCGAATCAGTTTTATGTCCTACGCAAGACATTTTATGATAAATTACCTTCATCTTCAATTGCCTAGTTGGCCTGTTGTGCAATAAAAAACATGAAACTTGCGTCGCTCGCGGCTGGCGGAGGCAGTCAGCGGCGGCGACAGGAGAAGCCTAAGTGCAGGCGGGGGAGGGATCGAAGTAAAAGCGTTGGGCGAAGTAAAAGCGTCGGGAAAGTGGAGACAGCGACTGAGGTAACGAGCGCGGTGAAACACTGGGAACTGAAGACCAAGGTTGGAAACGCAGAGGAAGGCAGCGGTGTAGGCGAAAAGGTTGTAAAAGACGAAGATAAAATAATATATGGAATTCAGTCGGTAATGATAGGTGACGGTTGCCCTGTATTAGCAAAAATTGCTCCATTTTCTATTGTAATGTTATTGCTAACACACTGATGGATCTGAGTCATTGAAGCCCAAATCGGACAATTTTTTTTATTATATTCCGCTTTAAAATATTTATATTTGGATTATTCCTACAAAAAGGATTTTCAATGGTGTTTTAAATGAAAAAGTACAAGTTTAAAGAAAATGAATGAAAGTTCGTGTCTATCTTCACACAAAAATGAATGTTCAAATACATTGTAATTATTTGCGATCTTGAAAAAAATAAAAAATAACTTAGAAGTTATCTTTTTATGAACGGAAGTGAATATCAACACAAAATCCCCTCTCCCATCTTTAGCTCTTCTTTGCTAATACACGAAGAAAGGAATGCTACTATACTCTTCCAGACCTTGAGCATTAAGGAGCTGACACCCAACCTTTTTCAAATAATGCTTGTAACGGTGATTCACACCGTAACGGTAAGTGCTCGTAACAGTAACCACATTCTCCTGTCACCTGTGAAGTCTTCCAAATTCGATGCGTTTCGTTACTGGCATAGACAGAATACATATAATGTATAAAACCACGAAGGCAGAAATTTCACAATGCACTTCTCTCATAAAGAGAAGAAAACAAATAATTACATCTCGTGCTACGTAATTCATAATAGTGGGGCTAATGAGTATCTATTTTTGCGGTTCTACACGTCATTTCACACGCCACAGCACAGCACGCAATTACCGACTTTTCAGTCACGTAATGTTAGCCTCTAACCAACACACGTCTGCACCTTACGCTGGAACAGATGTTTCATGCATCAAAGGAAATGTCAAGATTGATCATTTTCTATCGGAAGTCTTCCATTTGTCTTCGCTTTGATCACCAAGCACTGAGTACTGTAGTCTGACAAATTGGAAAGCGCTCAAGTAGAGGTGATTCATTCTACAGGGAGAAATAATACGTTACGCACTAAGATTCTCAAAACTGAAATACATGGGCTGACAAATGGGCGGAAATAGGTCAGCATTAACACCGTTTTATTTAATTGGCTGTCCGGGTGACGCCGCGTCCATGGCAAAGGTGCCGACGTTTTGGTCGCCATTCTGCGACCTTCCTCAGGGCGTAATGCCCTGGGAAAGCATTACGCTCGGAGGAAGGTCGCAGAATGGCGACCGAAACGTCGGCACCTTCGCCATGGACGCGGCGTCACCCGCACTGCCAGTTAAATACTGACTCCGGCCGCGGAAGCCTACGCTCTCAGCAACACCGTTGCCTATAAAACATCGTTGACAGGGAGCTGTAGGGTGGCGGATATTTTGTACTAGACAGTTAGATGAATCGAATTCTAGCGGCTAACATCTCTGATCAGTAGTTTTCTGTTGTTTCTCGGTTCAATACTGGGCAATGTCCGAACAGTTCCCTAACAAACGGATCCCGAACCATCTTTCCTTCCTCATCCTTCGCTTCTCACCTCCTCTTAACACACACACACACACACAAGCACACACACACTTATATGCACAACACTATCACACATATCGGGAAGCTTAGAGATTATCCTGGCTGGGGTTGAGTATCGCTGGAAAGAGAACACTGAGAAAAACGAAAAAACGCACCCCAACGTGTGGGTGGATCTTTCGTTCCAGGAGAGGAATACTACCTCTTCACGGTTATCACCTGCAGTACACTTAGGGGAAATTCCGTAGGTTTGACCTCCTTCTAGTCAAACGTCTCAATTTCGTTTATCTAAACAATTTGTTTTAGCATATGAAGACGGATCATAAAAAAGACAGTCGAAGGTTTGAGACTGGCTACTCTCGGACATTGTGAAAAAATGAGGTAAACATGTTTTCTTACTATATTTTGAGCATAGAATATGATCTGTCTAAAATCTAAAACCTCCAAATGTTATAATGGTGATCTTAAACTCCCCCTGTGCAGAAATATTAGGAGGGTACTATCTGTTTACGTGATCCAACAACTACCGCTCTCTGTAGGATTTTAAATGTATCTTTGCTGCAGCTAATAGGAAGCATGGCTTTTTTTGTTAATAAACAGCAAATTGACTGTCAGTATTAAAATCAAATTACATTTTATGAGTTTGACATAGAAGTTTTCTGACATATAAGTTTAAAAATATATTCGAAATATCTCCAAATCACATATTTTTAAACGTATTTTTTATTTTTCATTAGGTATTCAAAGTTTGTCCTGCAACGTTTCGAGACCACAGATGTTTTTCCTATCTTCAGGCTACAACGAACATTAGAGGAAATTGAGTTTTTTAAAGAATGATACTAGTAGTACTAAAACAACATGTACTTTCTCGCCCGTTAATTCACCCCCAAATTATCCGAAAAGTACTAAAATTTTCGAAAAATTGTACATGAACTTGCCTTAAAAACTACATTTATGGAACAGATACCATTCTGGGAAAAATATCTATCTTCATAACTGTAGTAGTAGGAAAATGCCGAAAGAAATATAATTTTTGCAATTTTTGAAAAATAGAGTTTTCAATGAAAATGTGACCTGCACTTAAACGCCTCCTCTTAATCCGCGATTTTTCCTTCCTCATCCTTCGCTTCACGCTTCCTCTTAACAAACACACACACATTTATATGCACAACACTACCACACATTTCGGGAGCCCAATTGGAAGTTTTATATTAACGCACACTATCCCACGAAAAAAAATTATCAAAAAGGATGAAGTATTTTTTGATGGTGGTCATCTTTGTTTTTTGAAGGATGAAAATGTCCCATAGGCTTCATGTAAATTAATCTCAAAATTAAAATATCGGTTTCAAATTCAAGAATCCGTGACATCAGCCTGATCTATTGGGGGGTATCAATTGTGGAGAAAATTGACCGAACGGTTTAGCCCCTAGCGTTATTCACAGACGGACGGACAAAAAGTCGTTTTGCTGTCAATCGATTTTCTGGTATCAAGGAGCCACAAAACATGCATTCTGGCAACACCACGTGTTAAGAGGATTTTTTACTAAATTTAGCAACTCAATTTATCCACTTTTTTGTTACTGGAACCCTGTAAAAATAGTTTCCTGTCAAAAATTCAAAACTTAATTCGAAGAACGTGAGGGAACAAGGTTACAATAAAAATTATTTTAAACAGGCAAATAAAGTTAATGACAGTTTTAAATAGATATTTTACTAATAAACCTATCATACTTCGCGTTTAGTGAATATTTTACGGATTTTTAATGTATTAAGTGAGATACAGAATTTACAAACTTTGTTTTCATTGTACTGTAAAATGGTGAAAACGAAGTTATTACCGGTATAATTTTCAACCGTTCGATTATAAACACGTTTCAACCTTTTCCTGCAAGTTTTATCTGGCATTATATAAAACATGCAGATGTGGACCCAACGTCCTGATGTGAGAGGTGTTTGTTACCCAGTGTAGATGGTTTGATTCAGCATATGATAAATAATGGAAAGTGTAATTTTATTAAATAATTTATATGAATCACTGGCACATTGCATAAGGGTGTATTTAGAAAAAAATAACTATGAAAAATAACTTCTTTAAGAACCATATTTTAATAATAGCAATAATGTTACAACAGTTCGTTTTTCATTGATAAATGTAGTTCACTGAAAATATATATTTACGATAAATAAAAAGAATTAATAATAAGAATGCACATATTTAAGAAAAATATTTAAAACTGAGAAATGTCCCAACCGGTGTCGAGACATCCCGACCCCCCTTATCCCGCCCTCCCTACCACCTATCACTTTATATTTTGAACACTTAGTGTAAGGTTATATTACAATCATTTTTCAATACTTGTATACTTTTGCAGAAACCCGTCCTTGAAATTATTTCTTTTCTACATTTCATATCATATTGTGTTACCTTTGTACTTCCAGAGAAAATCAAAATAACTCACTTTTTTCGCAAAAAATATTAAAATGCTTTTAACTTACATCGTATGACTCTAGCAAGGATACAAAATTACTGATCTTGTGCCTGGTGTAGTTCTATTATTGGTGTGTCAGCATATACCAATACATAGAAAACATTTTAGTAGATGTGGGTCAAACCGCCCCCGTGGAGAAACCTCCTGAGTTTCCCCTAATGTTTCCCGTAAAAGTGACGTAAACAGTCGCGAACCTGGAATCATTACTTATTCACTAACGGCCTTTCAGTGACCATGCATTTCGAAGCTTTTCGGTTGATTTCGATTCTCTTGAAAACTATGGGCGTGATGCAGATGTACACGTAGGCTTCCGCTGCTCGAGTTCATGACTTCTAGGCTGTCCGGGTGACGCCGCGTTGTTGTGACGATCGTGACATTCGTTACTACCCAGAAGAAGCCTGCGATATGACAGGCGAAACGTCGGCCTATCTGCCAACGACGCGGCGTCACCCGGACAGCCTAGAGGTCGGCATGATGCAGAGGCAGAGAGGAAGGTGATAGTGATGGTGATGGTGGGGATGGAAGTGGTGTTGGTAATGGTGCACATTGGGGTGATGGTGTGGTGGCGGTAGTGGTGGTGGTGGTGGTGCTGGTTACTGTGATAGTGGTGGTGAATATTTTGGTGCTGGTCGGTTGGGGGTGCTGTTGGTGATGGTGATGATGGATGTGGTGGTGTTGATGCTAATGGTCGTAGTGGTGACGGTAGTTGTGGTAATGGTGTTAATGGTGTTGGTAGTGATGATTGCGGTGATGGTGGTGGGGTGGGGGTGATGTTGATGGTGGTGACGGAGGTTGTGGGGAAGGTGTTGGTAATACTGGTGGTGATAGAGGCCTTCGCGTGACGGTAGTGGTGGTGCTGGTTACGGTGATACTGGTGATCAAGGTTTTGGTGCTGGTCGGTTGAGGGTGATGTTGTGAGTGTGATGAATGATTGTGGTGTGGTTGATGATTATGGTCGTAGTGGTGACAATAGTTGTAATTCTATTAGTGGTGGTTGGTGGGTGAAGCGCATTGTGTATAGATCGGTTGCGGATGGGCTGGTATTCTTGATGTGGTCGACGAGGTTTGTCTGGTGAATAATGGTGGCGATTGGGGGTAATCTTGATGGTGGTGACGAGGTTGTGGTGATGATGGTGGGGTGAGGGTGATCTTGATGGTGGTGACGGAGCTTGTGAGGAAGGTGGTGGTGATACTGGCGGTGATGGAGGCCTTCGCGTGGTATCTCCACATTGCTCGTGAGCCGTAGACGCACCTCCCCCTCCGAACTCCCACGACCGCAGCTTTCGCCCCGCCTCCAGATCGCGCTGCGGGGCACTTGCCGCCACGCGCCACCCGTCGCGGCTGCCGCCCCCTCCTCCACCTGGCCGCACCCCGGCTTTGCTTCACCCGCGCTCCGGCGTGGCCTGCTCCGCGAATCACGCTCCCCGTTTCGCTTGCACACATGCCGCCTAGGGGGCTCAGCAGACCTCGGCGATGTTATCTTTGGATGCATCGTCGTAGCAATCTGACAAGTAAAAATAATAACGGAACAAAAATGAAGTCTAAATTGAATTGTTATTCTCTCATAACAGATATTAAATCTACTTGTATCTCTATCAATAGTAAATAGTAGGCTAAAATTACGTTCGTATTCATTAATATTTCTTGAATAATTTTAGCTGTTACATTCCAATTTTTTACGGTGCATTACACATTCTCTTCTTTATTTAATTTTTGCATTTTAGCTGCCCAATATGTTGGAATATTTGCCATGTGCAGCATTGGGGAATATTTTGACCAGTTATTCTTTCTTGTCTAGCAAAATTCCTGAAATTGTCTCCAAACGAAATTTCTTTCATTTTCTGTTTCTCGCATTCAGGTCCTTGAATTAAATCATCGATTTTTATCAGTAATTCTTCATAAAATGTTTTTGCCTCCAGATCGTCTGTAGTTGTTTTAATTGGTTCTGCCTGAGCTTTCTTACGTCACACAGCTATAAAAACTGAAAAAAAGATTTGTATTAGACAGCTACAGCTTTACTTGTGCCTAGGGCGATCATCGGACCTAGGACGGCCTTTGCAAAAGCTAGTACGCTCATCATGAGCCACCCGAGAGACTCTAATTGCTCAATTAACTGTAACAAAAGAGTCGTAAGGATGAAAACAATGCTCAGAGTGATCAATTTAGAGATATTTGTGAACGGAAAAACATTGTTTAAAAAAATTGTTTCATTGGGTAAAAATTTTAACTTCGAAATATTTGATTGATTCATATAATATTTGATTGGCTAATTGATATTTTCACAAGAAAAAATCTTACATGTATTTGCTCATTGACTAATACCTTTGTTCAGTGTAAATTGATAATATTGTCACGAATTTTCCGTTGTATACGGATCTGATCTTATTTATTTTGCAGGAAGAAGTAATTATCAGTAAGGAAACATTGTTAAAAGTCTACAATTTGTGTTTTGATGAGAACATATATATTAACGAAAACAACAAGAAACATGTCCCTGAGAAATAGATGTAATTTACGGAGTATATTTTATTTCACCTCAACTATTTCCTCCCATAATTGTAACGACTATCAGGATGATTTGAACAGATACGCATGAGTGGCATGACTCTGGAATGAGCCCCGTAAATAAACACCAAGCGAGCATCTGTGTGCCAGTCCAAGTCTCGGCCAAGTACTCCCGTCCCTGCCATCGACCGTCCTCGACTCTCCTCCTCAAATGCTCGCCTTCGCGAGGCCGCGCGGGGCCGGCCGCCAGCGGGGAGAGCTCTCGGCCCAACCGGCGGACGAGCGCGGGTCCATTTGCATCTTGGGTAATTGTGAGCGGAGACATGGCCGCCCACCGGAAATTGCGCTGTTTTGCCCGCCCGCCCGCGCCGCCCCGCGCTCTCGCCCGTTGAGCGCGAGATGGCGCTGCGGCGGTTCGAAAGAAAGGAGTGGCGTGGGGCGGGGGGAGGGGGCATCGATCGGGAACCGGTCGCGACGGCCAAGTCAGACGCCGCGGCATCGCAACGGGTCGCCTCCTCCGATTCGCGCTGTATTAGTCGGGAGCACCACGGTGTCACGTCCAAGATTTATTTTGTAGGCGGTCGTTGCTGAAACAACGTCCTGCTTCCGAAATTCTAGCACACTTCCTCTATTTCTAGTTATCTTGCGGTTCTCAGCAGTTTTAGTTAAACTCTTTTGTTTCATATCGGGTGGCGGTATTAGAACGTGTGCTTATTTTGCAGGCCTAAGTTGCTTAAACAACACCCTGTTTCAAAAACTCGTACACACTTCTTTCTTCTTCCAGCTATCTTGCTCTTCACAGATGTCTTGCTTTCAATTCATGTCTTAAATAGTTATTTCCTAAAACGATCAATTACGCTTTCCTATTTTATTTCCCTTTTCTACCTACATCATATTTTTTAAACATACATATGTATTATGATGCAAGTTTGTAGTCCCACAACCATTCATGCAATAAGCAAATGAATCTAATGCACTAGCGTTTATGTTACGATGAGAATGATGCAAAAATGAGGAACAAAAAAAAACATTAGAAAACATGTCGTGAATCCCTTTGGCCACTCCAATCCCATAAGGATCGTCTGGTATTTTAACTCCAGTACTTGCCGGTAAGGTATTTTCGCTACTACATCACGGGTCACTTCCATGCCCTATAACCTTATGCGTTTCAGCTAGATTTACTGTTTAGTAAGATGCAGAGTTTTTCAAGCTTCAGGTCGGGCTTCAAGCTTGTCGTCTTACCCTCACCCATTTCATGTACACTTCTTTTGTTTTCCTTCTTCCTCTCTTGCTTCTTATCCTTCTCGTTTATGCCTTTGTCTTCTTGGACTTCTTTGTCTTATCTCCGTTCTCCTTCTTCCTTTTATCCTTCCCCCGTCGGTGACTAATATTAATATCGCTGAATTGCAAGGGACGTGTCAATACCGAAGCGTGTACCACATGTGTGGATTGCCCTATGAAACAATTATTTACAAACGATTACCATTCGCGGCGACGAACTAATGTTATTAACCGATAATTACATTTATGCAATTTTTTTGTATGATTGCAGTTCTTAACCTCCAAATGTAACGTTCCCACAATCAGGAAAAGAATTCCAGAGTAGTTCTAAAAGTATTTCCAAATCGCTGAAAACTGCAAAAAATCACGAGGGTGTGAGCCGTAAGCACTGTCCTTCGGCCAGGACCTACGCGAAGGCAAAACTCTGATGCGCAAAGCCCGCGCAATCCCGTGAAAGCCCGGACGCTTCCCGCCGCGAAGACTGGTCGCGCTGCGAGCTATCCCTCTCGCGATCGCAGCGGCCGCTCCCGAATTAGCCAGCGACTTTGCGCAGCAATTCGCGGACGCAATTTTAAACTCGTGCCCTCGACGGTCGCCGCCTCCGTCGCCCGCGCGCCGAGGAATTAAAGAGCGCAAGAGGAGTTTTTATCAGTAATTGATAGGCTCCTAAACAGCAAAAATTCCGGTCTCTCCCTGTAATTGTAAAGGATTTCCAGCCGGGCCTCCGAAACGAAATATAAATTAGTCCTTTATCTGCGAAATAAATTTCCGCCCACCCACGATTACGTCATCAGAGCGGTCGGCCGTTTTTTCTTCGAACAAAAGAAGATCGTGACTGTGGCGCACAACTCACGGCGCATTCGCCGCCGTCACCGCCGCCCCCTCCCCGCCGTCCCCCTGGGCGCTCGCCCACACCCCGACCTGGCCCTGCCCCGCCGCCGCCTCCTGCCACGCAGTCGTCGCCACCGCACTGAGGGAATGGCGGCGGACTGGCGGACGGTTGTGGCGCAGACGGGATTTGCACTGATCGAGTTATGCATTGGTGTCACGAGGGCTGGATTGCACAGGCAGCGGCGCACACAGTTCAGGAAACGAATGACAGTCGGAAGAGATTTATTCTTACTTGAAGATGGTACCGTCGAAACACCAGAGTGATGCAAAGGAGTTGGAAGCATGAATGTTGTAATATTGCTTAATTACACTGAATGAAGGTGCAAATAATGACAGTAAAGGAAGTAGATATATCGACAGTTATTCAAGTCGTTAAAAATTTTTAACACTACCTTTTAACATTTATAAATTTTAGTTTTCTGCGAATGAATAATAATAGTAGAATTATGCATACATTAAAAAAATAAATATTTATTACGCATATAAGGAATTCTATAAAATTATTAAAAATTGTGAGTTAATATAATTAATAATTCTGTTTATTAGTAATTACGTAAACCAAATCTCCAAATAAACGAAATTATTCCCAGAATATTTTAATTCAAATTTAATTTCCTTTAAATTCCAAGGAAAAAATGTTGTGCATTTCAATTATTAATTCGTTATGTGAAAAAAATAATAAAATAATTTCGAAAACAAGAACACTTGCTTGGAATTCTTAATTAAAGCATTTCAAATTATTCTTATGTTTCATTATATAATATTTAAAATATTTAAGAAATTCTCTATTTTAATTATTGTTTAAATTTTCGTTCGTACGGAGACTTTCGCAACCAGAAATTGAAACGTATCTGTACCTATGGGGGAAAATTTATCTAAATTGCCTGTATCCTTACAAATAAAAGTGAAATGTAATTATTACTTTACTAATTTTATGTCGTTTCAACAATTTCTTGTCAATAAAAAGTCTCGGACTTCAGAGTACTAAAGAAAAAGAAACAAATAGGTATAATTGATGCCATATTGGTTCTTTGTGTAATTTTAGCTGGCACACATTACCAGTGAACTAACAACCAAGACAAACAAACTTGGTTTCAAATCTAGTGATGTAAAAGATTTGAAAACACAAATCCTCGCTTGTCTAAGGTGAAGAAACTAAGAAAACTTAGACGAAAAGAGTCTTCGAAAGCCGTTGACAAGCCCCTACCCTCATTTTCAGCTCATCACCCTTCGCATCGTAAATGTATTTTCGCAGCCATGGCTGACGGCATGGCAACTACATAAGGTCTCCAACGCACGGCTGCCCTGCGTTACTGCTCACTAACGTCGTTCACCGATGAAAGATGGCGCTGGCGCTTCTTTCGTGCGGCGCATCTAATAATAAACACAAAGTCGCCAATGTGGGGGAGGGCGGTCGCCTTTCAGCGTGTGATGGAGAGGTCTCGGCGCGCGTCTGGAGGTTAAGCAGCGGGAGATTTACGCCTCGACATCTGCTTCCGCTGACGCAGCTTTCGCGCCCTCCATTTCCAGTTACCTCCCTTTCCACTCCGCAGCCGCTGCCTCTGGGAACTACGCAGAATCCTCTGCTTCGTGTCATTCTGCTGTCGACACTTTTTTGAGGGGAGGCTATTCCTCTTGCAGCCGACTTGGCGCAGCGACTAAGTGACCGTAGTCGGAGGCTGGTGGTTCGAGTCCTGCGTAAGTGTATGCCATGTGGTGAGGGCGTGGATGGTGTCTCATGCACCACGTATCGCACATGACACATCGTTTTATCATCAATAATTCATTTTACTTTCTCGCACTTACTAACGAAAGAAGAGGAAGTATTGTAATCGTGCGCCAAAAAACTGCGATTTTCGACATAAACATTCTTATTGTCGGGCCCTGGAAAGAAAAAAGTGGATAAGTTCAGTTCCTAAATATAGAAAAAATTCCTCTGCACGTGGTGCAGCTAGAATACACGTTTTGAGTCTCCTTCATAAAGAAAAATCGATTGACGGTAAAACGTCTGTTTGTCAGTCCGTCCGTCTACGCACAAGGCACAACGCAAGCGCATAAACAGTTCAACCTCTTTCTCCAAAATTGATATTCTCCAATAATCATACCTGATGTCACGGACTGGAATTTGAAACCGATATTTTAATTTTGGGGGTACTTAACTTGAAGCCCCTGCAATATTTTCAAAATTCTCCAAATGTTTTGAATAAATTTTGTTGTTCAATAGTGTAAAGGACTAGATTGGAAAGGAATATATTGGTGCTGGAGTCATTTTCGTTAACAACTCCGATTTTTTTTAAAAATGGAAAATAAAATTCAAAATTGGAGATAAAGATGTTTGTCTCAGACAGTCTTTTGTACAAAATTAGCTCTTTAAAAAGGTCATATACAATTTTGTTTTGAAAAATGAGTAGTTTTGCGTTATTTGCGATTGAAATATACGAATATTTCTTCTCTTAAGAACAACTCCAACTTTTTTCTTTAAAGATTCTTCACTTATGTAATACGACGATAAAAATATGAATATATAAAATATTTAGAAAATGAATATAGACGCAAAATATCAGATTTGATGAAAACTTCAAACGGAGCAATGTGCCTTTTCATAGAAATTAATTGGGAGAATTCTTGAGGAAGCTGCAAGAAGACCCTCTGCCTCTGATGTTGAGAACACGGACAAATGGCGTACTCGAGCGCAAACTCTAGCATGCAGAAATCCAACCTTCTTTTTCCTCTCCCACATCTGCATGAAGGACAACTATGCTTGTGAAATGTGTTAGAATGGATTTCTGCACTATATAATTTCGAGATATTGAGATATTTTTACCACAGGGTAGGCCCCAAAACGTATGTTGAGTACCGCGCAGTGATCATGGAATCGCGCATGGATTTATCGTTGAAAACCAAAGTTTAAGGACACATTATTTTCGAATTCTCTTCGATCGATGTTAAAAAGCATTCCGGAAAGCAATTTGTATACTATAACACAAGAGCGAAAAGTAAATATTTAGTAGTATTGTTAGTAAATTAAGACAACGGAAAAAGGAATGAAGCATTTGTTTCTTACGGTAACCTGTCAGTTGTTGCTTCTTACTACATATCAACCTATGGATGATTCATCAACGTTTTCCAAAAAGCCTGAGGAGATAGTAAATAAGCGTATTTCTACTATAAGATTTGGAATGGGCCGCTTCAGAATTTCTGCATATGGGAGTTACTCACTCCCATGTTCAGAAATAAGGTGTTTGTCACTCCTTAAAAATATTATACAATATTTGAAACTGGTTCAAAACCCGTGTTATATGTTTACCCCACAGTGGATTTACAAATATTTTCTATCATCTCTAATCGATAATCGTTCTTATCTGTCTGCCAATTCATGTGATTCCAAATCTCATTCCACCTCAGAGCTTCATTTATCAGAAGATACAAAACATCCACAACAAGAGTTAAAAAACTAAAATCGAGGAAGAGCTTAGTAGAATTTCTTGTTATTTGTTACCTCATAAATTGTTATGTTTGACCGGATTCCGTGTCTGATAGGATACGCATGTTTTGAGTAACTACAGAACGATGACGACCTGAACGCAGAACTGGGGGAGGGCGGGGGGGAACCAAGTCTGGATCCTCGCACAAGTGCGGTATGGACCCTCGCACTGTAACCACACCATATGGGGATGTGTTGAGTCTTGCCACAATATTTTTGAGTGTTTGTAACCATCTGTTTATTTTGCAGTAAGGTTAGTTTAGTTTGTGATCATTTCGAATATTTTGCACTTATTTTTTAACTTCCATTTGTATATCTATAGCTCTGATGCTTCTACAGTGCTTATTATGTTTAATACTAATTCTGAGGATGAAATAAAAATATTCCGAAACGTCAAACTAATATTTTAATGTCTTAATTTACTCCGACCAAATATCGTGATCTTCATTTCCCATCTCCACTGCTACTCATTATCATCATCATCACCAATATCATTTTTCTAAAGGAAAAAGTGTTTTTTTGCTAAGACATTCTGTCCTTTGCTGTTTTTTTCATATCTTTATAGTTTCTGAAGTGTAGTTCGTTTTGAAGTTGTTCTAAAATGTTCGTCGTAAGTCTCCCTCTTCCTCTTCTTTCCAACTATTTTGCGGACCGAAACTGTACTTTAGAATTTGTTCATGTCTGAAAATTTCTCCAAAGAATTTTTCTTTCCAGTTCCAAATGGTTTTAGTAGTGATTCCTTCTCCTCCAATTTTTCTAAAATTACAATATTAGAAATTTTTCTGCCCAAGAAATCTTCAATATTTTTCGCCACAACCACAACTCACACGCTTTTAAACGACTCCTTCCCGTTTGTAAACGTGACTACTAATGATATCACAAGGAAAACCAAATATATTAATTACGCGAAAATAGTCAAACTGCAATTGTGTAAAGTATAACTTAGTGAGTAGAAATATCGAAAAATAGTCTAATGATATTTGGTAACGTACTTAAGTTATTTGCATTTATCCATATGGTGCGAAAACTATTTCTCCGCTTAAATAATCTCTCCCTAAATTGATTTTCTCATATCACTTAGTAAACAATGATAAAGTGGCCTTCTACCCAATTTTCCAATTTTCAAAGTACATTTTTAAACCATTTAAAAATTCTGAGCTCTCTGGGAAACAGGAGCAACTTTCATCTCCTAACACTGTTTGAAAATGACCGTATAAAAGTCATAATTAAAAAGTTTGGAGGGTGTGATTGCTAATACCCTGAAAGGTGGACTGTAGGGACGTCCCCTTTTTAATGCGATGCTTAATGAGTGAGTTAACGCGCGCAGGGGCGGCGACGAGGGAGCCTTAACGACCTGGGACAGCGGTCAGCGCTGGGGCCGGGGGCGGAGGGGCGATGCGTTGGAAGATTTGGGAAGGCGGGCCTCAGCGACGAGGGCGAATCCGAAGCGAGGAAAACAGCTTACGACGCTAATGGTCTGTCACACAAGGGTTGTTTAGGTGTCTTGCTTCAACTGTACCCTACAGAGTGGTACAAACGTTCAAAAAGTCATACTCGTCATCAGCCTTAAAAAAAGATAAGGGTGAAGATGGTCCGTCTGCCTGGTCTTAACCCGGAGGTTTGAGGGAGGGGGATATGAAATCATTCAGGATATTTAGAGAAAGTGATGTCGTTTTCTTGACCAATCCATCAGGAATCAAAGTCACTTACGCACGGAGACTTGAAGATATCTACAAGGAAGGTCTGTAAGTTTAACAGTTTCCATTTCAATTGAAAGAATATTTGAAACAGCGCAGAGAAGAAGGGATAACTAGTAACAACCTGGAGAGACGAATTCAATAGGGCCTTAGTGAGTGAGGTGGTAAGCTTGATGTAAGAGGGTCAGGTTGGAGAAACTTCTTAGTGCGTGAAGCGGAAAGACTATTTGGAAAGAAAGTAGGGAAGGCGAGAGTCAATAAAAAGGCAGACAAATCACAATATCTTATCAAATGAATAATTTGTTATCAGATTATTCGGGCTAATGCTTCAAATATTATCTAAGATTAAATTTCCTATTTCTATTTAAATGATAAATCGTGTAATGAAACTAATACTAATTTCAATATTTCCAGCGGATATTGTATGGTATTTAATAATTTTCAAGGAAAAAAGAAAATAAATAATCTAAAATGTAGGTATTATATAATAACGCATTGTCTATCTGCAGATATTATTCAGACTTGTTTGAAGGATAATTTCCCCCTCATCACACCTGATCTATATGTAATGGTCTCATGGCCACATCGGCTCGGTGAATGGGGAGGCTAGGATCACGGCAGCTGCATCTAGACATCTGTTCGCACTGAAAGCTAGACGTGAAAAAGAACACACACGCAGTGGTGTAGAAGCGAGGTGTTATGTCCAAAAAACGTATTTTAAAAAAAATAGTTTTATTCTGATCTGACACCACTACAGGGTAACCATATACAAGCCAGATCCAACAATTTCCCTGAAGATGTACCAGTGTATGCGAAAGTCGCCGTTGCCCAGGGAGATGTCCAAAATTAGTAGCCGTAGCTCCGAAGTATCTGTCCGAGAGAGAGAGTCCATACACTTTGCTGTTCCGTCAGCACTGTTCACAATTCACTGATGCACTCGGTACTGCTGGTAAACGCTCAACTACCCTATGCCTGCCGGAGCCCGCTGGGGCTGAGGGTCAGCTGGCCGGCCCCCGGATAGGGGTGGTGCCTCCTTTTTCGGTGCCTGGTCTCGCGTGACAGCGCCGCGGCGGCTGCTGTAGTCGCCCTCTTTTGAGCGGGGACGGTACTAGGTTCCGGCGGTTCTTCCGGTCGACTACTGCGCGAGGGGGCTAGGCGAAGCGAGCGCCAGCGCGCTGTGGGCGGCCGAGTGTTGCGTGGGCGAAGAGGAGCCCTGCGCTGCGGAGAAGGGCGGGGAATTGGCGGGGGGCGCGAGCCCTTAGGGCTGCGGCGCCCGGAGGGGCGACTTCCATCGAGGAGTCGCTGAAAAGTTTCAGCGAAGCCAGATTTAGGGACAGGGTTCATGACTTTGGCATACACTGGTACATCTTCACGAAAATTGTTGCATCTGGCTTGTATATGGTACTGGTGTGAGATCAGAATTAATTTTTTTAAAGAAAGTACGTTTTTTTGGACATAACACCTCGCTTCTACACCGCTGCGTGAGTGTGTTCCTTTTCATGTTCCCCCCGCTGGCAGGGAAGGAGTCCCCGCGTGCATTCAGACAAGGATTACCCGGAATTGCGATAAAACATTCACTTCTTGACGCGCCATAGGGCCTCCGCTGCCTACAGGAAGACTTCTTTCTTTGATTCTTAGCTTGTTTGCTCCTCATCTCCGTGGGATTGTGTTGGAATGTGCGAATATTAGCATTTATTCGCGAAATCGGTCTTCTTTGGTTAGTCTTTTAATTTGGCTTCTTTCTGTACAATTCGTACAGACTACTTTCGTATTTACTGCATAATCAGCCTTTTAGTATTTACCTAAACGTGTCCTCTTTTTATATGTCCATATTCGAACAACATTTCAAAGTATTTTAGCTAAGACATTTCAGACATTTTTAGGTTAGAGAGGTTCTTGATTGGGAACGGTTCATATACTTGGGGCTACGTTAAGTTTTTTCTTAATATGTTGTTGATGTTGATAATGATGATGAGTCGTGGGATGTGAGGAAGGATGTATGCTTCTTCTAGTATTTAATTGCAAGAAAGAAACTCGTGACATGTACTTTCATGAGACACGTTTACCACGCGTTCACTACGTGGCCAGGATTTTAGCGATTTCGATTAATCATGTAAATGTAAAGAAGCAAATCAATTATAGTGATAATGTATTATATTGGTAATCAATGAAGCAAATTACTGATTTGAAGTTGTCAGTTACAAGATATCATGGTACAGCCTTGTTTTTTAAAAAACGATAGTGATTTGAAAATTCCACTCGAAGTTCTGCTTAATTTATCGTTCTTCCCCAAAGCATTTGCAGTACTACCTTTGAAAATCCAATAAGCGAGTAATGATTCGCCAAAATGCTCGTTGCATCTATAGGCATATTAAAGCAGGAAAGATTTTATTTACATTCCCTGCATTGGGACTCTTTTAACCCAACAGTCAACGTACTTATCATCTGTCGTTTTGATGATGAAAGTAACTTAAGCTTTCTAAATAATACATTAACATAGAATTATGTGTCATAATTACACTAAAATACTTAGTGTTTCTACAGGAAGAATGAAAAAAGCAGTAAAATGGTTTATTTCCATACTCAGAGTTCCTGATAACACAGCAGTCAAGACTGGTCCTCCTCATCTGTCACTACTTTTGACGAGAAAGTCACCCAAATTCTCCAAACTAAATATTAATAATACATGTTTACTTGTCGCCGAAGAAAATGATGTCATTTACATAAACTGCTTTAACGAGGTGTCCAGTTACCCATAGCTTCCACCTAAACAGAAGTCGCCGTCTGCCTTATCTTCCGGCGGGACGACAGAGACCTAGAGGCAGGAGAGAGCCTCAGCCATTAGATCGATGGCGTCAGCGATGGACAGAGTGACAAGCGTAGTTAGCGGAGTGGTCGCTGCGGTAGCAGATGCCGTCATGCGGATAGAAACGTGATACATTGGACTCTATGTGGGTGAAACCGCTGATTACCTTGAAAGCTAGGTGAGTGACTGAGCTTGATAAATGGCAGTGGAAATGATGGAGAACCGGGGGCGTGTAAGCTGAGAGGTTAAAAATAAGTAGGTGTGACGCCCTACTGCTAGTAAATAGGCATAAGAGGTATAATGGTGATGGTTTCTTTTGTCGCATTTGTAGAAGGAATAGGAAACGTAATATCGCAAAAGACGACTACAATTTCTGGCGTAGAGAGGTAGAAATGGATCCATAGAGAATCGAGAGACAAATACATGATTTACACGCTTCGAATTTTGTACTTTAGCAAACAATTTCACACGAACGATTTCGGAATCTCTGCGAACGCGTGCATGTTCATGTGCATGTGCATGTGCATAGCGTTTTCTGGAGTAAGAGAGCCGTCCTGCGCATGCACGTGTTTACTGAACTCCCCAAATGAAGCGTGAAAATATAGGTTAAAAGGAAATAACGGCGTTAATGAAGAAAGATGATTTGATGGAGGAGTAAGTTTTTCCAAAACATGGTGGTCAACAGACGAAGGTCAAGGACAAGAAACAAACTGTCAGTCAGTGCTTTGCAGTGTCATTTCTTCGAGGCCTTTGGCCTCACTATTTCAAGAAGTATTTTACAATACTTCTTTTAGGAGTTATTTAACGATATAGAGTCAAAAATCCTACAAAATGATGCGGGTTGTACTTGATATGACTATTTAGTTTTTTTCGTTGTTCTTTTTTGTGAATGTTTTCCAATATTTTAATAACTATTCTGCTATTCGGGACGGAGATGAATCCAAAAATCAGATATAATTAAAATTACTCCAGCAAATTGAGTTATAAATGGTGTAACTAACCCGACATTTTTTTTATATAGAGAGATGTTCTTGGAACAATTCACACTTACTTATAAACAACATTTGAAGTAATTATTCAATCTTCCTTGACAGTTAGCTTTCCGCTTTCTTTGTTAGCCACAAAAATATTAGAAAACGTTTTTACTGTCGAGAAAGGGAAGTGAAGTTGTCCAACCACACGTACCCCTTTACCTATGGGTGCAAGGCGGGGACGCTGCTGGTAGGGCTTAGCTGCAAAAGAGCTATTGTGCAAAAGTACATACATAAATACATACCATATCAAGTGCATGAATAATGTAAGTTATATCGCAAACATTTCACAATAACAAGAATGTTTATATACTTATATTCGTGTGTTGCGTGGGAACCCGCCAATGAAGGCTGAGATCCAATTTTTCCCAAGGGCATCGTGAATGTAAAATATGGGAACATGTCCGTTTCCGTCGTAGTTCCCTTCACAGCACTTGTAGACCATGGCAAAACGTTAAATAAACAATATGCATAACACGCATAAGAAATAATCTTCAACGGTAACTAGCAACTATGAATAGTACTTCTAGTTGTTGCCACGAGAGTGAATCTTGAATTAATAATTATGCAAATAAACCTCGTCAGTCGGAGAAACCACGGTTTACATAGAAATCGTAAATAGTATAAGAGAAATCTAATATTTCTAAGCGTCACGTCACAAAGATGGCCACTAGCACTGAAAGGGCCGAAATATAGGTGATATTGGCAGTATCGATAAGACCGGAACAGGCAAAAAGTTAATAGAATGTCCAAGAATATCTTATCCTGTAGATTACAATATGAGGAACTTTCCTTTCCGTCGTCTTAACGGTTTTTGTCTTGTTGTTGGCCACAGACAAACGGTTTGTCGTCAACCAATTTTTCGGTATGAAGGACTCGGAAACCGTGGACTTCGACCGCATAACGTGTTATATAAATTCCTTTAGTACAGGTACGCGATTTATGCACTTTTTTGATAAGGCCCCTACTATACGAGTGTTTTCTGACAAAAAACTCACCAAACTCAGCTGTAGAATTCTCTTTACCACGTAAGTATTTCTGTTGAGAAAGTAAAATAAGCAAAAGCTGTGCCAGCGCAGGCTGCAAAGATGACGAGCAAGGCGACTAGGTCGACGCAGTAACCGCCGTTCGATCGCCGAGACGGGAACGGTGGCAGGCGCGCACAGGCGACAGCAGTGGGACTTCAGACTTGGGGCGGGGGAGAACTGGGAGGTTCAGTCGTCGGCTGCGGCAGCGGGGAAGTCCGAGGCCTGTGTCAACACGCCGAAGCGGCCGCGGCGCCGCTGGAGAGAGTTCGACAGCGCGAGGGCCGTTGGCGCTGGCGGCCGGCTGGGCGGGGCGGAGCGGGCGGGCGGGACGCGGCAGGGCGCCTGTGCGGAGAGGAAAGGCCGCTGAACAACCGTCATTATGCGCCGCTGGAGGGCCTGGCGCAGTGGATAAATATTTGAAATTCTCGCCTTGGCCCCTAAGCGCGCTGTTGTTTGTTATGAACTAATTACATCCGACGCCCGCGTCGCCGCGCGGGACCGCTCCGGACCCGCCCCGCCCGCCCCGCCCGCCCCGCCCCTCCCCGCCCCGCCCCGCCCCGCCCCGCCCGCCCCCGCCCGCCCCGCCCCGCCCGTCTTAAGCGGGCTGGACCGCCGCCCCGCCCTGCGAGCGCTCACGCGGACCACGCCCGCCGCGGGCGGCTTCACTGCGCCGCTCAAGCACCTCGCGTTTAAGAACATGAGACCGAGTAGCGTTCTCAAATGCGGCCTTGCCGGTAATGAGGCCTTTTCGGGGATATTGAATCTTTTTCGGAGAAAGATTTGCGTGTGCGTATACATAATGCAGGAAGTAGTAGTTTCTCAATAAGTACCTCTGTGTGAAACTGTCGAGAAAATATTTTGTAATTCGTTAATTCTTCAGATAGCCCTGGATATATTAATGAGTTTATATTATCAACAAATATGTAACAGACGATAAAATTTATAAAAGCTTCGAAGTAGTTCTTGCGAAGAAAGATTTACAATCGCTGTAGTATTATAATAAATCATTTGATTTATCAATAATTGATTGACGGTCCTTTGAGAAGTTCTAGAAACAACATTACAAGTAGACCGTTTTTATATCCATTGCAACAAATTTTATTTTGCTTAGTTACCACTCTAACGTAATTAGTACATATTGATTAAAATTAAACAATCAGTAAGTTAATAGAATGATTGAAATGTCACAAGGTCTATAATTTAATAACAATTTATAAAAATATACAAGTTTTTCTTTCGATGGTGTAACGGTTAGCGTATCGGACTGTTATACGCAAGTTCGCCATGGGCTTTTAAGGGTAAAAATTTCCTCCGTACGCCTTCCTTCCGAGAGGAAGTAAAGCCGGCTGTCCCATGTTGGTAGATTTACTCGCATGTAAAAGATCCTCAAGCCTAAATGACGCCTCTGAGCTAAATTCAAATCGCCTGTTTCGTCGCCCCCAAAATACCTCCTCGGCTAGTTGGTGAAAGGTGCGTAGTGAAATTTGCGTGGTCAATCGGAAAAGCGGTCCTGATAGCCCGAGTCTCGCCATGTAAAATAAGGCATCAATTCAATTGAATTTAATTCTTCCACAAAACAAACTAAAATCACTGAAGTGCAAAAAGAGCGAGTGTACCCTTTAGGGCGCGCAGACCGACTGCATCAGATTCGCAGGATATAAAGAAGGGTTTGTGAGCTCTGGAGCTCACTGATAAGTGGCAGAGAATCAATAAAAAAATAATTAATGTAAAAGATGGAGCATCAACCGCTGAATAATTTGGTTCTATTACAAGTAGTCTTTTCTCTGTTTAAATATCAAAATCTTACTCTCCTTAAACATCAATGTTTCAATTTATTTTCGCAGAATACAGTTCCTTGAAATTATTTTAAAATTATAATTTGTGTCTGAACTTATTAAAATATTGTGTGTAATATCTAAATTCAATATTAGTTTGAACTAAAAAATGATTAATTTAAATTAATAAAATAAATCCAGTATTACTTTTAAAATCCCCAATGATAATATTCTTCCGTTACTAAATATTTCTGAATTCAAATTTTAAGAAAAAAGAATTTTTGAGAAGTACTCAAAGGTCGGATTATTTTATCGGTCTGTGGCTATTCTGTCGCTTGAAACAAAGCATTTCACTTTCTCCGAATCAATAACTCAGATGTTCTCGCTTACATCTCAGAGAACAACTACATTAGAAACTGAAATTTACATTTCGTTTTTCCTGGCGCAGAAACTGCAGTGATTTTAGAAGTTAAATGGAAAAGGATTAGATATGCAAATCATGCCTTGCAAGAATAATTACAGTTTTAAAAGAATGAAGTGAGTTTTTATTTTTATTTTCCGCATATGGGCCAATTTTGACCACACGTGCATCCTGCTTCTGCAGGTGCAAGTACCTTTCTGGGGGTGCGGGGGGTCAGCATTTTCACTGAATCCCGATTTTAATCCCCAAGGTCGTTAGCCCAGGGGGTATAGAGGATAAGATGATGATGATGATGATGATGATGAAAGGACGGCATGTACATAGAGACATACACTCATGCCCGAGGCGGGACTGAACCCGCGGTCTTCCTTTCCGACATCACTACGACACTACTGCCTTAACGGGCTCGGCCACCTCACCGACAATTATGTTAGTTAATGATAACATTTTTTGTGAATATAGTGTAGAAATATCAACTAGGAACAAACATTTCTTCCAACAACATATAGAAATATGTATTTGAAATAAGGTATTATGTATAAAAAATTCAAATTGGTTAATTGACAATCGAAAGAGAATTAATTCCTAAACCGAAATACAGAGATACATTTACAAAAATGTTGTATCTCTACGACTCTTTTTGTTCGTTCGATCAAGATTTGCGACTCTCGTTTTAAACTAAAATTAAAAGAAACATTCAAAATATATATCAACATAAGTTTATGTGTGTGTATCACAAATTTCTTCTCTTGCCTGTAAACCTCGTATTCCTCATCCTTTGTTCCCTCACTTCACGATTGGCGGAGAAATGTATTAAAAAACATTATTACCAGAATATTGGGGAACAAGAGCGTACAAATTTGTTTACAAGAATGTTGCAAGTTTCTATTTGATATTGAAGCCCCCAGAAGGAGATTCCCTTCCTCGATCCATTTCGCAAAGAACAGCCACTAGAGGCCGAATTGCTGCAATCACAGAGGAACTACACCCCTCCGTGCTGCGCGAGGAAGGGCTCGTCGAGGAGTTGAACAATGTTGGGGCCGAGAGGGGAGTCGCAGGGTGGGGCGGGGCGCGGCGGATAGGCGCAATGCTTGCATTCCTTCATATCCCCGCGGAGCCAGATCTTGAGTAGCCGCGCGGAGAAGCAGAGTGAAATCTTGGAGCGGAGGGGTTAGCAATTAAATTCCGAAGCTCTCGACGAGCGGACCACAGAAGGAGGACCTCACCCGCACTGGGGTCCTGTGAGGGCGTGTGGGTGTGGCCCTGCACAGGGAAGCGCTCGGGAGGGGGAAGAAGGAAGTGAAGTATGGGATAGGAGGAGGATGAAACGACAAACACAGACATGTGAGGAGAAACTGAAAGACAAAAATGGGTGGCGAGCCTGTCAGAGAGATGAGTCTGCGGCAGAAACAATAAGAGAGAGAGGGGGAGAGAGACAGAGAGGGGAAGAGAGAGAGGGGGAGAAGGAGAGAGAGAGAGGGAGAGAGAAAGAGAGAGAGAGATGAGAATGTTGAACAAAGATTAAGGGATTTACGCAAAGAAAGATTAAAAAGTCATGGCCAACAGAGTAATTAATTAAAAATGCAGGCTAAGATATGGAAAGCAAGGTGTCAGAGAGAAGCATGAGAAGAAAAGTAAATGACCGCGAGTATCTGCGAACCTCCAAAAAAACGTACACAGATTGCACTTCTCCATATGATATACAGAGCTTTTAACGTTTTTTTACGCAAAATAAATAAAAAAGAGCTACAAACAAATGACAATTATTGGTATCAAGTTTCCATTATTATCTGACTTTATGGTTGCAAAAAAGTATCTTTCATATTATGCTATCAAGATTGAACACATTGGCACAGTTTTATTATCATACTTCATGTGATTGTTACAGTCACTAGGAGAAATTTTTCTTGGCCGATATTATTACGTCAGAGAGTTTAGTTTGAGAATTAAGTACTTTAAATCTTCGCAAGAAAAAATTCAAAATGAAATTTGTCTTCCGCTATATTTATCATTTAATTCTTTTGAGTGTAACTATATTTAGTTATTCCTTGTATTAACAAATTTAATAAAATACTTGCTACTTTTATTTTTGTAAATACGTAAATATCATATTCATTATTTCAATGAGAAATGGATAGGCTGTAAAACAAGGTACTGCCAATGCATCTCGCCAACACGCACCTCATAGGCTTCAGCCGAGCAGCATAACGAATGGAGAGTGATATCGGATTAATAATAGGATATTTTACTTTATTTGATGGTTGAAGTTACAAACTGATCAGGGAATCCCCCTATATCGCAATGCACAAGTAAAATCACTCACGTAACTCAAATCTTTTGACACACATTGTTCTCGCAGAACGTGAACTGAGTATACTTCTGTTAACTTTCCGTTGTATGATCTCCCTCGGACATCAATTGGCAAAGTATCCCCTCGCAGCTCCCGAACCTCAGCGGAGTAACAGATGCGCTCGGAAGCTCTCGTGCTCTCTGGAGCGTGGAACCGCATTTTCTGGAACGCGGCCGCCCGCAGTCGCAGGCATTTGTTCTAATTGTCGCGCGCGCTCTGGAAATAGCTGTGGTGGTGGTGGGGGGGGGCGCCGCGCCGGCCCCTGGGGCTGACGAACGGCGCGGCCGCATGCATGTAATAAGGCGGCGACGCATGTGTTGCAGCACCACCCCCCGCCCGCTGCCCTTCGCCCCCCCCCACTCCCACAGAAGATTTCCCTCTGTCTGCCATCCGCAAAGGGAACCATCCGGCAGTCTCAGGCGTTCTGACTGACACTCTTGGTTCTTTAGAATCTCTTTCTGAAACGAGTAGTATTCTTTTCCAGGCGTGTGAAAGCAATCATATGAGGACGCTTACTGTCTTTCAATGCGATTTACGACTCAACAGTGGCACTCGTTGCTTATATCATCTCATTACTTCGCCATCCCCACCCTCGTGGTGAAGATTTCCCTCTGTCTGTTATTCGTGACGGGAACAAACTGGTTGCTCTAGAATTGTAAGGGGCACGTTTGCTTCTTTAGAATCTCTTCTAAAAACGTGAAGCATTATTTTCCGAAGTTTGCTAAAGCAGTCGTGTGGAAGGTACTTTGATCGTATCCATAGTATATAATGACCGTTTCATCAACGACATTTCAAATAAATCTGTAGATTTTATTTTTGTTGTATACCTAGTTTGATACTCTTGAAATTCGCAATTTTTAAAATAATTTAAAATATTCAATTATGCTTATACCAAATATTGTAAAACAAAATATTACAAACACCTTCAGACAAGAACAATACTCACACTCTATACGAATACATATGTATCATTAAATAATTTCGGCATTTTTTCATTTTGATAAAAAATTAATTACATATAATTTGATAACATAATAAATAATTAATTCTTTAAAATTATAAGAAGTATTTAATAAGATAACTGAGCCGAATTGCATTAAGTTCGTAATGTTGTCAATATGTTATTTATTATTCATTTTGCTATATTGGTGGTAGTTTTATTGTGAAGAAGCAAAGAAGAAACGTAACATCATTTGTCAGTGAAGACCTCGGGCTCCTCATACTGTGTGCAGATTTTGTGTTGAAGACTTACGAAATTGGATGAAGGGAAAGAAACCATCATCACTACATTTTGGAATACCAATGGTCTGGCATGAACCTCAGAATCACAGAACTGACTGTTACTTCTGTACATGCAATGTGAAGGGTTTTAATGCAAAGAACAAAAAAAGGAATTGTATACCCAAACTTGCCATCTGCTATGAGACCAGTTGCTCATGGGCCTGGTATTCCGATACCTAAGCCACCTACAGACACTATAGAACTTATTTCACATTCAGGAAGTAATAGTTATTCATCATCATCACTTGTATCCGACCAGTTCGTTCCTGAAACGTCAAATGCGCCACAATCATTATCACAAGCCAAGCTAAATGATAAAGTAACGGATTTAAATCCGATTCCCAAGGATGCAGCTGAGCTGTTAGGTTCCAGACTACAGGGAAACAACTTGCTGGCAGCTGGTACATCAGTGACTTTCTACAGGAACCGAGAAAAAGATATCTTGCAGTACTTCAGCGATGAAGAAAATATAGTTTAATGTAACAACATTCCAGACTTAATAAACAAATTGGGTTCTGTTAAATATAATCCAAATGACTGGAGGCTATTCATCGATTCGAGTAAAAGAAGTCTTAAAGGCGTGCTGCTACACTGTGGTAATGACCTTTCTTCAATTCCAGTAGCACACTCAGTACGGCTGAAAGAGAGCTATGAAAGTTTGAAGATTTTTTGGAGAAAATTAAATATGTTGAACATCAGTGGTTATTTTGTGGAGATTTGAAAGATATCAGTATGATATAAGGACAACAACAAGGATTCACGAAATATCCATGCTATATGTGTGAGTAGGATAGCAGGGCAAGAGAAAAACATTGGAAACGAAAACAATGGCCCAGAAGAGACAGTTTAACACGGGAAGTACGAACATAATAAGGGATAGCCTAGTAAATTCTAAGAAAATAATTTTGCCAACTCTTCATATAAAACTTGGTATAATGAAGCAGTATGTAAAAGCTCTTAACCGAGATGGTGATAGTTTTAAATATCTCAGTCACAAATTTCCTGCTCTGTCTGAAGCAAAAATTAAAAAAGAATCTTTGTGGGTTCTCAAATCAGAGCTTTAACTACTGACAGGGAATTTGAAGCTAATATGACTTCTAAAGAGAAAAATGTTTGGAATGCATTTAAAGAAGTTATGGACAATTTTGGTCCTGAATATGTCAAAATTGTGAACAACATGTTACGGGAGTTCAGAACTTTGGGATGCAACATGAGTCTCAAATTACATTTTCGGTTTTCACATTTGGATGTATTTCCTAAAAACCTGGGGGCATTAAGTGAAGAACAAGGAGAGAAATTTCACCAGGATGTTCGAGAAATGGAGAGGAGATACCAAGGACGATGGAATATTTCAACTATGGCAGATTACTGCTGAATCTGTGTGAAATCTATGGAAATACACAAGAGAAAATCCAAGACACAAACATTTGAAACTAAACGAACAAGATTTCTCTGATATATGTTTATTAGCTGAATGTAAATGTGAAATTTTGGCCACAAAAACTCACAAATGCATTAGTAACTATTATATAAATGCTGATTTTGTAATTTTTTAACAATAACATATGTGGATGTTTTATTCTTGATTTGCCAAAGAACCTGATGTAATAGAGAAAAACGAAGGTCATTTTGGGAATCAGCGGTACTGAAATATTTAGAATCACATTTCAAATGTAAAACAGCTCACAAAAAAAATTAATTTGTAGACCTGTGTAATCCTAACAGACTCCAATCGTTATGTGGTATGGTTCTCTGACACCCGACACCAGCAAAAGAACTCGATGCCTCTTAGCCATGGAGTCTCTCTCTGTTTCTCTCTCTGTCTCTCCCGAAATACGACCACGAAATCACTGGCTAGACGAGACGCGCCTTCGCAGCCAGTGGCGCGCGCGGCGGGAAGTGACGCGGCGATTTACGAGGACTTCCGGGACTTCCGGCCGCGCGGTCGCGCCGGCGACAGCTTTACGGGCGCCTGCCGCGCTCCTGGCGGCGGCCGCGCACGACGCGCGAGGGAGGGGGAGGCGGGGAGCGGACCGTAAAACGGCGCGCGAGAGCAAAAACGGCGCAGCGGGCAGCAGCGGGCGTCGGCCACGCCACCGTCTGCGCCGGCGTCGGATTAAACGTGCGTGAGGGCGGGCTGTAGGGGAAGATAACAGTCGAGCACTCATCGACATTCTTTGCTCACAGAAATATGTTACAAATATTTTTGGGTGATTATTTTTATAAACATATTTTTTATTTACAACTGATTGACCGACCTGGTTGAGGTGTCTAGGGTTTGTGCCGGCTCATAACATCGGTTGTAAAGATAGAGGGTTCGAGTCCCGGCGTGGGCGTGAGAGTTCGTCTCTTGTCTTTTATGTGTTGTAGGGGGAAGGTCTTGTGAGTCTGCTGACCACAGTTCGAGGAGCTCGCATGTGTCTCTATTGCAAAATTGGCATCCATGGCATGGATAGCCGAAATCAGCCTCCCCTGAAAACTGGGAAAAGCTCCGGGAAGAGAGAGAGGAAGAGA
>BOPP01000064.1:2001994-2047251 GCA_017312745.1 Gryllus bimaculatus
ACGTAGACCACTGGTATAGCTTTCTCTGTCTGTCTGTCTCTTCTGTCTGGCTCTCCTCTGTCTGTCTGTCTGTCTCTCTCTGTCTGTCTGTCTGTCTCTCTCTGGTTCTGTCTGTCTGTCTCTCTCTGTTCTGTCTGTCTGTCTTCTCTCTGTCTGGTCTTGTCTGTCTCTCTCTTGTCTGTTCTGGTCTGTCTCTCTCTGTCTGTCTGGCTCTCTCTGATCTGTCTGTCTCTCTCTGTCTGTCTGGCTCTCTCTGTCTCTCTCAGTCTGTCTCTCTCAGGTCTCTCAGTCATGGTCTTCTCAGTCTGTTTGTCTGTCTCTCTTCAGTCTGTCTGTCTGTCTCTCTCAGTCTGTCATGTCTGATCTCTCTTAGTCTGTCTGTCTGTCTGTTCTCTCTTCAGTCTTCTGTCTGTCTGTCTGTCTGTCTCTCTCGTCTGTGGATCTGTCTGTCTTGTCTCTCTCAGTCTGTCTGTCTGTCTGTCTCTCTTCAGTCTGTCGTCTGTGTCTGTCTGTCTGTCTCTCTCAGCTGTCTGTCTGTCTGTCTGTCTGTCTCTCTCTGTCAGTCTGTCTCTCTCTGTCAGTCTGTCTCTCTCTGTCAGTCTGTCTGTCTCTGTCTGCCTGTCTCTCTCTCTGTCTGTCTCTCTCTCTCTCTCTGTCTGTCTCTCTCTGTCTGTCTGTCTCTGTCAGTCTCTCTCTCTCTGTCTGTCTATCTGTCAGTCTGTCTCTCTCTGTCTGTCTGTCTCTCTCTGTCAGTCTGTCTCTCTCTGTCAGTCTGTCTCTCTCTGTCAGTCTGTCTCTCTCTGTCAGTCTGTCTGTCTATCTCTGTCTATCTCTATCTGTCTGTCTATCTCTATCTGTCTGTCTGTTCTGTCTGTCTATGTCTCTCGGTCTATGTCTCTCTCTGTCTCTGTCTCTCTGTCTCTTTCTGTCTCTCTCTGTCTCTCTCTCTCTCTGTCTCTCTCTCTCTGTCTCTCTCTCTCTGTGTCTCTCTCTGTCTCTGTCTCTGTCTCTCTCTGTCTCTGTCTCTCTCTGTCTCTGTCTCTGTCTCTCTGTCTCTGTCTCTGTCTCTGTCTCTCTCTGTCTCTCTTTCAGCCGTCTGGAGGAGGAGGAAAAGGTACCATTGGCTGTTTTAGTAGGTGGTGCATGATGGCTTCGGAAAGCCCCGACCATGTCTCAATGCAGAAGCAAATATTAATTCCCGAAGCAGGTTTCGAACCCGGGAACCTTGGGACAGAGACTGCGAAGGCGCGTCCGGCTTAGCGATCTCGACTACTCCGGTCGGCACTTTTGCAGCGTTCTTATGTCGTTTTCAATTCGATGTTATTCACGACGTCCGAGTTCCAAAGGGAAACCAATGCGCCCACACGTGTTTGCTCCTTTCATCGCTTTCCCCATTGACAATAGCCCCCGCGGCGCCTCACTCGTTCCGCGAAGAAATATTGCGCTTGTACCACATGTTTGATTAAGGGAAATCGGCTCCTGGAATATTTATACAAAAAAATAAATTCGACACGTCCAACTTGTCTGTTTGGGGTTATACAGAGTGTACCCAAAATAACGTGCATTTTTATTTTGAAATATGGTCAACGTAAATTGTGTTCTGCAAGAATACACTCACAAAATATGTGAATCGATGATCAACGAATGCATATAAAATATAGTTATTTTCTTGAAAGAGATCTATGTTTTCGGAGAGGAGATTTATTTCCACTTTCCCTAAGGGAGACAATGTATCCCAGAAGATAATAGCGTAGTTAAGAGAGACAAAGTAACTGATTTCATGAGCGGTAACCTTTAAAACTCAATGTGTAAGTAGAAAACTGCAGAAATTGACTAAAAAGGACTAATCCATTACGCAAAGGTGTTTTAATGATCTCTGAAAATATGTGTTACCAATGATGTTGCATGTAATAAATGTATTTTCCTTTATATTATATAAAAGTAATAATTATTATCAATAATAATAAATAAACAATAAACGTACTGCCATAAAAATGAGAATTCTAATGTGTAAAAAATACTATTTTTGTTAATGATTTAAATGCATACGTCCTTAAGGTCATAGCAACGCATCATTTAATCAAAGAATTAAGTTCGCGACTTGTCAAATGTTCCAGCGATTATAGTAAAGCGAAGTAAAAATAATTAGATTTTTCAATTGATATTAAATGATTGAATTGCTTACTGTTACAGAAATAATATCTCCGGAATAATGCAAGCGTAATTGAGATAAAATCTTGCTTCGCTTCACAGATAATATAATTACAATTTTTTAATTACCAGAATGCTACAATATTATATACAATAGGAAAATATACACCGTATGTGGAATGTCAAATTTCTCATGCAACTTTAGAAATTTACAACATACTTAAGTAGAACCAGAAACTGTTTACAATACCGCTGATTGCTTATTGAAATCACTATTACAATATCCTTCACATAAACCGCGATTTTGTTCTTTCTATAGTTGAAAAAAATCATAACTTTTCTCTTAAAGAATTTCTAATTTACGAGCCATTTGACATTAGAACATCTTGCAGCTTCTGCTTGCTTTAGTAAGTCATCTGAAACGTAAATAGTTTTCCTGCGTATTTCATTCGAAATATCCAGACGTTTCTGAAGATAATCAGTCACCAGCGTAAATAATATGATCCCAGGCATTGCCATTCTGGAGGTTTTGCTAGACTTTTAATTATCTCTCCTTACTACACAGTGATACTTACGAAATATCTATTATAAGAGTTTTATCCGCTTGGTTTTTCCAGCCTTAAATTTCGCGTGTTTTGGTAGTTAAGCCTACTTTACCTGCCTTTACTACAAAAAATGTTCTTACCAGAGGGAAAACATCCTTCCTACATTCATGAATCCTCACCATCAACACACATTCTTACAAGAAGAAAGCATCCTTAATATAAGAACACATTTGAACTCCAATAACATCTTCGTCACAGGCACACATTAGAATCACAAGTACTCATATTTAGCCACACATCATCAACGTACACACACATCTTCACCACAAGGAAACATCCTTACCATAACCACACAATTGAACTACAATCACATCTTCGTCATAGGCTCAGATTCTAATCACCAGCACGTACCTCTGGAACCAGCACACATCGTTAACATAAACACACATCGTTACCCACAAGAAAACATTTAGCACCAGCATACATCCTCATCACAAGGAAACATCCCTACCATAAGCACATATTTGAACTTCAAGCACATCCCCACCACTGCCCATTTTAATGCCAAGCACACATCTTTAGCGTGAGAATCCTCGAAATATTAACACATCCTCTCCCCAAGGAAACATTCTCACCATAAATACGTATTTGAGCTACAGGCACATCATCGCCACAGGAATCCGTTATAATGTCAAGCATGTAGCTTTAGCACAAGCACACATTCTCAGCATAAACTCATATCCTAACCATAAGCAAACGTCTTTATCTCAAGCACACAACCTCCCGTAAAGACACATGCTAGCCCCATGCACACTACCTTCCCCGAGAGCGAATCTCTTTCGACCCAAACGCAGCGCCCGCCCCGGTGCGGTCTTTCCGAGGTGCGAGGTACGCGCCAGGGCCAGGGTGCATGGGGCGACGGCGTCGGGGGGTGGGGGTGGCGGTGGATGGAGTTGGCGCGAGGGCTGTCAGCGCACATCGCCCCCTCCGAGCGCCGCCGCGACCGACGCGCGGTTTGAGGCGCACTCATCGAGGCGACGCGCAGCTTCGGTACTCCGAATGCAGGCGCCGCCCCGCCCCTCGCCCACACTGGGCCTCAACGGGCCACGGGCGCAATGCAAGGGAATAAATGTTTGATTTAAGAAATAACTTTTGCTTTCGGACTAAGGGGTCGCGTTTGTCTCTCTGTGATAGCAACCATGTGAAAGAGTATCATTGGGCCGAAAGAATGAATGGCAAAAATGACAATAACCACAAATATTTTTATTATTGTAATAATAATATTAAAATTCTATAAGTTAAATCATTGCTCAAATATGAGTGGTTTATTAAACGAGTTGATTAATGCAGCACCAAATGGAGCAGTTGTTAAATATTATATTTTTTTATTTCTTAAAAGGTGCATAATTTTCAACTGTGCAGGGCTCACACTTCTCGTATAAAGAAAAGGGAGTAAATTAAGAGAAATGCACAAATTCAAAAAAGTAGGCAGTTGCATAAAGAATTGGAATTTTTCTAAGATACTGAGTCTTAAAAGAAACTAGCTGCATTTACTACGTATTTGTGTTATTTTTGTTGGGCCTGCACACATGAGTATTTTTTTTAAATCACCAATTTCATTGACAAATGAATTTTTAAGACATTTCAAAAAATGGTCATTGTGGCCTGTGCTTCAGGCCGTTCGACTAGAAGAAGCAGTTTCAGAGAAATGACCGACATTTTTAGGTTCTTAAATATTAAATTGTACGTGATCATTTAAAATAAGAAAGTCTGTTGCACTAATAATTATTTTTTTATCTGTTGTAATGTTTCCTGAGAGTTACTGAAAAGTGTGTTTGTCCCTTGATGACGTGGTTATGACCCACTGTGCGGTCCCGGGAGCAGGCGACACCGTGTGCGCCGGCCGGCCCGCCCGCCCGCACAGCTGCTGCCGAAGTTCACCCCTCGCCCGCCGGAACTCACTAACGAGCGGAAGAATTAATTCTGAAGGAGGAAGGGCACATGAATGATCACAAACGTTCGATTTTTTACTTCAACACTACAACCACCACCACAGCACTACCCTGACATCAGGAAGGAACGTATACGTAGATTTTATGCTTAAGCATCCTTCAGACAAATAATTTTCTTTCGCTTTCCAGTTTATTGTCATTTCATATTTTGGACATCGTATGAATGTTACATTTAGTTAGTAATTTTTTTCGAAATTTTGCAAATTCATAATAAAAATAATTTGTAAGAAGATTTTCGTTGCCAGGGTCATTCATTTTTAGATATATAAATTTACAATAAATAAGTGTTTTCACTATAATTTTTGTTTCACTATAATATTAGGTTTAATTATTGTCATTGTGATGAATCGAGTCATAACGTTTTCCGTAAGTACGGAAAAGAGAGCATAATAGTCCATAGCGTTTTACCAATGCACACGTCGGATATTGAAACCATCAAAAACGTACCCTCTACAATTTTCTAGAATTCTTCAAGAAAATCCAAGAGGGTACCAGCTAAGAATGTTAATCGATTTGTGTTGTCGAGTGCAATCGAAACAGATAAACGCCCGTAGATATTTTAAGTCCGCCAAACCCGTTTTTAGTTGCTTAATCAATGCAAAACCATGTGTTTTGAAATCTCTTGATCTCTTTTGAATGGATTTGCAATACAATAATAAGTTTCTCACCAGGAAATTGACGTGATTCGAATGACACTATATTTGTCTGAAGTGTTGGATTGGAAAGGGTCTAACTGAATGATGGATAGACGGATCCTGGTCGCTTGGTAACTAAGTAAGGATAAAGTAAATATTTATGTTTTGAATAAACTAGAATGCACATTTAAAAAATCTTTGCCTATGTTCTTTGATTTCTTTTTATGTTCCTTGATTTTTGAACTCCCCCTTTCCCACATTTTTAGGTAGACGGGACATAGCACATCTTGTACTCTTTTAGATATGCGCTTGGCATTTTTAGGTGCGGAATATTTCTTTTCTCTCTGTTGAAATAACATTACACATGAAATTAAATACTAGGAAAGAAATTCAAATGTAAACTTCACATGCAATTTTTTTTATCTTTATGTTCCAAAATTATAAATAACATTTTTAAAAGCAAAATAATTGCAATGATAAATAAATTACTACCAATGAACATAATGATTGTCTACAATTGGTTGATTTGCGAAGTTATGTCTTTCATCGTAAAAAAAATTCTAAAAATGTTCTTCACCTTGTCCAAGAAAAAAATTTAATAAAAAACGAAGTCACCTTTTTTAAACGTCCAGGAACTCTTGTAAAGTACCATCCAAAATTAAAATACTGTTTTAAATTCCAGGGGCACGACATCAGCCAATCGATTACGGAATATCATTTTTGGAGAAAATTGACTGAACGGTTTAGCCGCTAGCGCTGTTCACAGATGGACGAAGGAACAGCGGACTTTATGTCGTCGATTTGATTTTTTTGGTATCAAGCACCCACAAAATATGGATTCTGGCTGCATCACGTGTTAGAGGATTTGTTTCTCTAAATTTAGCCACTGGATTTATCCACTTTTCCGTTACCAGGACCCTGTAATTATGAAGAAGAAAACTGTCTGAAGAAAAATTCGCTATTTTTTACGCTGCATTACATAACTTTCTCTGTACTTCGTAGCGAGAAAGGAAAAGGGCTGGTATCGTTATTATTATTTCGTGTTAGCACACACAAATACTATGACAGTTCACCTTGTCTAATCAGTCTTCCTTCCTCTTAGTTCCCTCCCTTTCCATGCAACTATGATATTTTACTTATCAATTGCAGTGTAACGTATTAGCCAGCGTGCCTCGTGGCATCTATTTGGGGACTCCTTGGTTGCGGATTAGTCTCGCCACAGGAAGAAGGGTTTTTCCGTAAAGGGAAGAACGCGGAGACGGGAGACACAAGGCTTTGGGTGGTCTTCCGGCTTATAGAAGCTTTCACTGTTATAACAAGCGAGGGGTGGTGTGACGTAGGAGGTACGTGGGCCTCGCCTATATAACAGAGTGTACGAGCCAGTAGGCAGGTTCTGGAGACGGTGGGAGAACCTCGTGCGTGGTGCACAAACTTGGCGCCACGACGGTGCATATGCGAGCCAGGCTCGCGAGGCTGGAGTCATTAGTTGACGAAGCCTGCGACTTTATGTCCTTGGGTGACTGCGGTCACGGGGGAGCGATGCTGTGTGCGTGCTCCGAGGTGAAGAGTGGTTGAGTGCCACGATTCACGCCGATTCTCAATCGGATAAGATCGCTCCTGCGATCGAGGCAAACCAGCCGTTGGTGCGCCAGAACGGACTTTGTGTCCCAGCGTGACATCCGGTCACGGAAGCTAGGCTTTGTGCGCGCTTCAAAAGTAGGAGTGGCCGAATGCCACAATCAAAACCATCTTCAATCGGGTTTTTGGATCGCTCCCGCGATCAGGGGATAGTAGGTCTATCAGAGCTAGGGTGTAATAAGATATTAAGTGTATATATTTGTTTTGTTTTCTTGTTTAATAAATATGATTTGTTATACGAAAGCTCTGTGTCTGTGGTCGCTGTGAGTATCCATGACGTCACAGCAGGCATATTTCGCCTAGCAGCCGTTTCAGCTTCGTGAACTGCCCGGTCGCAACTCTCCTCCCTCCCGAGTCCTGACCCCTCTACGCCCCCATCTCTGCTGCCTACCCTGTCCCACCCGCAACTCACCCCCAGTGGTCAGGGGTGCCGAATTAGCTTCGTAAACTCGAAATCACGGTTCGATCCCAGTAAAAGCTGTTGAAATGCCCTCACGTCTAAGCAAGGATAATAAACCTGGCAACCCGAATTTTTTCAGTGGTCATAACAGACACGGCTTGAGAATACAGTTAAAATTATGCTTAGAGAGAAATCGTTCTTTCTAGATAGTGGCAGTGCTGGAAGAAGTATTCTCGGACATTGAGTTTTATGAGTGCTGGTCTCGTCGCCGAGAACGTTCGGAAGGCTCTTTTTGTACTGCTCTAAATATTTTGCTGCAACAACGATCGTGTTGATGTTGATGCTTTTTCCATCACTACATACTCAATTAACAGTTTATAGTAGGAGTTTATCTTAAAATAAGAAACAAATCGTCTTGACTTTAAAAAATGACTAAAAAATAATGAAATAGGAGATGAATCTTGATGGACATTATAATAATTATTTCTTTAAAAAATTTAATTATTGTTCAATAGATAACCACAATTGAAAAGTTCTGCGCTTTAGGAAATTAAATGCCGCTTTTCAGGAGCATCAGATACATACTTTTAAGGCTTTAGTCAGTGATTGACTAATCAAACATATATCCAAATGTTGTAACGTAATTATTCTACGAAAAGAGGCGTGAAAATACGTTTTCATAATCTTCAGGCGTCGTGGTGTACTGTACACATTAGAGATAATACAACCAGACATATATGACTTCGCCGTGACATTCTGATGCGCCTATCACAGATGATGTATTGCCATCATCTCTCCCCTCCATCCATTTTCTATTCTTTTCTTTCTCCGAATGAACTCTTCATTCTCTTCCCTACACAACGCACCCTCCATTCATTTGGCGGAGTTTTCTTGTTTCCTGCGCAACCCCTCGCCGATTCATTTGCGCCTCCGCTGCCACTCCGCGCAGCGGCGCCGGGGAGGACGGGCGGAGGGGAGGACGGGTGGAGGGGAGGACGGGCGGAGGGGAGGACGGGCGATTGACGAGGGCGGTGCGAGCTACGGGCGAGCGCGGGCGGGGAAGGACGGGGAAGGAGTGGGCAACCCGGAACAACGAGAGGCCCAGAGCGTGGAGAAACCCGTGAGTTTGCAGAGGTGAGTCCAGCATGCACCGTCTGGATCCAAGAACAGTGGCACATTTCAACCCTCGTCATTTTTTACTTCAGAAATGTACTTGAAAGAATTCTGCATTTGCTAATACAAATTTCATACATATAGTTGACATGGTAGACGGTTTATAATAGAAAACACTTTGTCTTTAATCGTAAAATAAGGGTATGATCTCGCAAAAATATTTCCTACAAAACTTTTTATATGTTTCTTTTTTGTGCACTGACCGTGTTTGTTTATTCCAAATGCGGAAATAAATTGTATAGACAACGTAAATATTAAATATTTTACAGACCTCTCTCATGGCGGTCTGCATAAGAGCATCGAGTTTGATAAAAAATTATGAAATGCTGAAAGAACGACTGCTCAAAACCTTAGAAAACACATAAAGCCCTTCATGTAACTTAATTAGGATAAGAGGGCTGTAAAGACGCATGTGAAGCAAGAGGCTTCACATGTGATCACTGCATGCCATAATACAAAGCAATTCACAACTTTCGAACACAGATACTTAACAAGATTGAGCTTACAGGCACCAGACCTAAATAAAACCAGAACCGCAGAATATTTACAGATACTACAGCATACGAGTAGCAAACAGTATGCAAATATAGCTCATAACTCTGGTCCCAAAAACCGTATTAAACATACTAAGAATAAACATTTCGAAATATGAACAAGGAGAAACAAGTTAAATAATAGGTTGGTAAATATAACTGAGTTTTTCTGGTTGACTTTGTACGAGTATATTCAATATGTGGTATTTTAGAGATTTTAAAAATAAAATAATTGTATTCACGAACCAAAACCTTGACTCCATTCTAGTCAATGACTTGCAGAAAGTTCAAAGGATTATGAAAAAAACAAACATTAATTTGAAAGAATTCTTTTAATATTGTTTTGCGCACTTACTGCGTAAAAAGAGAAAGTTATGTAATCATGCGTCTAAAAACAACGAAGTTTCGCCAGAAAACTTATTTTCGGGCCCTGACAACAAAAAAAGGGTAAACCTTGTTGTAATATACAGAACAATACTTCCATTAACACACGGTGTAGCCACAATCCATGTTCCATGGGTCCTTGATACCGAAAAATCGATTGACGGCAAAACTTGTGTCCGTCTGTGATCATCTCCATCACTTAAGCCGTTCAGTCGATTTTCTCCAAAATTGATATTCCCCATCCGATGTCATCTAGCTCAATACTTTGGGAGTTTTAACAGAATATTTTGAGATACATAAAGCTTCAAAAACATGTTCATACCTTTTTCGCAAGTGTTTATTAAAATCTCTGATTTTTAAAAAATTGCATTTCTTCTTTAATTAAACCCGTTCTTTAAAGATATATCTTGAAATAAGGTCATGTTCAATTTTTCAAAAACATGAGTAGTTTTCTTCTAATTTTGCGTGAAATACGAGTAAAAACAATTTTATTTGTTTTAACAATTATTTCTCAAAAACCGTTCGAAATTCTTCTTCAAAAATTTTCTCATATGTAACAAGGGACGAAAAAAAATATTATGCTAGTCATATTTTCGGCGTATTCTGTGTATTTCTGAAAAGGGCAAAACGTGAACATGTCAAAACTCCAAAATTAACGATTTAGCCTCAGAGTACATGATTGATTTAGAGAGCCCAACTACTCAGATGAAATCCTTCACTTTAATAATTGTCCCCTGATACAGCACTATAAAGAGCTGATTTATAATATCGTAGATAAAACTGCCCTACAAATCGGTACTTCATCAAAATTAAAAAAGTATAAAATGGATTAAAATAAATATTATTCTAGAAAATATGACAGCTCGACATCCATTAATTACAATAAACAAAACATACTAATATTTTGGCAAGAAAAAGTACGAAGCAATGGTGCTTTTTTTATAAAACGTGTGTTGTGATGCTCGTTGAAATAAGAGAATAAATTAAACAGAATTATAGTCTGTGAATGCATCGATGGCTAATGAACGTGTAGACACATGAGTACACATAATGATGTTTATGAAAATATAATAACTGGCGGTATACAATAACCAGTTGGAAAAGTTATTTAATCCTACCTCTCTGTGTAGTCGTAATGGAATAAGCAACCATTAGCAAATAAGGAATACAGGAAGATTCATTTCAGGTGAGAAAGGTACACCTGCGTGTGATTAACTATTGTTTTGTCACCTCTTTTGCAAAGATATTGATGTAGTAACTGGAGAACGTTTGGCGAAAGCATAATATTAACAATGCACAACTTCTTTACCACATTGACTTCAGCAACATAGATGTGATAGAAGCGTAGAAATATTATTTTTGTAATTTTTTATTGAATTGTTCACTACACCGTTTCTCCGCGCATTTCCAAGTCAGGAAGAGCTGTTGTATAATTGGCGTCATTTCTGAGCAACAAGTGTACTGCAATTCCAAAGGTCTAAAATCGGGTGCGAATGGAGGGCCGCGTGCTTTCCTAATTCGATCCCCTATTCCGTCAATTCTCAAATACGCTTCGTTTATAATCAAAAACAGATTTTGTTGGGTAGAACTTAGGGATTTCCTCATATCTTTGATTGATTCTAAACACAACTTCCGGACGGTAGTGTGGTCATACATAAATTAAATAACGCTGAAGATCTGAGATAGCGTTACGCTGCGTTACATAAGGGTAGGGGTATTAGTAGCATTAATATTTATTTTTTTACATGTTTAAGCATTTGCTGAAATGATTTCTTTTTTGTCCTCTTCTAAAACATTAAAATATTAACTAAATATTTTGTTTTGAAAACAAATAAAGTTAAAAGTTCTAAATTGTTACAATAAAAGGAAATATTTTTCCAACATTTTTTTAAATCTGTATGATTACGAAGAAAATATCCAAAACTGATATGAAGTATAATCTAGAATCCATTTAAATTAGCGCTGTAGACTCTAGCTCTTGTATCATCCAGGGCGGTGTATGCATAGCTTGTGATCAACCATTTCTCGCTCAAGCATTCATTCTTCACTCACAACTTGCCTCAATCTTATAGTTCGGTGCAGCCAGCATCGGCAACTAGTTTCTAGTTTAATTACCATTAATTTTAATATTGAACACAAGTAAAATTAATATAAATTATTTTTACTGCGCTATAATTAATTTTCTCTCCTTACATTTACAAAGGGGAGATTCTCAAAAGCGTTACGTATTTTTTAGAGGGGGAGTTCAAATGTGCGTTACAGGGAGCGAGGGAGAATTGAAAATACTCAAAATTTGCGTTACGTAATTTATGGACGTAAATAAGAAACTGCAGGACAGAACGGAAGCCTTACTCAACAAAACGACCTTAGAAACATTTATTCATTTGAGGAGAAGACGGTAGTGGACTTTTCTACCTCAAATGACTACACGCCGTAATAAAATTCATCTGTTCTCTCCTGAGACTCCTCTCGGGTCGTACATTCCGAGCCCCTCGTCGCGGCCCCGCTCTGGGCCGAGCACACCGCAGCTGCCACGTGCGTCTGGCGGCAGAAGCGCGACACGAAGCGTGGGCGGCGCGGCGGCGGCGGATGGCAGGGCGCGGCGGTGATTGTGGCAACGAGCTGACAGCACTGCGACGGCGGCTGCGCCTCGTTTCGCGCCGCCGCCCGCCGCGCGCCGCACGCGCCCTCCGCAGAGATCCCAGCCGCAGGGGTGGCCCTTTGCCATCCGCGCCCAGCGCCCCACCCAACCGCCCGTGACGCGCTCCAGCACCAACGGACCTTCCGTCTTGGGCGAACTTCTGCCGCGCCTCTGCGAATGCGATTTTCAGTGACGACACCGTCCTCCCTGCCGCGTCGAAGATCGGATGGGTCTAGAATTCGGCTTCCGAGGGATTTTAACAAACAGCCGAATCGAATTCAGTCTATACCCGGAGGTCGTAGGCTTCCGCGACCAGAGTCATGTGCGTGATCTTGGCTGGCCGGGTGACGCCGCGTCGAAGGCTGTGTTGCCGACGTTTCGACCATCCTGTCGTGGTCTTCCTCAGGGCTGGTATGATTGCATACGGGATTGTGCTGGTATGCGATTATACCAGCCCTGAGAAAGACTCTACCCGGAGGAGTATTCTAGCGGTCTGGTCTCTGATCATGGTTTCTCCGATCAATGTCAGGTGAATGTCTTAGCTGTACTTGACCAAACAGTCCAAGGATAGCTCGCGATCATTCCTTCCTCTTCCTTGTCCTATCCTTACCTCTTACTTACAAACACCATTTCAAGCACTACACTACCTCACGTGCTGGAAGACCAGTCGTTTGTGAGTGAACAGAGAAACTACAGAAATAAATAATCAGATGGGTGTAACTACGAACTCAGTAGTGGCAGGCGCCCCAAAACCGCTGATGTTGTGCCATCAAGCATGGGCTATGCAACCGTCCGAGACCCACATCACAATCTTCCAATCATCAGCACTCCCGATAGTAACTTTGCCGTAACGCTTACAAATAGAAACGCGAAATCGCATTACAATAACTAATTTCATTCTTTACTGAACCATTAGCAAGTCATATATTGATACAAAAAGTCAGCTGTACGAAGTACCACGTTTCGGACACATCAAGGAAAAAACAATGTGTGCGAAGAGCAATAGTGTTCTCCGTCATTCTTTCGATCACACTCGAAAGGCAGGCCATCAGGAGCGCATTTCATATACTCGTAAGCGCCTTGGGAGCGTCGCATTAGTGAACATGTGGAGCAGACGAAGTATCGAATGAGAGGGACTGTGATGAGAAATTGTTTACTAAAAAATTTAACAAATCGATGAAAATTAAAAATGTTTTTGTTCGTGTAATAAATAGCAAAATGAAATAGTATGTATAATGTATTGCTGAAGCAAATATAGTAGATGAATCTTTTTCTTGACATCACCAACCCTTGGAAGACGACATGAAGTAAATATATCGCTGAGGAGAAAAATGGAAATATTGTTATTTTTTAGGGTAAAATTTTGAAAAAGTGTCTACCTTATCTGACTTTCCCCGCTGGACAGTTTTGTCGATAATTGTAGTTAATACTAACAGGCGAAATTGTTCAAGAATACTATTTGTCTAACATACACAACACAACAATATTTTTAGAAACATCTGAGCAGGCGCACCACGTGGGCGATCCCCTAAGCGCCTGGGATTTGACTCTCACTTTCTCAACCAGTTGTCGGTCTCAGTGTTAGTATCCGAACTGTCCGGCTGGGAGCAAGGGAGATTTCGTTAGGGAGAGATGTTGGAGGGATTTAATTTTGGCCGATACACCGCCCGCTTTCTTCTACATATCACAAGAATGACATGACAACTGTGGACTTTCCGCCCTCCTAAAATCCGCACATCTCGGCCGGGATCGAATCCACGCGCTGGGGGTTCAGAGGCTACAAGCTCTAACCCACACAGAGGTAATTTTTATTGTAGTCGAAGCTGAAAAATACAACACAAGAAATTCAATATTTTCTTTACCAAGAGGCACGTAGTACCATGAGAGCTAATTCCACCCACCACACCAGTGCAGGATTTGTTGCCCACCAATAGGAAGCGCGATGCGTAAGTGGTCACGTGTTTCAAGAAATTTTCTTCCCCACGTTCTTGGCAAAATGTGATATTTGACCCCTCTACAAGCCAGAGAAGTTTGTAACATTTTTTTCTCAGACACTTGCGTAGAAGTATTTTGAAATCTGCCAGCAAATAACATCTTCGTAGAGCACCCCCCCCCTTCCACGGCGCTGCGCCTTCCCCTCGCCCGAGAGCCTCTCGGCCGCGGGGGGGGGGGCGCTCACTCGGCGCCTCATTCACGCGACTAACGACGTCGCGGGCGAGGACGCGCGTTGGGTTTCACGTGTCGATAGTGAATCTTCTCCTCGGGCGGGAGCGAGCCATTCACGCTGCTCAGCTCTCGCGACGCGCGGAGGGCTCTCCGGGGCCACACTCGACTCTTCGGAGCAGGCTGCCTGCCCAGGGGCGCTCCGCGGAAATTAAAGTTTCACCTGTGCTGACACGTTATTTTTTCTCCTTTCACTTTTGTGTGATATTTAAAAAAAACATAATATAAAAAAATGAATGCAAATACGTTCTTTGCTATTAATTTTCCATGAAAAAGCCTCCTCTCTATATTTAATAAGTAAATTAATTGTTTGTTATTGTTTTATAAGAGATGAAAAAGTATTCCAGTAATTAATTATCCAGATTCTTGGAGGAGAACGGAAAGAGGAAACAACCAGAAAAGGATCATTAAATAAGTTTTGTGACCTGTAAAAACTGTTTGGCTTTTCCTTACTAAAGAAATAGATAAAATAGTAGTTAACAACAGATAGAAGGTTTCAGGCATTATCTTTCGTAATTTGGGAATACAAATATAAAGTGTAACTGCATATCCCTACTCTAACAGTCGACCACTATCTTAGAACAAACTTGTGTTATCGCAATTCATGTATCTGCCAGAAATATGATACAATTTTTTTTATTATGGAGAATTTTTACACAAATATTTTGGTGGAATATTGTAAACAGCCAAAAGTAAACCTCCTTTTCACTTTTTAATAGCCCCAAAAACAGAACATTGTAAGTTATATCTGTTAAACAATACTATTTAGAAATCTTGTTAGATATAAGAAATAATTAAACATTTTTTTTACAGTACAAGAAACATTCTGCAATAAGAAAATCTAAATGGACAATACGTGCCATCAATTATCATTTGTTGAACTCCTGCTACATCATTCCGGCTATTAAAGCCAAAAAATGTTTCTGAGAATCCATCCTACGCAATAATGAAATAAACTACACAACGTGTATAACTGAGATCGAAGTGGCAGAATTTTTTCATGAAAACATCCTTTGCTGCAAGACAATGAAATTAGAAATTACTTTACAATCTACAATGAGAATAATTAAATTAAAATCCCCAAAATTAGGTTACAAACCAAAAATGACAATAGATCAAAAACTACTCACGAATCTGAGATAGATACTGCGCACATTCCACTATGACTTTTACTTGAAAAGGCCCGGCACACTATTTGTTGGTTAACCGTGTGTAAGTGAGAGAGGTGGGGAGAGGGTACCATATCTCTACAGCCTCGTCTACAATTGAGGAAAGGAAATCGGTGTATGTGTGTCTCACAGATACAAGGATAGTATTCGAGTGTTAAGTATGCACTTATTAAATTCATTAACCAATCCACATTAAATTTTAATCGAGATAGTTCTTGGAAACAATTTATGTTAATCTAATTTTTAGAGTCATTCTTTTACAGAGGAAGAAGGAACTTATTCACTGAAAGCAAATTCATATGCAATCATAGAGGATATATGATACAGTATTTTTATTTTAATTTGTTGTATTCTGTATATTATTGCATTGATGACGAAAGTCTTATTTGTTCCTTTTTAATATTCATCAGCGCGCAGTTTAATAACGAAATATGAAATAGCAATAGTTGCATTTAAACACATATTGAGCAAAATTACAGTTCTGCCAACCTCATTTCTTAAATGGAGGAAATAAACTTTCGTGCCAGACCGCCTTTCAGCGTTTATGAATCGGCACGAAGCTGGGCATCGTGGAGCGCAGAATTGACCAACATCTATCTCTTTCTGCACCTCCTAAAAGCGGGCCGCAAGAGACTCTGCAGAAACAGCCCCTAAACTCCCTCCGACGGAACGGACGGTCCGAAGGGGAGGCGACTCGTCAACGAGCGGCCGCGGTGGCCGAGAGGTGGGGGGACGGGGAAGGGGAAGGGGGAGGGGGGCCTTTCCATGGGCGATGACGGCAAGATGGAGGAAAGCTAGGGAAGCGAGCGCGGAGAGAGCTTTGGTGGGCGAGACGGCAGTGAGCCATTGATGATGAACGTGGGGTAAAAGTTTGGAGCTATACTTAGGTTGGTGGGAAAAAGTGACGATGGAAGTCAGTTGGTGAATGGGTTTTGCTTGATGTGATGTCGGTGGAGGAGAGTGGATGCAGTCGACGGTTAGGTGTAAATGGAAAGGTTGGAGAGTTTGTTAAACGATGGTAGCGAGGCAAGGGGCCAGCGGCTTTGCTTCAGGGTGGGGCGGATGGAGGAGGGCTGGGAGGAGTCGGTAGATGGTGGCAGCGGAGGCAAGCTGCCAAGGAGGTGTAGGCAGTGGAGAAGATGGCGAGGAGATGAGCGCTGGGGACGGGGAGAGAGGAGAATATGCGGCAGAAAAGCATTGTGTTGCGATGCAAAAACACTGTTTGGCGGAGAAGAAAGTGCAGCTTTTATGGTGTTGCGTTGACGGTCCGCGGTCGAAGTCCGGGGGTTGAAGACGATGGAGACCAGAAGACGATGATAACGGAGACGAATGGAGAAGAGGAGACGAAAGATTACTGTTTAGGATGCATGATAGTGACGGACTACCGTAGCGACGGACCCGTAAGCGACGGACACCGGTAGCGACGGACAACCGTAGCGACGGAAACACCGTACGCGACGACCACCGTAGGACGGACACCGTAGCGGAACGGACCCCGTAGGCGACGGAGCACCGTAGCGACGTGGACAAACCGGTAGCGACGGACACGCGAGCGCACGGAACACCGTAGGACGGACCCGTGCGACGGACACCGTAGCGCGGACACCGTAGCGACGGGACACCAGTAAGCGACGGACACCGTAGCGAACGGACACCGTAGCGACTTGGACAACCGTAGCGACGGACACCGTAAGCGACGGACACCGTAGCGGACGGGAAACGTAGGCGACGACACCGAGTAGCGGACGGACATACCGTATGCGACGGTACACCGTAGCGACGGACGACGGTATGCGACGGACACGTAGCGACGGACACCGTACGACGGACAACCGTAGCGAACGGGCACCCGTAGCGACGGACACCGTAGCGACGGACTACGTAGTGACGAGAGGAAGATAACGGTGACGATAATGATGGAGACGAAGGGGTTTGGGGGGACACGCGGGTGGCGTCGACGCTGAGGGCATAGGAGGTGACATGTCGGGGAGAAACAGGGTGTGGTGGCGGGCTGGTAGCTGGCGGAACGATTCAGCGACGATTTGGGCGATCGGGCGGCATCGGAGATCGGACGGGGCGTCCCAATCCGCGTCCGAGCGGGCGGCGTCTAAAATTCGTGCCGGCGCGCGTGGGAGGACGCCCGGCGGCGGCGCCCACGGCCACAGTTGGCCACCGCAAGCGCCAGGGGCCGGGCCCTGGCGGCGGGTTGGGGGGGGTGAGGGGCGGGCGTTAACGACCGACGTCCGTCCAGCTCGCTCAGCCGATTTAAACCGACGCCTCCGCCCAGCGCCGTCAGGGCCGGCGCCGCTAGCTGACGGTTGGGCGGGGAACGCCGCGCCGCGCCGCCCCGCCCTACTCCCCGCCCGCCCGCTTCGCGCGACCCCGCCGCCTCGAACGCGCGTCTTCAGAACCTTCGCAGGCCTTGACTCGGTGCGTACCGGAGACGATTATATCTCCACGCGCCACTGACAAACGACCAGAATATGGAGCGTCCTAAAGAAGCCAAAACACTTGAAAATACCCATTTGTAAATGGAATATATCACTTACGGATATGGGTTTAGATTCTTCTGTTTTCAAAATTAGTTCTTGAGCCCCTGAATAGGTTATGAAACTAGTTTATTACTTCTTCATTTCTAGTTGTCAAATCTACAAAATGAAAGTCAGTATCAGGAATTCACATATGAAGTGTCACGCTGTATTTTGTGTCAAATATTTATATTTATACTTTTATTTTATGTACAAAAATAATATATGTATTTTAATAGCACTTTTATTTTAATACTTAATAGTTGCATATGTTAAATAAAAGTTTAATGATTTATAATCATTTATATCTAACTTCACTAATTTGAATTAACAATATTTTACGTATCTCAAGTGCGTGCTACTCCGTTTATACATTAATCCACTCCTGATCACGTGAATGCCCCCTTCACTGCAGTCACTCCATGAAGAGAGTTTTCACTTTTTTATTTCTTATCATTGTAACTTCATTTTCCACTATCATTTATTAAATGAGTGACATCATTTAGATATCTGACATCAATTGACATCGTTATTCTGTTTAGGCAATCCTAGGCTTATCCAAAGATGCGTGAATAATTTGCAACGTCACATTACACAACCGGGTGAGGCAGAATCATTGGCACTTAAAAATAAGAATTTGTGATTTCGTAAACTTTATGATTCTTTGTGCACGTGGAGCATCGGAAATGTGTTCAATTATCTGAAGTATTTCTCGAAATTTTATTTAGTCACAGTCATTATCCGTCCAATAATCAAGGATAGAAATATATCTTTTCTTTCATTTGGAAAAGTCAAATACGAAATTAAATATTGGAAGTATAATTTCATTCTCTCAATCGCATCATATCTTACATTTTCAGTATAATCTGCAACGAGTCTTAAATTCATATTTTCATTCTAATTTAATTGTATTTGAGTGAATTGATCTTATTTTAGCTCAAGTACCTTCTTTCCATTGATTAGTGATTCTGGGCGCGTCAAGTCATAAGGTAATTAGTTCCGTAAGTGTAGTGCGTTTTCCTCCTCAGGAGGTGGCGAAGATCTTCTGTCACTGGATAGTGCGATCCGACGTCGATATACCTGTCGGCTAGCGGCTAGGGGGCTAGCTCATCTTCCACCAGCGAGGTGGGACATTAGACGGGGCAAACTCTAAGTTCCCGACCGGCCTCTCGGCAGAGGCAGGGTAGTACATTTAAGTGTGTGTGTGTGTGTGTGTGTGTGTGTGTGTGTAAGTGGCCCGTTTGTTACAGTACTGCTCCAGCATTCGCCTGGTATCGATCGGAGAAACCACGAAAAACTAACGATTACAACAGTCGGTCGCTAGAATTCTCTTCCAGATAGCGCCTGAATTCGACCGAGCTGTCTAGCTAGTGTCGAAAATCCTGCCACAATCAGGTCGCAAACCCAAGACCTCCCCGTTAGAGGGATTAGAGTAACGTCAATGGATGTCCTGAGTCACCTCTTTCGGTCTTTATTCATCACAATGAACTGTGGATGGAATGAATTCAACGCAGTGTATTCCTGCCCTGCCTCACACTCACCTACCCTACCCATAATTCTACTTCCTGATCTCCCCTCGCCCCGTCCCATCACCCCAGTACAACCCTGCCCCGCCCCACACACTGCGTGGTCCTGCTCCGGCCTGTCATGTTTGCTGCGATTGACGTTGCTATCGACAGCTGTGAACAGATGCATTGCTGCAAACTCCTGACAAACTTTCAGCGACAGATTACTTAACACATATTAGCGGTATGTAATGACTCAAAATGCATTTACTGGGATATTTTTTGTATTTTAAGAAACTGAAAGAGTACTCTTAAATTTTGTACAAGGATTAAGTCAAGGCTATAGGAACAATTTTTACGAAACGCAGGCAGGCAGTAACTTTTTTCTCGACCATAACTATAGATTAAGATTTATATGAACAAATAAACGAACAAATATTCTTTTTATACAAGACTAGCAAAATACCCGTCGTTGACCGAGATTTTCATATTTAATTCTTGTGAAAAACATAACGTCTCCCTGTCTCTCTCTCTGTATTTTTATCTCCCTAAATTCAATTTCCTCTTAAATTGTGTGTGAAATGTGAAACTATAATATAAACTTCATTAAATGTAAGTTTCATAAAAGAGAAAGATCATTAATAGCAGACGTGTTTCAAATGAATAATTCGTTTTGATATATTTTATTGAAATTTTCTCTTTGGCATTAAGTTTATACCTCGAAGATCAAATTTCTGCGAGGTATAAACTTAATGCCATTGTTTAAGGCATTATTTTTCCACAAGTATGTATCATTGGCATTTTCCAACCCTAAAATTATTAATTAAGTCATAACGTAACATTTTTACTTTCTACTATTAAATAAGCAGTATAGAGAAAGTGTTTTAATTATGCGGAGAAAATGGGGATTTTTGAATAACATTCCAACTGGAAAAAGGAAAATAACAGGATCAAGCTTAACATGTCACAGAGTACTTCATTTCTGTAAATATTATGATCATTTATTCTATGCATCAAAGTCAATTTTCTTTGTAATTAGTGGAAAGTTGATCCAGAATATGAACACTTGTTTAATTCACCGACGGTTGGAAATGTATTACTCATTCATCAGGTCTAACTACATGTATACCAACACAGCTCACATAGAATATATATGGTTTCCAAGAACGTATTTTCCCCTATGACATTCAAACCTCATTATACCGCATGACTGCAACTCCTTGGCTCTCTAAGGTTCGTGAACTCTAATTCGTTTTTATTTACAGAATCAATATCTCATTATCTACATACATAGAATAAATTGTCATTACGTGCCATGTAATGATTTTTCAAAAATCAGTGACGAGGGACACAAAACAAAAAGTGTTTAACCGTCGTGATAGCTGAAACAGCAACCTTATGAGTCGACTAGGGAGCCGAGCTGTGCCGCGTCCAGAAAAATTCCTCGTGTGTGTCTCGCGCGGGGCGGCAGCCCCTGGCGGCGGCACCAGCGCATTCTTGCGGCGGGTGCGCGCGGGCCGGGAAGGCGCGCGCTGTTTTATTTACAGCGGTCGCTGCGCCGCGCGGAGCAGAGCGGCGCGGCGTGGGGCGGCACGGCGCCGCCCTCGCAGACCGCGAATTGTAAATTGTGAAGCTGAAATTATTGCCACAATTTTCACTTAGTAAACGGCGCGGGGCTGCTGCGCGGGGCTTGTAAGTCGTGTGCCGCGCGCGCAGCCTAACTCTCCTTTAGGGACGCGAATTTATAGGGATCCCCCGAGCGCCGCTCCTTGTTAATTGCTGCCGCCCCCGCGCGCCGGCCGCCCCGGTGGGCGATGGCGGCGGCGAGGGCGGCGACGCTGGCTGCGGCGGGAGCGGGCACGCTTTAGCTGTGATGATGGCAGCGATGGTGGTTGTAGTGGGGGTTGTGATTGGTGGTGGTGGTGGTGGTGGCAGGAGGGATGGTTTAAACGGTTACGATAGAGGTGGTGGTAATGGTTCCGAGGAAGTTATTAGGATGGATAGGAGGGTGAGGGAGGCGGTTATGGCCACGGCTTCAAGAACGGTGGTCGGAGCAAAACATCGGATCTGGTGGTGGAATAGCGGTGGTGAGCACGGGGTGATGACAAAGGTGAGAAACGCGGCGGTAGTGACGATGGTGATTGTAGCTGCGGTGGCGAGATGAGGGACGGTTTGACAGTGATGGTGCCGGTGATTGTGACAGTGGTGGTGATGATGGAGGCTGAGGCCGTTGCAGGTGCGGGATGGTTAAGCAGATGCAAAGGGGCTAGATGCGAGGGCGGAACGGTGGGGGAACCATGAGAAATGGTGATGGCAGCGGAGGTGGTGCAAATGCAGGGACGAAGGCAACGCACTTGGGTGGGAAGGAGTTGGAAGATTCGGCAGGACGGGTGTGTCAGAATATGTAGCGAGGTGTGGTTGCTGACGGTCTGCGTCTGAAGAGAGGACAGAAGAAGAGCAACAGAGGAGCAGGAACGGTAGATAGACCTGGCAGGATTATGGAAGCAGGGAGGGGATCAAGGATGGCAGAGGCGGCAGGTGTGGCGAGTACAACAGTGTTATAGGGTTGACGGGGCAGTAAGGAACCGCTGGGCGAATGAGGAGACGGAACGGACAATAGAGGAGGGTTGAGTGTCCTGGAACGCACGGTGGGGCGAGGGAGATTCTCCTTCACTTGGGGAACACAGAGGGGGGGAAATGGTGAGGGGGAGTGTGTTAACGGAGAAGAGGCTGGGCAGGAAAGCCAGTGGCGAGGTCTGGGGCGGAAACGAAGAGCGTGCACCGCGACAGGAGGTCGGGAAGTCGAAGAGGAAGGGCAGCTCGGCAGCCAATGGATCTCACCACTCCCTCGTCATCTACCTTGCAAGTAATTGTTCATTGCAAACGGCCGTTAAGGCTCGAAGCGTTGCGGCTGGTCCAAAAAGCCTCGTTTTGCGTTCTTCTTCAACAGGACAAACTTTCTGTAGGACGTGTGTCGCAGGCACAGGGGAGCGCCTTTGTCCCGTGTAAAACAGAGCGTTGGGTTGGATTGTAAAAGTTAAAGCTCTGTGTATGCAATATAGGGGAAGAGCGACTCGGACAGAGATACATCACTTTTGAATCCCACAAAGTGAAAAAGCCAAAGAGAATTTGTGTTGGAGAAGTTTAGGACATTCCTGCATACCTTTCACATGATGCCACAATTTCATGACACAGAAAAAATAATGTCAACATCCTATTTCTGTTGCCAAAACATTAATACAATTTATAAATTGCTTTACTAAAACGAAATTCATTACAACAATGGATAAATCAGATATTTTACACAAAAGGCTCAGGTATGTATGGAGGGCTCTCAAGAAAGGTTTGTAGTATTAAAGTTAGACAATAAAACAACATAGAAAAAACATCTGACACTTTTTCAGTTTATTAGATTTCTGGGAAAAATGATACCAACCACGTGGTGTTCAAAAGTGTCCGATCCTGCAATAAATTCTGTAAACTTTTTTTCAACTATTCTATATGTTTGTTGGGGATTCTAAAATTGACTTTATGTTTGACACCTCAAGGAAGTGCATCTTCACAGAAAAAAATTGTAACAAAAAATTCTCACTTCTTTTTAAGTTTTTCACGTATATCTCGACATATGATCGTTTTATCATAACAGCCTCAATTTACAAAATCAAAGTTGATACAAGTTCGTCCAAAATGAATTAATTATCTTAATTTTGGGAAAAGTTTTCCGATGCTTGTGGAAACAGTATGGACGTTTTTACACGCGTGTACTATCTGTAAAACCTAACCTTATGTAATCAAAATGCGATGGAAACAAGAGAAGTGGATAGATATTACGTTCAGTACAATACAATACATTCCTCAACAATTTGAACCAACAATACGATTTGATAATATGTGTCAACTTATAAGCTAAAAATAGGAATGAAACTAAAGAGAATTTTTAAGAAAGAAACAAAGAATTTAAGCAGACAAAATACTAAACTAATATCATAAATACCATTTCGAAATGAAAAATTCTAATTAAGAAAAAATGTGCATCTCCACTCAATAATAAGGTGGCAAGGAACAGTCGGTCAGCACCACTTCCACTCAATTACTATTAATAATCGGGTCTTTGAAAGAGTGTGACCTGTTTTGTATTCTTTAAATACAGATTTTACCTCATATTTAGCCGACAGATTTACCTCAAATATAGCCTAAAGATTGAATTGAATTGAATTTACCTTATTTTACGTGGCGAGACTCGGGCCATCAGGCCCGCTCTTCCGTCTGACCACGCAATTTCGCTACGCTCCTTTCACCAACTAGGAGAGAAAGGAGGTATTTCTTGGGCGAGAAACAGGCGATTTTGAATTTAGCTCAGAGGCGTCATTTAGGCTTGATCTTTTACATGCAAGTAAATCTACGAACATGGGACAGCCGGCTTTACTTCCCCTCCGAAGGAAGGCGTACGAAGGATTTTTTCGCCCTTAAAAATCCACGGCTTCGATCGGGTTTGAACCCGCCAACTTTCGTACAACAGTCCAGTACGCTAACCGTTACACCATCATAAAGATTAGATGTAAACAAAATATCAATGACAGTGATTCACCGATAATGATGTAATTGGCCGTGAGGAAAAATGGCAAATCAGATTGTGTCAAGAACTACATCATGGTTTGGGTAGACTTGATTTTCCTTGCCTGATTTCTGACCCTTCCAGAAAATGTAACGCTGCAATAGAGAAATACACCTGATGCGAATGAGAATGATATTTACTGGAATGTAACACATTTGGAATTGTCTTCGGTCAAGTAATCGAATTTCGAGTCGAATACATTTGACAGCATCCTCTTTTACTTGTGTATTCACTAGTCACAGTCACATTTTCACTTTAATAAAATGATTTACTTGTCAAAAAACATCATAAACACCTAGTTACCTACTACCCGAGGTGACCCCCCCTAGCATGGGCTATTTTTTATTTACATTTTGAAATACAACAACCCTTTAGAAGATTTTCAATGTTTTGGCTCACGTAGTTCTAAATTTTTTTGCATTCATATTTCAACAATGCAATTAATTTATTAAAAGACTAATGATTATTGGTATTAAAACCATGATGGAATTTGATTCTCTGGTTCAATGTTATTGTTTATTTAAAATTTTCTGTTTACGTCATAATTCTTTCAAATACGTCATAATTTGACTCGCAATGACAAAATGTATTGTTGATACAAATATCTGACAAAAATGTTGAATTGTTCATATCGTACGTATTGTCTCTACAGATTTCTTATTTCTGCCGTATTTTGATTAAATGTGGCTGCGTCTTACAGATACTTCGCGCGAGTAAAAACGTCCCTACTGACTCCGCGAGTATAGGAGAGTAAATTACTTTACATTGCCAAAAGTGTGATCACAATAGTTGTTTTGAAGCACGATACTTTGAAACTAGCGCGCCGCGATACGAGTTTCGATGTAGTATAAAGTGTTCGTATAGGTGGGTGGGAGATATCTGTTCTCCCGTTTTGTGCAGAGAACCAAAAAGTCACCATTTTTCAGCGCGACCTAGCATCCAAACTGTATTCACAAAATTAAAGTTACTGTATGCAATTGTAGTAAATTTTACCAGCTTTATGTATTTTGCGGACTTCCTACAGGTGTCTCTTAAACTTTTTTTTTAATTTCAAGAACAATGGAATACGTAGCAAATGCATATTGTATGTCACATGTCATAATACCTAAGCATGCACTCGGGATATAATGTGAAAATGAACCGATAATGCATTAAGCCAAAAATCTTGCTCCAAACACGCTCCGCACACTTGACGTTAGCAAAAAAAAATGAAGTAGCCTCGCCCAGCTCATCACATTACTTTCAGCAAATACCCATTAGGAAGAGAACTTTTTTTGCCCTCTCGACCATCGGTGAGGCGGAGGTTTCGCTCCCCAGCCCTGTTCCTTCCGCCCCCGCCGCCCGCCACCGCCCACTCGCACGCACTCCGGCGGGCGGCGCCGCAAGCGGAACAGACAAAAGAATAACGATTCGCGCAGCACGCGAGCTGCTGCTGCTGCTGCTGCTGTCGCAACCCCCGAAGTCCTGGCGGTGCTTATACCTATTTACAGGGAATCCCCCCTCATACGGGTCGGCCGCCGTCATTAACTGCGCACCCAGGCCCACCGACGTCTGCCGCCGAAAGTTACCCAAGAGTGCAAACAAAGCGCTAATACAAATCTCTCGCTAATGAGATCCGCCCGGCTCCTGAGCAAGTGCGTGGGAGGGGCGCCAGGGCGACGAGGCGTCGGGGTGGCGGGAGCGAAGAGGGACGGGGGGTGTACGAGGAGACTCAAATATGGCGAACACAGAAAGAAGAGAAGAGTCGAAAGATGAACCTAGGAGAAGGTATGAAACTGGTGGGAGAGAAAGTGAAGTGTATGGTGGCGGACGTGCTTTGCAATGACCGGAACAGCAGAGCAGGTGCAGAAGTATCTGAAGAGAAGACAGGGGAGTAAGGGGAGAAAAGGGTAGCGTAAAGATTAATGTTATTGTTGAAAAGAATTTGAAGATACGGGAGTGTTCGTGAAGAATTGGGTCTCTTCATTGACTCTTCATTATATAGTTTTAAATCAACAAAGTTTAATTGAGGTGTATCGAGGGAATATAAGGTTCCACTATTTATGTAATTTTCTGCGAAACTTTTACAATTTAAACAATTACTTTTACATTTTAAACAATTACTTCGTTAACTAATTAGCAATATACGATTATTATGTAAACTAAGCTTTAATTAGAATGAATTACAAATCTCTTGAGAATAATACTATTACTCTATAAAACCTAATTAATAAGATTTGCAAGTCTTGCAATTAATTCTTTGATAATCCGTTTTTTATCACAATATTGTCTCTTTACATAGAATGAAATACACTAGTAGGTCCGAGTTATTTCGAAACATTGATAAGCTCGAATATTCCTTTGTATTGCAAATTAAATATGTGTTAATTAAAACCTATCAGGTTGTTACTCGCACTAACACTCTTCAAGAAGTATAGTGACATACCTAGGCGTATTAAGACTCAAGAACTTTGATAGTTATCACATCAACACGCGCTATTAAATTGAAACGTTTTACTGAAACACTGAAACTTACTAAATATGAGCACGTAAATATGAAACTTACTAAGTATGAGCACGTAAGATGAAAATGATCCAATTCACGTCCAATTTCCAAATTGACAACTTTATTTTAGGATTTTAAAGCTTGACAAAGAGAACAACTATGTTTTTGGGAGGTTTCCAATAAAAATATTTGAAAAAAATACAATTACATTTCAAATCGCTGTTTTTCCATCCAAACCGAAAGGAATTGTATATAAATTTGATTCTTTGATAAGAGATTCAATATACTTAGAAATAATTTGTACACCAGAGATTCAGACATTCTCCGACGTAAGTAACTCATTTACCTTGAATCATGGAACGTACAACATGCCACGCATGCCTAAATGAGTAGAGAGCGAAAGCTGATGCGTATTCGTCTCTCAACTTCTCACTGACCCAAGGACAAAGACGTGGAGTAAACAAACCCCGAATAACGAAGCTGGAGCGGTCGTGAGCACGGGGTCTTGGAACTCCTCCAACCTGCCACGAACTCTCGCGCAGTCTTGGCCAGGGCGTTGCGCTGTCGCCGTCGGCGGGGCGCTCATTGTGAAGGCTAAAAACAAGGGAAAGCGCCACAAAGGGCGGCTGGCGGCGCCCACGAGGCACGCGCCCTCGCGAAGGGCGGCCAGAGGGCGCGACCCGCCGCCCTTGACCATCCTTCTTCATCCATCACGCGCTGCTCGCGGCCCATTAGGGCCCGTGTACTCGCGCGGCGGGGGGGGGTGAAGGCGCCGGGCGGGGAAGGGTGGGAGGGGGAGAGGAGACGGGAGACCGCAGCACCCCCGCCCCGCCGGGGACCGAGAAATCAAATCATCGCGACACGGCCAGCCCATCACCCGCGTGGCGCCCGCGTGGCGCTCGAGTGTAGCGGCACTGCGACCGAGACACGTGTCATGGCGGCAGCGCAGGAGGGGAACGTAAGGGTTCGGCCACGGAGAGCAGCGGTTACTGACACAGGTTGTGCGTAATCATTACATTTCCGATACTCTTTGCTATATAGAATAGTCACGGCATGTTTCATTTTCTTTTCGTCAATCGCTTCTTTCATAAATTACGCTTTACTTTGAGTTTTTCTATTAGCAGAGAGAGAGAGAGAGAGACAGAGAGAGACAGAGAGAGAGCAGTGAAACCAGTGGTCTGTTAACTGCTGTGCTAGATGAATGTAATTCATTCGAACAACGCTCCAAGAGCAAGACAGCCATTCTCTGTGGGCGAAATTCCCTAGAATGTTACAGTACACTGGTAGAAGCTGTTGAAAATAACGCCCTTCCATACCGGACAGTCTCGAAGTGGTCCTTCGAAGGAGAGCTTCAGAGAGGACGCATAGAACCCTGTGATTAGCAACGCATTGGGCGACCTGCAAGTGTGCGTTTCTCGAATCTCTCACTCATATATTTACCTATATCTTTTTTTAACGAGGAGAACTGTGAAAATCTTCAACAAGACTGCGAGGAGCCCGCACTCCTCAGCAGTGTGAGATTTTACTCACTTATACAACAAACTCGTTATATTTCTAATGTAATCCATCCTGGAACTGCTATTATGCATTAATTCGCGGTTGCCAACTACAGGTCTTTGAGGTATTATTTAGATTTAACTTTGTCCTCTATTTATTTCGTCTTCTTCCTACCTATTGAGAGTTATGATAATATATTTCTCAATTACCATCCACTTCTCCTTGTCACAGATCATTAGTGTCATCATGTTTTCAGGTGCGACATAGCATCCGATCTCCCATATCCTATGGTGTCTTCGCGTGTTCGATCTAGAGCAGTGGATTAGCGTATGTTCGGCGTCATCTACTTCATGCCCGCAGAAAAAGCATTCCGCGTCTTCTGTCTTTCTGAATATCTTGAGGTATGCTTTTAAAGCATACGTACATGCCCTGTGAATGCCTGGGTTAAACGGTATATCATGGACCCATGTTTGGGACTTGTTCATTTGAATACCTTTGGGATGAGCTTATGTGCTCATTTGCTGGTCTTCTCTGTCCCAGCGCTTCTGCCAGCGGTGCATCAGGTTTAACTTTTGACTTTTTTAACCTTCCACTTTTGTCCCAGCCGCGTGCAGTAAGTTTTAGGTTATTCAATGACTTTTGAATAAGACAAATTGTAGAACAATTCAAATTTATGTCGCATTATAATATCTCAAAATATTATATATACCAAACTATTAATAATGATTCTAGAAATTCTACCAGAATTTCTGATCGCAAAGTATATTTGCAATTTCTGTCTCGTCTCAAACCAGATAGTACTTACATTATATTATGAGCTTGTGATTTTGAAAATGCGCTATACGCTCGAGCCATTCTGATCATTAGTATTTATCAACGAAAACATATGAATTGTCGATAAATATTCTTACTTAGTATAAGAAGTAGTTGATTTAGTATCTTGTTCTCATCCAGTTCTGATGCTTGTCTGTTGCAACACTCAGGTCACTATCATTATCTAATTCATGATCTTCCTCACAATCAGTCAGTTCTTGAAGAATATGCTGAATTTCCTTAACAATAATTTTTTCTCTGAAGGTTTGCTCACAATTTCGAGTAGGCCAAATTATAACACAATTTTAGAACAACAGCAGGCGCGCAGCAAAAAGTTTACAACACTATACACTTATCCCGAATAAAGCGTTACATAAACGGAATATCGGGCGCAAACTAAACAATAACTTGAGGAATGCATCACTAAATATATCTTCAAGGAATATCAAACACACAGAAGTCTTTACCAATAATAAATCGACAGCAAATCCAAAAATGTTACTGTCGTAAACTTTACGCAAGCGCGCTCGCTGGATTCCCCGATTTTGGTGCGTTCGCTGCCTAATGTCTTCTTGCTCGTGTGAGTAGCCGTAAACTTCCTTCCTTTCTAAGGCTAGCAAGTCAATGGATGGAACGTTCGCAACCACAAGAAATTACGGATACACTTCTATATTCAGATGACATACGTAGGGCCTCTTTCCTCTGGATAGTTTGTATTTTCCTTCTCAAATTATTGTATTAGATGTCGTCTGCGCAGATTGCCGCCATGTAAAGTATTTTCGAGTGCATCACTCCCATAAGAAAACCATAAATAGAAATAAACTGACCCACAGTAAGGTATTTGTATATTACGACACTAGAGTCAAAACACTTTTTTTTTAGATTTTTCCGTGGATGAATTATTTCCATTTTGTTCCCATATTCTTTAACCTCTTTTTATTTTTTGACCAAAATGTTGTGTCTAAATATAATGTATCATATTTTATTTCTCTTGACTTTCTTCTTTAATGTATACTTATAACTTTGTGTATAAAAGTCATTAGATAAGTGGAAAAGGGTGAACCGGAAATGTATTCTTTAAGAACTCTGTAAAGAATCAAAACAATGAGACAAGCTTAGAAAGTTTACTCCTAAGGGAGTTGTGAGACAAAGCCGCGTATTTGAAACAGAATATCCTGACATTTCGTTGGGGTAGGAGGACTTTGAAATACTTCTGAGAAGAAGTTGCAAAGGAAACTCACAAAACGTTGGAAGAGAATCTTCTTAGAATGGAAGAAGTTTTTACAAAGCTCAGAAATGTAGTGTTAACTATAGCGTATATTTTTGTCACATTTGGAATGAAAGATTTTAATTGTTAAAATCTAGTTTGTTTTCAAAAATATATTTCTCTGTCAACGACAGTAACACCAAGAGCACCCGTTTTGTAGTAAAAATTTAAAGACAAAAAATGTATACTCAGTCGACGTAAGTTCATTAAATCTTGAAAGTGCTCAAAATTTTCAGTGGTTGAAAATACATTATATTACAATAAATATATTGATTAGTATTGCAGTAGATCTATCTCATGGAGGAAATTTTTCTATTTTAATATCAACAACAGCTTCATGCATTTAGGTATCAGAAAAAGTTTATAAAAAGAGAATAGAAACTTTCTGTAAACTTTTCAATTGCACACAATTATCTTATTGTTTTAAAGTGATCAATATGGCTTAAATCCATGAATTCAAATTTAACATAATACCACAATATTTACAATATTATCTACTTCAGTAAATATTGAAATTATGACACAGGAATAACTTAATATATTACACAAAAGTAATATTATCTGAAGGCTTTACAAAAAATAATTAATAAAATTGAAAACAAAAACAATATTACTGTTGTTTTTGTAATAGAAAATATCGAAATAAGGGTAATTATTTATATAATTCCAATATATCGTACAATATATGTAAAAGGTTATTCGTAAATTAATAAAGTTAAAATTTGTAATTTAATACTCTCTTAATACTAAATATTAGTAAATGTTTATCACACTAAGAAAAACGTAACTAACTTCTACTTTTTCACTACATTTTAATGAGTAAGCCTATAAACTTCAAAGTTAGAAAAAATAGCTGTGCGTTGACACTCTTGTAAAGTATTCGCGCACGGATTCTGTAAATAAACTATTTCTACACAGATAAATATCTCATAATGTTTGGTATCTCTGTAAACAGGTTTCAGTTTCTGGTTTATCGCTGCCTATTTTAAGGACCGGAAGAACCCTCTGTAGCTAAAGTATCGGTTAGAGTTATTCGAAGATTTGTTTGAAGAAAAAATCGAACTCGTTACCCATAGCATAGACACCGGAGTATCCATCCCGGGCAGTTTAGCTGGATTGATTTATTATTATCATGTTCTGCTCGCGTCAACTGCTGTGTACGTAAGTGTGGCGGTTTTATTCGCCTGCTGCCTGCGCCGACCTACACGTCGAGCAAGCTCTAAGCTCTGGTCTGTTCTTCTGACATGTGTAGGAGTGCAGTGCACCTGTGTGTGTGTATGTGTGTGTAAGTAAGGGTTGAGGATAGGGTAAGGAGAAGGAAGAGAATATCACGGGTGGTTCGTGGCCCGTTTGTTATGGTTCTGCTCTGGCACTCATCTAGTGTTGACAGGAGAAACCACGTAAATTCACCGATTAGAGCAGCGAGCTGCTAGAATTCTCCACAAGACAGCGATTGAACTCGAGCTAGTGCCTTAATAATTCTGCCACAGTCAGGACTCGTACATTAGCACCTCCCGGGCAGAAGCAGTGGAGAAAAAAAAGTCGGTAAGTCTAATCTGAAAAGACGTGACATTCAACTGATGGATTAAATAGCTTGTTGTATTCTTGGCTATCCGGGATACGCCGCGTCTCGGTCAATTGTACTGAAGTTTCGGCCATCTTGCTGTGGCCTTCTTCAGAGCTATACTCAATAGCACCCGGATAGCCAAGAATACAATGACTCCGACCGCGGAAGCCTACGAGCCCTAAATAGCTTGTTGTCGGCGTATTTTGATATCCCCACCAGTTGATGTGATAGTGGCGTCGTGTATCGTCGCGCCGCCAGGCTGCGCGGCGGTGGCCGGTGGCTGGCTACCCGCTGCATATTTAACCCTGCGACCGCCGGCGACGCGCCTCGGGATCAAACATTCAGCCCTGGGCGCTTCCCGGGCGGCGGTGGCGGCCCGACTTCCGCAGAGCTCAGCCCTTGCGCCCTCGCTGCCCTGTCCTCGCCACGCCTCCTCCACCGCTCCGCCTCACAACTTCCAACCACTTGCACATCGGGTGAGTCGATTGTGGTTAGGCGGAAGAGCAGGCCCCACGGCCTGAGCCTCGCTATTAATAGAGACATTATTATTATTATTATTATTATTATTATTATTATTATTATTATTATTATTATTATTATTATTATTATTATTGCCGTTGGCTTAAAGGCAGCCGTGCGGTGCCGGCAGGATAAACATTTTTAGAAAGTTAACACCCTGCGGACGATCGCCACAAATTTGATGTTCATGTTTATGTTGTCACTCCTGAATACGAGTAATGTAGTTTCAGCTGTTTCGGGAATTTCGGTTACACTGCTTCTGCAAGTTTATCACTCTGTTGGGCATCTAATGTGCAGATCGAAATAATTGTACTTGTTAAATACCTGTTGCAATCTTCTCAGTTACTATTTTACATATTGATGTCCCTAAAATAATTTCAGTGCATGGTTTCTTTCCGGGAATATATAATGAACTTCTCGATGGATATCAGTTGTTTCATTCCAAGGGTATAATGAAAACAACTCAACTTCTGCAAATGTTCTGTAATAAGATTAAAATTGGCAATAATTTACCGGAAAATCCGAATAGATTACCGTGGATTAATATTACAATATAATATTGTGTCATCTTAGAAAATATGCAGCACTTAATGAAGATACTATAACATTACGATTTTCGTTAACTATTATAGTTGAAATTAAACGGTGTAACCGAATCTGACCTGCAAAATGACACAAAGATGTCAAACATTTAGAACACCGTACTTGTGGACAATTTGCAAAATCTCTCTTCCGAGAAGCATAATGTGCACATATTAAAGAATGAAGTAATCTCTTTACATTTTCAAATATAATGAAATCTATAAGAAATTATTTTCATTTTCATTTCGAATGCTAATGAAATCAATAGCATGCATGATAAATGTTGGCTTGCGAATGAGTACGTTTTATACAGCTCATAAGTGATAGTTAAATTCCACAACACTCTGAATCCTTCAATATGTGTTCCTTCTTAAAAAGTAAATAAATTGACTATGATTTTTCCTATGAGAAACTAATTAATGAGGAATATGACTATTCAGTTTCTCCACTCTGTCTCTATGTTATGCCCTTTTGTTCCTACTACGTCATTCCGATTTATGTGCCATGTAAACATTATGTTTTAGATCAAATTAAAATAGTGCTTCTTCATTTACCGTCCACTTTTCATTAGTTTCTTTCCATATTTCCTCACAATCTCCACTGTTTCTATTATATAGGGAAAAATTTCTCTTTTACATTATGCATACGATAAATTTTGTTATCTCTTCTAACCCGATGAATTTAGCTCAGAGCTAAGCATTGCCTGTGATACGGCAGCGACACTGTTCGGGAGGTTTCAGGGCTCGAGACCTGTTAATTGATTATTTTTTACTCTAGCTACATAACCAGGTTGAATTCAGCCGCTGTCTGGAGGAGAATTCTAACGGCAAGCTACTATGATCGGTAGCTTTCCTTGATGTCTCCGATCAACACCAGGCGAATGCCGGTGCTGTGTCTTCAAAACGGGCCACGGACAACACGACATCTTCCTTATCTCTTCCTCGTCCTATCCTCTCCCGTTACAAGCACTAACACAGTTACAGGCACTTGACTGCCACACACACCGGGAGACCCGAGCTTAGAGATTCTCCCATTGAGGCGTACACCGTGGACGCACATGTCTGAAAGGCATGGCGACGTGTAGGATTCGATCATCCAGCGGAAAGGAGCACCGTTACCTCGAGATATAAAGAACCTTCACCACACCAAATGGACGTGGCCATAGCATGTCCAGATACACCAATGCCGATCAGTTCTCGTTCATTTTGTCCCCCGACGTATTTCATTCTGTTTGTTCCACTCTCAAACCCGTCCGATCGTAGATCCCAGCGCCTCGTTCCTCGCCCCTCCGTGCGGAGCGCCAGGGGTCGAGCGCGTCGCGGGCGCCGGATCGGGTTGCCGCCGGGGAATCCCAAGAATGCCGGCCGGCGGAGGCGCCAGCATAGATCCGGCTTCTTTGGGCGCCCGGCGGAGCGGAAGCGGCGAATTGGGGGCGAGGACCCGGGTGAAGGGCCGACGCACGAATGGACTGCGTGGAAACTCGTAGTGCGCACGGGTCGCTATCATGTGTTTGTAGCGGTCAATGGTCGAGAAAGTATTAAGCTTAATAGCAACCGTATCTCTTTTTAAAAAACTATTGTAAAATACACCATGAAAAAAAGTATTTACTCTCCCTTACGTTCGTAGGAGGAGAAATTATTATGATCGTGCGCCGGAAAATGGCGAATTTTCGATACAAAACTCTTAGTGTCGGACCCTCGCAACAAAAAAATCTGGATAAGTCGTGTTTCTGTATACAGTAAATTATTTCCTCCAACTCGTAATGAATCCAGATTTCACGTTTTGTGAGCTTTTGATACGTGAACGATAGTGCATACTTTCTCACATTATTTCTAAATTTTCAATTTTCGAAAATTTAGAGAGTTCAACGAAAATAGGACTCGGCCTATCCACTTTACCGTCCCATCCATCTGTGGAAAAATTCGAAAAACTTTGTGCAGTGTTTGATGAAATGTTTTTTTTATAAATTTCATTCCCAATTCAATTCCAAATTACGATAAAAGTTCTGTGTTTTCTTTTTCAAAAAACTGTAGGTAAGAGCTGATGTTTTGGATCATACTTTGTCTAAAGCAAACATCTCTGCTGTTAATTTTGTAGTTTTGGAATGTTAACTATTTGCAAATTTTGAAAATACGGAGAATTTGACTACCATAATATATTTAGAGATGGATATATTCGAGAGAAAATATAAATAAAAAACATTGAGAGAAATAATAACTTATATAAAAACAACAGTTTTAGAGAAAAAATGTTTAAAAAATTTGACTCTTTCAACTTATAGCTGAGGTGTTGGTAGGGCAGAATCTCAGTAGAAAATGTCTAATACACACACGAAAAACATAACGGAAATGACCCACGCCCACACAATCAACTATAAAATTGATAGTGACAGATGCGAGAAAGTACGCCAGCAGCTGTTTTCGAGAATTGTCTCTCAGAACTCACCAACATTGAGATCTACTAAAAAGGTCCCCGTGAGCTATTGATTTCTCGCGATCGGCGTTTTGATGAGGTCTCTTCTAGACTGATCAAGACTGAAGGACGAAGACGAAGTGATCCGATGCTGAGACGGGAAATCATCGCAAATGCCGCATTGGCATTACGATTCTTAATGTGCAAAACATTAAAAACAAGTCAAGCAAATTGTAGTTACAGAATCTTATATGAAAATTTTGATTTGTTAGATGGGCCTTTAAGGAACTAGAAGATGTTAAGGTGGAAAAACGAGACCTGATTTTGACGTTTGGTCCAAGATTTGGATATATTTTGAAATACATTTCAATATTTACGGATTTTTTAAATTTACCTTTACTCTTTTTTCCGACTTTCAAAATTAACTTTCTTTGGTTTTCACTAAAAATATTTTGAAATAGGAAAGTAAAACAATATTTCTTCGTTGTTCCATCAAGACCTGATACCGTGTCGTTCGGCGGGTTTCTTGCTTCTTACACATCGCATTACTTCCTACACCGAATTAAGAGTCATTGAAGTAAAACCATTGTTATATTAACCATTTCTTATAGTATTTACAGGTAAAATTTTTATAAGATTTTATAGCAAAGACGAGTGTTCAATTCTACGAATGATTCTTATACACAGCTTTGTGGAAAGTATAGCTACCTGAAAGAGATAAAAAATAATACATTTTACAAATGATGGTGATATATTCTACATTAAAAAAGAATACTAGATTATCATTAATGGTTAGTACAAGTTTTTTTTCTAAAATAGTAAATAACCGAATCGCTGATCAAAGGAATTGTTTACTAGAATCATTTGATTAATTTATATAGCATCCTGCTCTTCAAGAACGATGTATTGCGGATTATACTGCAAGTAAGATATTCGCCTTTTATTTTTCCTCTATAGTTTTATTAATCAACTTACTAAGCATTCCCGGTTCCGAAATTTCCAATAAAAACATCGCATTAATTCATGTTGCCGCTTCTTCCATCGTCAAAGAAATTCCTGGAGATTATCATAAGTAATTGGTTGAAAAATTGTAATAGGTGAGTGCTAGAAGAAGATGTTTGAACTATAAAAAAATAGTTGCTCGATTGGCAAACGGTTTTCAACAGGTTATAACATAGTAGACATAGTAGAATAAAAAGTGAATGAATATCATCATCATCATCATCATCATCATCATCATCATCATCATCATCATCATCATTATCATCATGAGAAAAGAAGAATAGATTTTAAAAAAGTAGTTTGTGGAATTTGCAAAAGGAGAGTTCGTAGGCGAAAATAAGGGTGTACCGCAGTAAAGCGATTATGTCAATACAATCAACAGAAAATTCTCTCGACCATTTTTGCACTGAAGAGCCGAAAAACCTGCCTACTATCGTGAAGAAGCCCCGACAGCACGCATAAGTGCCGCAACACAATATGGCATTGACTCGACTAATATCTGAAGAGGAGGCTGGAGGTAATTGACACCATGAATCCTGCAGGGCTGTCCATAATTTTGTAAGATTACTAGGGGGTGGATATCTCTTCTGAACAACACGTTGCAAGGCATCCCGTGTATTCTCAATAATGTTCATGTCTGGGAGTTTTGGTGGACGTGTATAAATTTAGGAGACTTTTCTTGGAGCCACACTGTAGCAATTCTGGACGTGTGAGCTATCGCATTGTCCTGCTGCAATTGCCCAAGTCCATCGGAATGCACAGTGGACATGAATGGGTGCAGGTGATCAGACAGGATGCTTGAGTACGTGTCAGGTCGACAGACAACACAGGGAGTCAGGAGGGGTGAGATGACTGAAAACTGGCCGGGTCCGCAGAATGGGCCCAAGAGATTGTGCCAACCAGGCTACTCCAAGGAAAATGAAGCTTACAGAACAGGGAGAACAGCGGCGAGGCGGGAGGACCGGCGGGGACATAGAGGGCGGTGCTTTTCATGCAGTGTCCCGTACGGCGCGGGCTGCAGGACCTGCAGTGATGGTGAGCGGGAGGTGATGAGCCAATGCGAGCGGGGTGTTGGAAAAAGAGAGCGATGGAATGGAGGAAATGGAGGGGACGGGAGAACGCTGAAGGGGTGGAGGTGACGGAAGGAGCGGACGAGACCGAAGACGGGGGAGAAGGCCGGAGAGGTCAGAGGCACAAAGGAACCCGCGGGTGGGGAGGTGAATGGGTTAAAGGGGAAGGTGGCGGGTGGGGTCGGAAGTGGCAATGTGGGCAGTAGCGGTGGCGGGTGCTGAAGGGACGTACGCCGCGCATAAGGGTAGAGGAAGCGGTAGGCGATGGCGCGAAGGGGGGAGGAAGCGAGGAGGTGGGACGTGGTAGCAAGGAGGGGACGATGGGGCGCCGTGAGCGGCGAGAGCGGAGGAGGCCGACGGCGGCGGCAGCTCGGCGCCGGCAGACGCGCGCCCGCCGTAAGCAAACAGCGCCGTGCGCGGCTGAGCGGATTTCCGGGCGTCCTCCGGAGATGTATCGACTTGGGCGATTTGCTCGCCCGGCGCGGGGAAGGCGGCGCGGCGCGGCCGTTCCCACGCCCACCGCGGACGCGCGCCCAGGAACAGGCCGGCCACGCTGCACCGCCTGGCGCTTTCATCGCGCTTTGATACCGTGAAAGAGATTAGAAAGGTCTATTCTTTGAGGGTCTTCGTTTTGCCAATCCTGAAAATGTTTCAAAATCATGGAATCCTATTCTCTAAAACATTTTCTCAATTCAATTCAATTAATGTCTTATTTTGTGTGGTGAGGCTCAGGCCTTGAGGTCTGATCTTCCGCCTGACCACGCAAATTCCGCTACGCTCCTTTAACCGTGTAGCAGAGAAAGGGGATATCACTCGGACGACGAAACTGGCGATTTTCATTTTGCACAGAGGCTTCTTTTAAGTTTGAGGGTATTTTACATACAAACTTACAGCAGCCGGTTTTACTTCCCTTCCGACTGAAGGCGAGCGAAGAATTTTTTCGCACATAAAAATTCACATCTTCGATGGGCCTTAAACCACGCCATTAAAGCCACATTTCGTTTTCTGTCGCAGAGTAAAAATTCATTATTTAACATTTGCAGTAGCTCAATAAACTGCAAGATTGTAAATTTCCTACTGAATAGACTCTTTGCAGACTAATTGAAAAGTAAGCGTAGGTTCAGGAAACTTAATGTGAACATTATTAACATAAGAAAGAAACATAATGAATAATTAGGTCCATTGAATGACTTTGAAATAAATTCTGCCCGATATGTCGACTATCCTATAGGATAAACTAAATATGTGGAATGTCACGATGCACATACTAATAGACCAATGAACATACCTGAAATATATTGCAATATACTTTCCTTCAGATCGGCATCAGTGTGAACGTAGACATGATAAACACGTATGTTTTTAGGTAATCCCACAAACAAAATTCACGCATTTTCAAAAGATATGCTAACAATTCAATCATCACCAAGTGTGTTAAGGAGAAGCTTTTGAAGCATCTGAAGAAAGTGCGATGGAGCTCTATTTTGCAATCACAAATAGAGATTTGTCGCGCACATCCAAGGGTATCGGTGAAGGCTGATCCATAAAAGCTGCGGTGCTGCAGTACAGCCATTCTCTTAAATCAATCAAACAATAGGTTTCAAATACTTATTTATGCAACAACCGCGTTATAAGTTGTAATGATCGAACGGCGACAATACGTACAGTGACAGTAAAGTTTGGCTGCTACAATTACTTTTTTTCATATTTCTTTTTAATTAATTTTACCGTTTAACAATGTTTCTTTATATTTCTCTACTGTTTCTGTTTGATGGCCATCTAATTTCTACAAACAAAACACACATAAAAATTCTTTCTCAATCTTAATGTTAACTTAATATTAAAAGATAAATTGGTATTGCTATAATATTTTCAATAATGTATTTGTGACATTGCCTGAACTTCCCTTTTCAAGAATTTACAGCAATTTTGGCGTTGTCAATGGCGTCAGCGACTGTTTCATATTTCCACCTTCTTACGTCTAAATTTCATCTAATAAATTTCTACTATTATTTACGGCCTAATTATCTCACGAATATTATAACTATTTTCTCCGATAAACCTCATTTACATTACTTCCCTTTTTTCGCATTACACACAGACACATGTCCATTTTCTATCTCCTCAGACTGATTACAAAATATTGCAATTTATGCCCTGACGGCCATCGATGTTGTCTACCAAATCCAGCATGGTTCTGACTAATCACAAAATATTTCTATCCAATGCCTTGACGGCCATAAATCCTCACCCTATCATATCTGACATCATTCTGACCAAAATTGTTTGATTACACCTTCTAGCTGGCCTAAACGGTTCACTTGCTTCGTTGTTATATTTCTTCCTCGATGTGCTCTTTTCGCACCGTAACCAAACATCAAATGTGTTTTGTCCCCTGGCAACAATGTCCTATATTATTTATCTGCTTTATTTTTAAAAAATTCTTAAATTTCTCAAAAGTTACTAAATCCAAACAATATTTACATTTTCTGACACGTCATACTCTCAATGTCCCATTTTCATTTGCGTCATTGTGCAATTCCTTTTATATCTCCAACTATTTGACATTGAAATTTAGAAATGCCAGAAATTCCTTTAGGTATTTTGCTTTGCCTCACATTTTACCTGATTATTCTCTTTCATTTATTTTTATATTTATTGCACATTAAACGTATGTTATTTTAATTTTATATCTTCTTACTCTCCGAAAATGAACATTCGTATCTAGAAGTGTGGTTAAAAAACGTTTCAAGTGTACTCCTGATGAATATCCATTTCTAGAAGGCCAATTGGTCTTTCAAATGAGTGCAGTCACCCGTTTACTACCAGAATTTACTAAATCAAATTCCACATAGGCCTACGGTCTGGAGACCCTCCGACCCGTGGAGTTTGCTCATTTGGCATCGAAAGCAAACTGCGTGGCACTAAGGCTTCTTAAATGTCTGTTGGAGGGCAGGATCGGTAATTAAGATTGCGTGCGGGTTCGGCGGCGGGGTGGGGGTCCTGCTGCGGCTATAAGCGTGCTGGTCCCCGCGCCGGTGCCGCCGCCAGAGCGGAGTGTGGCACCGCGCTTGTTTGCGCGCCGTTGATGACGGTCCCGCGGATAAGTGGTGGCCGGAACGGCCGGCGGACGACGGTGGTGCGACGGCGGCGCGGACGGAGCAAGGAGAGAGACTGCGAAAGGGAGAGGTGAGTGCTAGGGGCCAAGAAGTAAAGCTAAAAAGGCGTGAAGAGTATGTGAGGAACAAAAAAGACAAGAAGACCAGAAAAGGAGTGGGAGCGATTTGATAATAAATGAGAAAGGAGGGAGGAAAGGGAGAAAAGGAAAAGAGAGGCAACTACATGAAAAAGATTAGAATAAAAAAACAGGGACTGTAGTGGATAAAGAAGGCTGGAGAGAGCCCAAACGTCGGTAATTGCGACGGGAAAAATTAGCAACACGAATGTAACATGGCGGAGAAGCGGCTCTGCCAACAAGACGACATTGGCGACGATGTTGCACGCGATCACTGGGCGCCCTGCTGCGCCGCGCTCAAGGCAACTGAGACAAAGCACGCGCCTGCCGCCGAGCAAGAGGCTCGGATTACTTGTTCACCACTACCCGTCAGGAGAGGTAGATATTTCAGTTAATGAAAATGTTCTGTCGCGCAGTAAACGCTAATTGGACGGGTAACATTGGAGACCAAATGAAAATTTTGCTTTTTTACGAAAGAACTCATAACCTAAAACAACTTGTTTTTCAAACAAGAAACATTTCTTAGTAACGATCAAACAACTGATTGAAAAGTAGAAAAGAACCAGAAGTCACTTCTTGCCTAGCAATTGTTGTAGGTGAAATGATTTTCCAAAATGTGCATTATTTTTTAAAAGATGTATTGAATATGTGTTCGAACAAGCAAGCTGTTTTTATTAGAAAACTTATTTTTTTATTTTATTTTAATATACATATCTCATCATGGCAAATTTTCTGTACAAACTGGTTTAAAAAAGGTATTCTTATTCCCCATCCGTAGCTTTCGAAAGACGCGCAGCTCATGCAAGTCTAATTTCGAGAAATTCCAAATCAGCTGCCCCGATTCGACTAACACTCGATTCCGAGTGTAATCTTGGAATGTTCTGGAACGTCCATATAAAATTATTTACCCTGGGTTGTAAACTACGCAATGAATGTTATAAATTATACATTTTAAAACAGTTTTATAATCATGCAATTTATTTCATTTATTGAACGCAAACAACTTTACTTTTAAATTTAACATTACAATTAACACGACTTCTGATTAGTCAATGCTTCAAATGTTCTAAATGTTACTTATTTGATAAGTTAGCTATGGAATGTATGCCATAAATTCCACAATTTAAAATACTTTCCAATTACGTAATTTATTTAGTCAACTGGTTACAAATTGTTTAGTTTTAATTCTAAATATCTCTATGCAATGCGCCATTTCTTATTCGAAGACGAATCAGCCCGAGAAACGTCAAGCGGCTCTTTCACGACGCGAGACGCTTAGCATCAGGGGGAAGATAACTTTCACAGCGGAAGTCATGCCTTGACTCATCTCTTCAATTTTCTCTGTATTTTGTGTTGCCCTACCATCTAAAGTGCATACGAGTACAAAAATCTTCTCATTTTTATTTCGTATTATGTGTTTGTACAATTTGAACAATACAACTTTATTTATTAACTGAGTACACGTTATGTGGAAACCAAGTGTGCAACCAGATGCTAAGCCAACACGTTCGTCGTTAAACAGTATTACTGCAAGTAGTCACGACTCCTAGCTAATCTTCTATTTCACCGTGCACTACAATCTTAATTGCATGTGTGGGAAACTACTATCAATCCACTAATCACTGTTTAAGGTGTTTTACTAACTTGAACAGTTTCAAGTCAATTAACTACGAACATGTTACGCAATACACACTCATACATACAACAATCGTCAACTGTAATTTCTTATCACGCGTGTCGATTCGTGTGTAGCAGAGTTAATGACTTGCAGTGACTGAGTTTTCTTCGCACATCATTTGCACGATGCCAACCACCCCACAATGACCCCGTATGAGCAACGTTGACAGAGTCCTTTACGACTACGAACGTTTACGTGCCATCAAACACTCGCCATCAACATAGTTTAGTCATTGTACCTTCATGTTATAAAGTGTCTTGCTGTTCAGTTCGACATAAGTGGAACCGCGCTCCAGCCGGTGTTGTGCATATTTGGGTATTCTCGCTAGATGCTGCCCCAGTGCTGTGGCTCACTCCACGTGTCATCGCTACTTACTCATCACATCAATTTTCTCTTTTTTTGTGTTGCCCTAACTTCTTAATTGAATGTGTGAGAAACTATGCTGGAAACTAATCACGTCACAATTTTGTATTTTTTTTGTTTGTACTTTCTTTACAAGCTCACATTTCAATAACTTTGCAATTTGTGATTGTGCAACGATGTTACGTGATCATTAATCACATTGAAAACTTATGTATTTGCATTAACTGATTTATGCAGCAATCTTCAGATTGCCTTCCAACAATTGATTTAATAATTAAACTGTACTCATTAATTTTTACTCGTGTCTGCAAATTTCCGAGTGATTGTGACGGAACATGAAACAATTAACTTTCAGGCTAACACTAGGCTGACAGTCGTACAAATCCAGTCAGTGGTCCTACATGAAGGTAAGTTAAGTGAGCTAATTAGAGATGATAGAGTGATTGATGTGTCTATGGGTCACGCCCTAATTTGTCCTCAGTCCACTGCTTCACATTACCGCCACCAATATCTATGAGGTAAAATTAAATAATGCCTAAGTTGTGATACACCCGTACACAAATCCTCACACTGTTTTCGAAAGATGCCAATGCTTTACTAAAATAGGAAACATGAACAGACATAAGATTTAAATGTATTTACTAACAAAAATTATAAGTTACTTTTGCTCCCCGCCTCACCATCCAAAACATCATCTCATTTATTCAATTAATTTATGGAAACTTTTTCATATTTTAATGAGAAATTGTAAAAGTCATAAAGGGAGACAATATTTATCATAATTTAACTAATTGATAACATAAATCACATCACAATGACGCAAATACTTGCTTTTTATAACTGTATCAGAGTATACCCTCTTCAAAGCTGTAGGAAAGTTTTCTCGCCCGCACTCAATTTAATATTCGTTATTATAAATATTTTCAAAAGACTTGGCCATAAATTACCATAATTTTGTCATGTTGACGACTTTCAAGTCCTTTTTCAACCTTTTAATATTTTATAATCCAAGTTCTTTACGATGCCTTAAACCTTTCCAGGATCCTTCAAGGGCCTACGCCCGCTTCTTTAAGAGGCAACGCTTTATAATAACACACATATGGTCGCCGTGTTCATGGTCCAACGTCTACCCTGCATTGAAGCTGCGATCCGATCCACGTCAACCGGTGCGAACAGACCTTTCTTCACCGCTGGAACGTTCGAGCTGGAGATAAGCTCAGATACGAAAGAGCGTTGGGGCACGTAATCTCACAAAAGACCAGTGGCTTTCATGGAAATCGAAAATAAACAGGAAAGCACGAACAGGAGAACAAGGCGGAGAGGATAGCTTTGATATGTGTGCTCACAAGCCACATTTTGTGATTTCTGCGTCTCAAACAAAACGTATCAACATCGGTTTGTGGTCATGTCGTGAAGTTTCTATGCACATATCGTTTGATATCGGTCCTAAAGGCCGAGGTTTACAACAAGCCGTGATCCCGGTCACGTTCCTTGGTCTCGGAGTTTGGTTATGCAACACGGCACTGCCGTCGTGCGTGGCGGGTAGTCGCGCTGCGCCTGCCATAGCTCGAACGTGTAGAGAGGTTCTTATTGATTAATTCTAGGTGCAGGGGTGTCCAACTCGTAAGATCTCAAATGCCACAACTAAAATCTTTAATTTGGTTGCGGGCCATATTATCATTACTCGGGCGATTCACATTTGACTTCCCCATGTTGTTGATATGGGCAGTTTGTCCGGCTACTCCAAAACGAGGAGAGGGGACTGGAACGATGCCTTGTCAGACAATACCATACGTTACAAAGTGAAATATATTGAATGATACGGTTTTTAAGTATTTCAAAAAAATCCTGAAATATAAACATATTTTTACATTAAAGGGTTCAATACAATGTTCTCGCCCGACACTGATGCAAGGGACTTTCACTTTTCACTTTCTTGACAAAGTGTGGACATCCTTCGTGGGTCAAAATAATTCACAACGCGAGCCGCCGTTTGGACAACCCCGTTCTAGTTGAACTACGTCCTTCCCGTTTGCATTTCCTCTAAAACGCGAGAAATAACTTATGTTGTTAATGAGAATACCACATGTTTAGTTATAAAGGCACCAATAATAGAAGCGTTAGTTCAGTAAAAAAATGGAATATTTTGAATTTCAAAAAGGAAAATGTGTAGCATACATGTCGAAACATTTGCGTAAAGATGAATCATTTTTTTGGATTAAACAATACGTTTCCTAGATAATATTTTCCATTATTTAGAAACAAATTAATAATTAAATGTTTCTAAGAAAATATATATTGTCATGATAACGTTATTAATAGTGATAATATCAGTTAACCACTTTTCAATGAGTACACAAAGGTGTTCAGAAAGCTCCTTAAACAACCTAAAGTCAAACACAGAAAATCTTCCGAATAGTCAAACTGAAATGTTCCAAATGAAATGTCAAGCTTCCTTTAAAACTAGAAGAATTCCTAGAACCTTGCCTCGGGTCAAATATTTCACGTGTTACTCAGGGAATAGAGCCACAAAAGTTTAAAATTAATATTCATAAAGTAATCCGGTGCGTCCCGCTGGGCTCAGACAGCCGCGCCACGAGGAGAGCCAGGGTTAC
>BOPP01000064.1:2047270-2062894 GCA_017312745.1 Gryllus bimaculatus
TAAGTAATAGCCTGGCGGGCCACGCGGCGCGGGTGGCGGCGCGCGAGCAAGCAGAGGCACGCGACGCTGATTAAGGCCATTAGGCGCAATTTGCGCTAAAAATTGCCGCCGCTGTCGCCGGCGTCGCGGCCGCGCTAAGCCGCAGAGCAGCGTGGCGTGGCGTGGGGCGGTGGGGCGGAGTGGCGTGGCGTGGCGAGGCGGCCGATCACGCAGGCCAAAGCCCCCTGCGGGAAACACGCGACACCGTGGACGACCACGGCCACCCAAGGCTTGTCACCGGCCACGGCCCTCTGCAAACACCTGCTGGAGTGGAGATTAAAAATGGAGCTTTTTAACCGCATTGTTGGGGTAGGTGAATGGGCTTGGGGGCTCTGTTTGGACGCTTTGTGTGTTTCCTTGTATTCTGTTAGTGATAACAGCGGGATTATCGTTGTTGTTTGACGTCATTCAGTCCGAGAGAGATCTTAATAAAAATAGAGTTTTCTTTATTTCTCTGTCTTGAAAATGTAAAAGAAGCCATTGTACCCCATAAGAACGTCGAAGGGTATGCTGATTCCCATAACGATTGAATATTAATTTCTTCATGTATTTTCGGTAAAATAAATTCCACTGAGATCCAATGGAGTCATCACAGGATCAGGTTTCTAAATCTTGAAGCAAAAAAAAACTTTTCTGGAATTTCTCTGATAAATACCACGTGAATACCTGAACAGAATCTTAACAAACTGGTCAAGGATATTTTCTTTTTCTCATCCTTGTCCCTTTCTCTGCCCACCCACACGCACACATACACGTGGGCATAATCACTTCAACCACCACCTCAGACGGCGAAAGGCAACTCTAAAGCTTAAAGCTTGTTACCTCTGGGGGAAATACTTGATAGAGGAAAACATTGCAAGTCAATGAGTAACTTGTCGGCGTATCTCTCATTCCAGCGAGGAAAAACCTCATGGATTATGAGCAAAGTAGTTGCAGGGCCCGGATTGAATTGAATTGAATTGAATTTGCCTCATTTTACGTGGCGAGACTCGGGCCATCAGGCCCGGTCTTCCGTCTGACCACGCAAATTTCGCTACGCTCCTTTCATCAACTAGCAGGGAAAGGAGGTATTTCTTGGGCGAGAAACAGGCGAGTTGAATTTAGCTCAGAGGCGTCATTTAGGCTTGAGGATCTTTTACATGCAAGTAAATCTACTAACATGGGACAGCCGGCTTTACTTCCCCTCCGATGGAAGGCGTACGAAGGATTTTCTCGCCCTTAAAAATCCACGGCTTCGATCGGGTTTGAACACAACAACTTGGGTACAAGAGTCCGGTACGCTAAGCGTTACACCATCGCCGCCGCTAATATATCCAAAATATTCAGTGTATTTTTGATTGAGTCGCATGCTCACTCATGCATTCTACCTACTCAATACCCTTGAAGGTGGATAGTAACTTTTGGCTTATTTGTGTAATTGTTATGTACAAGAAGCTGAACAGAGTTAAAAATAGCCCTGAATTAAGATGCTAAAACCCGCTTCTTATTCTGGTGAAATATTGCAGACACTTCATATAAAATATATTAGTGGTGAAACATTAAAGGACACAGAAGAGAAGTAGACAAAGTCTCAAAAATATTCCAGGGAGTTATATCACACCTTCTACACACTAAAATATGCCAAAATACTATTATATTCTGGTGAACTATTGCAGACACTTCATATAAAATCTATATGTTGTAAAAACAGTAAAGGACGTAGAAGAGAAGTAGACGAGTTCTTAAATATATACAAGGTGGTTGTATCATACCTCCTACACACTTTGTGTGAGGTACTCGCCAGAAATAAGACAAAACGGGGTGCCAGCGAGCGGTTCGTAGATGAGTTTCCGCTTAAAAACATACGACTGTTAAATTCATTACGCACAATTGCTCGCAATAGCCATCCGAAACGCCCGCGCCCACGCTCCCAACTCACACTCAGCTTGGTATTCGTTTTGCCTCCGAATTCTCCTTCCGAGAATCAGCCTTCCCCTCCTCTCTCTGCCCCTCCCAAAAATACAAACATACATATAAAAAATACCCAAAAGTCCCGCCTCACCATAGCCAGCCATAACCTGCCCTGGCCTGCCCTGGCCAGTCCTATCTAGCATTAGCCCGCTGATACCCGCCATGCACACTCATGCTCGCACTGGCCCGCCGCGAACCATTTCTGTTCATCTCGTACTGCCCAGACCGTCCCAGTCGTCCCGCCCGTTTCGGTCCCTTTTCGTCCCGTCTCTCCCCACTAACCCCAACCCATTTCGCTCCACCCCGCCCGCTCCGCCCTTTCCCTCCTCTTCACACCTCCCCTTTCTCGTTATCTTCCATTCTATTTCCTTTCCTTCTTTGTGCCGGTGCAGCGCTTGGGGGAGGGGGCGGCGCGTTTTTCCCAGCCTTCTTTCCTTCTCTCTCCCTCTCCCTCTCCCTTCCTCCTAACGCCCCTCATCAGCGGCGCGCGCCGGGCCGGGCCGGGGCAGTGAAGCGTTGCGCGGTGATAAGTGCGGAGGGATGAACCTCCGGATGAGGAAAAAGCGCGCGCCGCGCCGCGTCTCGCCCTGAAGAAGGTGCGGGCGGAGAAGACGAAGGTGGAGGCGCAGTGGGCGCGATCGCTGCTCGAAGGAGGGCGAAGTCACAAATCTTTCTTTTTACGTACGCGGTTTTTCTGCAGGGCCGGGTTAAAGTGTTTAAAATCTCTTAGAGGAAATCTTCTTCCTCTCGCCCCATTAGGGTATAGGGCTAGTATACCAATGCTGTATATCAGTGGCCTCGGAAACAGAAAATTTGTGTAATTTCAATTTGCCAAGTCAGATCTGCTTTCAAAATATTATTTCGAGAATACCTGTATTAATTCACAGATTAAAAATCCCTATATTATAAATTGCTAGATAGTATCGAATGAACTAAATGATTTCTGAAAAAACTGCAGAAAGTTAATATACACTAAATTTTCGTTTAATTATGAAAAATAATAAATCCTCAGAAAAACATTAACCATGATTTTGGGAAACAATAAAACCGACCTTTTGAAATTCTAATTTTCTAAGCTCATTTCGAATTTACAAATTCAGAACAACGGATGTCAAATGTACTCAGGCAGGTATACTTTTTAGCCGCAGGGAAAGCAGCCTCCAGTTCAATAAGATATACTTAAATAATCCTTGAGATCAACAAACCGGACTGTAAACTCTGCAAATCCAAAATACTGAAGACCTAGATTGTTTAATGAGGTGCATTTCTCGTGTGATCTGATCAACCTCAATTTGAAAATCGTGTTCTAATGTAACTGTATTCTTTTAGATCAATGTCAAGTTTACTGAAAGGACAACTGCTTAAGCAGTTATAAACGTTCTATCAATTTAACGGATAAGTTTCAAGTAATGGATTTTCTAAAAATCCCTTTATTTTTCTTACAATTCGAATTTGCTTTGAGCATATTTAAATGTAATTAGAACATACGCATAGAATTTTAATTCACTTTGTCTGCTACGTTTTGAACAACCATTATGTGTGTCCGTATTTTTGAGGTGAACTTTTGCTGCTGCAGATCAGTTACTAAAGTTGTGATTTAGGCTGATAAAATTACTCTTTAAATGTTATAAAAATGGCCTCCAGTAGAAAAAATTCTTCTGAACATAACTAGACAATGGTTTTTCAAAAAGTAGCACGCACATTGCTCAAGAACAATAGATATAATATTCCCTCATAACACTATAATACATAAAATATATTGACAAAACACGTGAATAGCATAAGAATTTTCTTCACGATCACCCTATAAAATAATAAAGTATATAGAAAACACATTACAATACTTCTCTACATTATAAAGAATATTAGAAATGTTGCTGTTCCAAAGCCCAACACGTGAATAGCAAAACTGTAATGGTGGGCGTCCTCTTCCTTAGAGCCTTGCTGTTGCATGACATCAGCTGTGTCGTAAAGAGCGATGCGCTGAGTGTAAGTATTCAGACTATACTCAGATTATGATAAGAGGCGGAATAACGTAATATAATATTTGCCTTTCCCAGTCAAGATCGAAACTATTTCATTGTTTTTATATTCTTTCCGAGGTCCTGGGTATCTAACAAAATCATAGATACCTCTCACACGGCCGGAGACAACATCATATTCTTTCAATGTCTGCGAGAATGGGAAATTAAAAATGTAGGGTATATTTTGACATTAGACAATAAAATATACATGTGTTTATTTTTTTAAAGAAAATATTATATAAATGTTTTTAACTCGAAATATGTGAATATAGACATATTTGAACGAGACTTCGCTAGTAAAATGTTTCATACAAACAATATTTTCAAATAATAATTTTTGCACGTTAAAAAATACTAGCTACTAAGCCCAGAGATAAGTAAATATGTTTTACATTTTGCACAAATTATTCTTAAACATATAAAGTAGTGGAGTATTGGCTTTTAGTGGAAACATGATTTTAAGAAATAATTTTTTTTTCTCTAATAGCAAGAAAGTTGAAGATTAGTAATATATCTAAGAACACGAGAAGCACTACTTAATTTCTGAGAGTACAAGATTAAAGAAAAATGCTGATTAAATGTGACAAAAACAATTTTCATAAGCCATGCCAAAACCATCACAAGGCAGTCATAACGAGAGAATCGACGAGGTTTCTTCGGAAAGGCCTGTGTGCTACGCCCTCCCACTGTGCCGTCCTTGAGCTCTGTTCGTCCGGGGGCAGGGGGAGGCGGTGCGACGGCCAGAGAAAGCAGCGAGAAGATATAATTCTTTATTCCGCGCGTCGGCGGCGGCCTTGCACGGCGGAGGGCTAGCGCAATGGAGTTACGGTTGGAGCGCCCAAGAGGGAGCGCGGCGTCACTCGTTCACTGTTATTTGTGGCCCTATTGTACTTGTTGGTAATGTGGGTTCAAATTAGTGAACGATTCTCCCGGTAAATGAGATAATTCTCGTTTTAATTTATTTTTCTTTGTGAGGGGAAAACCTTCGTGCACGATAATATTTATACCTATAAGTTAACCAAAGAACGACAAAATGGCATAGAATGAAATAACTATTTGTCGTTTTATAAAACTTGAACAGTCGGATGTATCATCTATTCCAAAATAATTGCATTGAGTATCGTAACTTGAGTTGTGAACATAAAATATAGTCTTTGTTGCATGAAGTGAAAAGGTGTTTAAAAGTTTTTTTCAATTATTTTACAAAAAAAAATGGTTGCATGAAAGAATATATGTAAACTAAGTAGAAATCAACTTTAATACGTCAATATTTTATCACGCATATTACGCTGCTACTTAAATAGTCATAAGCTTATTAGACAAAAGCTGGTGAGGAGCTTTTTGATTGATTCATCACCATATATTTTGTAATGAAAGATCAACCTGATCTTCAAATGACATCCTGCTGGAAATGAAAAGGGTGCCGATAAAAATTCTTTTATCATTAAATTATGTGATACATTACAATGAACGCTGACCCCTTCCGTGTATTCATGTATTCATACGCTATGTACCCTTGTACCCATACCATGTATTCATACGCTATGTGCCCTTGCACAATGTGTTCATGCATTATATGCTGATGGTCATGACGCGTACGACCATTTCTCGTGTACCCGTGCCCCGTGAGCCCATGCCCTATGCGACCATGCCCTACGTGTAGATGCTCCATGTGCCCATTCCCATGAGCCCATTACCAGTGCTTCCATTTCCTGTTTACCCATGTCCCATGCGCCCATGCCCAATGTCCTGATTCCTTATGTGTCCATGCCCTACGTGTCCCTATGCCCATGCCCATTGCCTCATGCGCCCATGCCCCATGTGCTATGCGCCCATCCCTTATACCGAAGCCCTGTGTGTTCATTCCTCTGGCCTCCATGCCCTATGTGCTAATGCATCGTGTGCCCATGACCCATACGCCCATTTCCCGTGTACCGTGCCTCGTGAGCCCATGCGTCCATTCCCCGTGTGAATATGCCCATGCTCAATGAGCTGATGCCCCATGGGCGCATGTCCCATATGCCCATGTCCCGTGTGCCATGCCACCCTCGCCGTTCGAGTCACCTCACGGGCCACGAGCTTTAGAGCTCTGCTAAATCAACGAGTTCCCGGAGCGGAGTAGCTCCCTTCTTGGCGCGAGGAGGGCGAGGGGGCGCCCGCCGCCGGGCGAGGGCTCTGTTCTGTTTTTCGGGAGCGCGGCTAATAGATTTATCTCCGATCTCCCTAGCAGAAGCTGCGAGCGCCTCCCAGGAACAGGGAGAAGTTTTCCGGACGGCTTGTACTCTGTTAACCGGCGACGCCCTGAATCCTACACAAACACCTCTTCGAGGGTTAGTGTCACAAAGGGAACGCCGAGCCAAGACGTCGTGCCTCGCTGAACACATGCTCTGTCTCTGCGGCATTACTCCTGGTCCTAAGTGTCTTTCAATTCCTGTTTCTCAAAGCTACAACTTCGCATTTATATTGATCCGTCTTATTTACGGAAAGTTACACAAAATAATATTTCAAGTTTCATTACCGCGCATGCAAATTTTGTATTTAACACTCTCCATGCTATCTTACAATTCAAACTGAAAGTGGTATTGCAATTTATAGAGGAATTTGAGTTTTCATCATTGTAAGTTCTGTTTTATTTTTATAGAGATAAAAATATAACACCATTATTATTATTATTATTATTATTATTATTATTATTATTATTATTATAAAACATATAAAGCAAGAACACATACAGAACTTGCTTCTGGCTTCTTCTTATTTAAGCTCAATTCAACAAAGTTTTACAAATATAATATATATGAAAAACTGCTTTGCCGAAAAAGAAACACGAAAATTACAAAGGATGATAAATTGAATTACAGAAGTGTGCGTCTAAGTACGTCCACAACACCGCATATAATTTTCTTCTCTAGATGCAATTAACGCGTATCTACGATTTCATCTAGATGCATATTAATCTCGGTAAATAAGAGTAAATTATGCAAGAAGTGTCCCAGTGACCTTTAATATGACATTTACATGCAATAACGATTGTTTTCTCGCCCACGTCCTCGAGTTAAATTTTGTCCCTTTGCGTTGCTAGCTTCTATTATTAGGACCATACCATCGACGCAATCTTGCCCCACGGGCGTACTGCATGATATTTTACGTGGAAACGTTTCATTACGTCGCATATATCTAACAAATTAAATATTTAAGTAGTATAAGCAAAGATTATTGATGGTATGTTCTTGTTTCAAAACTCAAAAATATAAAGATCAAATTTATTTGTACATCTTATTTAAATATAAGTAAATCTCGATTTTATTTTTAATTTTAAAAAAATTAACGTAATTACATCAAGATATTTTTATCGTTACTATATAAAAATATTAAATACGTTAATTTTATTTAACATGTATAGTGAACACTAACAAAGGGATACACATGATATGCGTAAGTTGAAATATTAAAAAAGATCATTCGAGTTTTACAATACTATTATTCTGAATTATGAACCCCAAAACGCACAGTAGGATAAAATATTTTGTGTAGATATCATTATTCAAGAAATAAATTTAGAAAGATACATACGCTTTAAAATACTCAAGTTTCAAGAGCAAGCGCTAAAAATCTTTTATTAATTTTCAGTTAAAGTCACTATGATAACGAGCGTGTACTTGATAATATACAATGTATGAAAACAATCGTTAGTTGTTATCTCATATACATATATAATTGTCATCGTTTCCTCATTTATTGAAAGGGTGATAACATCAACAAATTTCTGACTTACTACATTTTTTTGAATAATTGTTATGTTGTTCCTTATCCTTGTTGTCTACCTCCAGTTGGATAATTGAGAATATTTTTTTCTTTCTAAAGCACAAACTCACGTACGCCAAAAACACTTAAATATTTTTCTGCAGATGAAGGAACAGATATGGACCAGTACTATAAATCTCGAATTTCGTTCTCTTGACCAAATTAATTAAAAGAGGGATTATAGAAGTGCTATATTACCATACGCTTGTTTTGTTTCTGCCATCCACTTCCCAATCTCGAAGTCAAATATCAATTTCTTACTTCGCAATTCGTAGCGCCAATGACGCCATCTTAACCACCGTCACTAGCTGAATTCTTCATAAGAGCTGATTAGCTGTAACTCTCCACCTGCCATCTAGCGCTTCTGCATTTCGTCTTCTGCTCAACAGTTTGCGGACACGTACGCACTCACTCCCAACGACCGCTCTTCCCACCTACCCTCGCCCACCCCTCCTCCCGCGAAAGTGCGATATATTATTCCGGCAAGCCGCGCGCAAAGATAGTGTCCCTAATTGTCCCGATTTTCATTATATCCTCGAGGCATGCCCGACAAACGCTTAAGCAACCACGCACCATCCGTAGACCTCACGCAACGGCTTTAATCTTCAGCCTTAAGAACTGCTGCCCTTCTTATAAACTTGCTTCCCCGGGCTCGAACAGTCGAAAATTATGAACAGTTAAAATTTTAACAGTTGTGTGTCGAGAGAAGCACATTTAAAGTTATTAGTTAAAACGCCGCCCAACCCAAGCCCCCCTCCCCCCGCCGTGGCTTCCCCGCTCGCGAGCTGCCAGGCCTCGCGACTCGTCGGGGAAAAGTTTCAGAAACAAACAAGCTGAAAAAGGAGCGTCGAATGGAAAATCTTCCCTACGCGTAACTCCTCGTAAAGGCAAAAGGGTTGAGAGAGGTTGGGGCGGCATGCGCCGCCTGGTCGGCCTGCCTACGTTTGGGTGCGACCCTCCTGGTTCCTCGCGCATCCAGCGCTCCTATGGACGATGCACGCAGCATTGCCAGACACCAGCATCCTCGTATTTTTACAAGGATGTTAATGAAGATACCATGAACCAGGATGAAGACATCTTGGTACGTTTAAGTACCTGGATTTTATGTCTACGCTAATTGATGATGTACAATATAAGATTCATTTAATATTTTTTATTCAATCCCACAATATCAATTTAAATCCCACACAAATATTTCAAATAACTACGATATTTTTGAAAACATTGCTGTAAAAACATTAGGGTGACATAAGATGTTTTTCCTAGCACATGCTATTGTAGAAAAAGATAGAATGTTAGATTTATTCCATTTAGTTTATCGATATAAAATGAGTCGATATGAGTTAAGTTAAACGAACTTTCTTGTCCGCGTTAAAATATAATTATAATATAAAATTCCAAATTTCAAATCAATTGATATTGGTACATTTATGATATGGCAACACTGGAACAACTACCGTATATTTTATCATCTGGCAACACTGAGTGCACGCCTCTTTTTTCTGCTATTCACTTCGTCTCTCTCGCTACTTCTCACCTCTACCTCACCTCATTCATCTCCTCTCGTGGCTATTTCCCTTTACACACCTCTTGCTACTACTCACTTCTTCGCATTCACTGCTACAATTATGGTATTTTATATTCATTGTGATACAGTAAATGATTCATCAGGTATGTCAATATGACCATTTTCCTCCAAAAGGAAACACTGTTTGCTTAAAACGTACCGAAAAAATGGTTGATGAAATTCACTATGTTGCACTACTGCATGTGGTTAACAAAACCCAAAAACCTGTTCTAAAATATCCTCAGGATGTTGTAGGTAGATCGAGAAAAATATTGTCAATCTATTTGTTAGTTGAGACGAAGAACGTTAACATTTTATCCGCTCTATAGACGACTTAAATCTCCAAGCGAGTTTTAAGTGCTAAAAATAAATCGTTTCACGCCCACCACGTTTTATTTAACGATATTTTTCTTAGAATGTTCTCAAAGAAAAACAATGATTTGTTATCCACTGGGAGAACGAGAGGCATCAAATAACACATCATTACTCCTGTGGATGTAATGTATATAGTAGCACGGAGTTGCCCTACAGCTGTCTCCCTTTCTCCGCTCTCAGTCTCCATGCCTCTCTATTTGACCATATATCATCTTGCATTCCTGTTGCCGTCATAGCCTCTTGCACTCCCTGCTGCCATGCAAGTCTGAGTCTTCCTCCCTTTTGTCTTTCTGTCGGCACCCATTGCAGAACTCGTTTTGGCCACCTTTCGTCTATCATTTGCATAATATGACCGTACCAGACAATTTGTATTTTCTCTCTGGTAGACCGTAAGAGGTGTAATCATGAGTGATGGACGGACACACGCATGTTATTGTTCAAAATAGAATAGGATTTATCAAAATGACAGATAAAAAACAAAAAACTAAATAAATACTGCAAACGCCCTTCATGAAAGAACATTACCTCTCTTCTTGAGGGCTTCTCTTCTGTAGTCTCTTGAAACCTTAAACTTGGAGCAAAAGGAACGAAGTAAGCAGCGTGATGTATATTAAGTCACCATCCATCGCGTGTCGCGCGAGGGGAGCGCCGCCGATCAAAGCCCGCCGGCTGAGGCAGATGACCCGCACAACTGCTCAACATCATCCGCAGAAGTGCCATTCCTTCGAACGCTTTCCTCCCCTCGCAGCTGCTGCTACATCTGGGCCGAGCGGAGAGGGGCTTTCTTGCCGGGTCACGATACATTCTCCCTCGGCCCTTCCGCTAGCGGGACCGGGCAGGGCAGGAGCAGGGGTCGGAGGCGGGGGGGGGGCGACCACCTCGACCGCCCCGCCCTCTCGACACCTCCCGCGATAAACCCATCCAAAAGCCCTGGCACTCCCAGCGGCTAAGGACTCGGCTATTGTGCGCAAAAGCTGAAAGCATTTCCCGGCGCTTTCTGCTGAAGAAAAGCGGAGAAAAAATACATACGGAAAGACGCATCTCAGTTGACCCGGATGTGCGCTTTGGGAGCTCTCTAGCGGCCATCTCCGACGTTTCTGTATTAAACGGATCCGGAGAACGGTCTGGGACAGAAAACGTGTACTGAAGTGGCCAGAGGGAGGGGACGGAAAATCCTTGGCCGTTGCGTTGGGAATGGAGTGTACAAGTTAAAGAAGAAAACAATAGTTTGATCAACTAATCAGATTTTTTGAAACAGTATGTTAGTTTAAAACCGTCAAATATATCTATGCTAATATTTCTAATACAAAATATATTTTATACGTCTATTTCTATTTTCCACACACATTTATATGTGTAAAAATCACGAATGTTACAGAATACAAAATTTAAAAAAATGATATAATATACTTTGTATTGTACTGAAACCTTTCCCTAACTTTATTTTATTGTTAGGGGGTTCACAACTGTGGTCTGTTTCTAATATATATATATATTTTTAAAGGATCGTGAATCTTTTTATCTCTTCCAAATAAAAGGACGTTTCCAGAAGATTTCCAAACTCAAATACATTTATTCTTAAACAAACCAAAAACACAAAAATTGCGTGTTGGTTCACCAATAAAAAAATCACTATAACATTGTCCCTTATCTCTTAAAATAAAAAATAAAAAATTCACATACACTTATACAATCTTTGTAACACTTTAACAATAATAATAATAATAATAATAATAATAATAATAATAATAATAATAATAATAATAATAAAAGGAAAGCATCAAGCACAATTTGTAAAGTTATAGTCAAAGTCAGAAACAGTAATATGAATAAAATCGGTAGATGGGTTATCGGTTCACATAATTTAACATTAAGATTAAAATCACACAATACTCCCCTCCAAAATAATCAAATACATTAAACATGAAAACACTTAAATCAGATCTCGCTATCATAAACTACGGGAAACCATTTCAGAACAAACAAATCACAATTTTGTGTTCTCTGGCATAATACTAAAATCCACGAACCAAATATTGTTTTAACCCAATTTTAGTTTCATTCATAATAACAAGTTTGTTCCTTCATAAGCTACTTCCGTTAGAAAGTGATGAAGTTCTATTTCTTCCACCCACGAGCACATAATAAAGTTCCATTCCTTCAATCTCCGAATTTTCAAAAACCTTCAACCAAGTCCCGTCTTTTCAGCATGTCATTTACGTCCGATTAAACCCATTCGGGCGATGTTATAAGAAAATAATCGTTTGAGGGAGTACTTATCGTAATCTTGCGGTTCGAAGTCCTCCTTCACCGTCTTGTCAGGTCCAATCACGGTCTCTCCGGCCGCTCGTGTTGGCGCCTTCCAGTCCAGCGCGTCGAAAAGTGGCCGTTAAATGCCCGAGCGCTCTTCCGCGCTGCTTGTGGCCGCCGATCCCAGGTCTGAGGCGTAGTTAGCCACGTCGACCGCCCGTGGTGCAAGCTCGCACTCCAAAATTACTCGCACCGTACCACGGGCCAATCACCACAAAAATCTTCTAGCTCGCACCGTCAGCAACCAGTTTGTTGTCTGTTACTTTTACTGTCCCAGCAAGTCACGAAACGTCATCAGTACTTTCACAAGCTTTATCGGTTTTGAGTATACTTTTCCTCAAGCAATCACCACTAAATAAATTTAATTCCTGCGTGCACTGTCACGCCTTGCACTCGCTAATACTTTCACACCACCTCCTCTAGCGTACGTTCACAACTGTCTCCTCTCGTTCCCACACGCTCTACCGCATCGGTCGGCATGGACACCACAACTCAAACGTCTCAGAATGTCTATCAATAGGGGTTTCCAACCTCTTGCCCGCGCTATTTGAATGTAGCGTTGTCATCTCAACCACAGATAGGCAACGGTTGCAATAACTAAAGAAAAAAATGAAAAAATCCCATGGAAATATTATATATATGCTTCGTTCTTCTTTTCTTCGTTTATTAATTATATTTTCCGATTTTTTTTGTATTCTTTCTTTTATAAACGAGCTCTTGAAAAAAACGGTTTCTCTGGTAAAAAAAATGATTGATAACAGGCCTGCACACTGGATTAATTCCTCAGCGGAATAATAATGTACATACTTGTATTATATTATTTGTATTTCACAGTCTGTTAATAAATAAATAAATAAAAAATAAATAATATATTATTATTTATTTAATAGGTAATTATTACAGACAAATTAGCTTACTTGATCCTATCCGTTTAAGTGAACCCAGGGAGTAAAATAGACTCTTCTATCGATTTATGTCACTAGAATACGGTACAGATATATAAATTCAGATAGAATTGATTACTCTTTGACGAATTGAAGAACATCTTGTGTATGTTCCTCGAACAACTGTAGATATTTTGAGAAAGTATCATCGCAGAAAAGAGAAGCGGAAAATACGAATGTGTAGAAAAGAATAATACGAAACTGTTAAACAATTGAAATAGTATTCAATTGACTTTTCGGAGAAGAAAATTTATTTTGCGATGAATACTTGAAATTAAAAACGAACGAAAAAGACAGTAATAGAAATCAAAGTGCATTTCATTGTTTTCTTGGATCAAAGTTCTATATAAAATTTTATAGCAATTGTATAATTACCAAATTAAAGAATGGAATGCAATTTTTATGATTACACTTACAAACAAACTTTTAGTGTTCAAATAACGGGATATTAAGTAAATTAAAACATCTAGAAAATAAAAAGTTAAAATAAAATTTAACATGATCAATGTGTTTTATGTAAAACATTTCGTCTTAAAATATTACAAATATAAAAAAATGTAATCGGCAGTTGTATTTACCCGCTCAGGAGCGTACACCAGTAAAACATCTACATCAGAACTGGATCGCCTCCTTTCCAACATTAACACGTGTTGTTCTCTCATACACGCCCGTATTTTTCGTACAAAGTAGTGATTTCATGGCTTTGTCAGCTTTTCACTAATATTTCAACCGGAATACTATAATATTTGCTGTTTTCAAATGTAATTTTCAAAAAACATTTATTCTCTAAGACACTAAGGTGATCATAAATATACACTACAAGGCCTTTCAAAATAGGTCTTGTTGAAAACCAATATGACGTCATCAGATACCTTCCTCTAATGGTAAAGAAATGATTAAATTTTTCAAAATTAAAATTATCCTTTAATGAAAACTAAACAATATTGAACGTAACATACGTAAAGGGGTATAATTGCACTCATGGTAAATAAGAAAACTCACTCCTATCGTCGCTCCTTTTCTGGAATAAACTTTAATATTTGAAAGTTTTAATACTTAATTGTCTTTTATTTCGTATTCTCACGGACTCATTTGTAACTTAAAAATGAATGTCATTACAAAGATGGCAATATTCTATTGTTACGTAATGCTTTAACACCATGAAACTTTATTCATGTCTAAATAATGATTAGTTCATTATTCAAGTAATTTTGTGCTCAATATTTGCCAACATCATAGTTTCATATTGTAAATAATGAAAATATTCTCATATTGCAAACTTTCATTACAAATTTGTGTGTTATTGATCGATGTGGCAATTTAGTTGGTAGTTATTTTTAGTTGGGAGTAATTGGGAGAATTCCATCAAACTCTAATGCTGTAACACTGTTTTTATTGTGTGATGTACTTGAATTACAGTTACCAGCAGAAGCCATCTCCTTTTAAGAATTACATTCACTTGATTTCTTCATATACGCCCATAATCATACGCCATAATCATTCGCTCATTACAGTAATTCCAATTCACAATTCTTGTAACGCACGTCTTTGTGACTGAGCTATTGCTGGGGAATGAGCATGTTCTCAGTTATTTTAATCTTTAATGCATGCCCAATTGGTAATTGTGTAATGCATCTTTTTGGTCAGCCAACGTAGCATGTGTTACATTTGAAATACTACACTGAAGTTAATAAATCATCACGCGCAAAGAGCACATTGATTATATTTTATACATTAGATACATGGAGCACATACAATAATCGATCAATCACATGCTTACATCATGTGTAATTTCCTCATTCTCTTCATGTTTTGACCGTATTTTTTTAAACTGAACATTAGTAGTTTAAGACGATAGAGAAACGAATTTTATTCATCTGATATCACTCAAGATGTAAGTAGATCTCTTGCCTACAGCCAAGGGTTCAGAATCTATTATGAAATGAGTTGCCTTTAAATTCTGGAAATATCTAGGCAATTACAAGGATAATATTGTCTACAAAAACTATTAATAATTTCGGTCAAGTATGTTCAATATCAACCACTCAGAATGTATAAGTGGGTTTCTCCATTTCGATGAGTGTGGTAGGGAAAAGAAAATCTCCCATCTGGCATAATCTGGTTGTTTGCCTTCATTATTTTCAAGTGTTCAGCATCGGTTACCTCCACAGATATCCAAATTGAGAAGGCTGCAAACTGACGTATTCGCATTGTAACGTAGGCTTCCGCGGCTCGAGTTCATGATTTCTAGGCTCTCGCGGGTGACGCCGCGTCGTTTGGCAGATAGGGAACTCACTACCCCTGATACATGACAGGCGAAACGTCGGCCTATCTGCCAACGACGCGGCGTCACCCTGACAGCCTAGAAATCATGACGTATTCCATTGTTTAATTATCTATTACTCGTTTCTTTCTTTTCTGTGGACACATCGATTTGCCCTTGGAACCCCGGAGGGTTGATGAACATGGCCATCGGGCGGCCCTCTTCCCCGCGAATAAAACGCCTTGGGAAGCCGCGATCGTCCGCACGGTCAGGCCCAGGGCGCGGGAGGGCGAGGAGGTGCGTACACGTCCCTTGCCGCAAGCTCTCTCGCCGGAAGCGGATGCAGCG
>BOPP01000064.1:2081041-2104282 GCA_017312745.1 Gryllus bimaculatus
ACGTCGTTGAAAAAGAAAAAAAAGTAGTACTTTATGACCAGAAAGTGTTTCAAAAGGTCAGAAGAATATCTGAAAGTTACTGAGGATCCATACTAATTAGGACCAAACCAGTATAATTTCATTATAAGTCATTTTTTACCACTACCTAAGATAACCACTTACTATGCGTCCCTATGCATTACATTGGCACCAAACCCCTTATCACCATTATCTCCACGTAACTCTTTCCGTAGACTATGCTATTTCTTTTAATTGGACATGCATTTAATTTTCTTATTTCTTCGTGTTATTACTGTTATGTTTATATAGTTGCTGTCTCAAGCTTCGTGTCACAAGCTGTCTCAAGCTCCTGTTCGAACTCGTGTCACTTTATCCACTTTACTACTAAATTGTATTCATTTTATTATACGATGTGATGCTTAAGATAATCCTTTTCTTCAATTATCATTGCATATTTCTCTATCGCAAACTTTAAATTACTTGCGAAATGAAAACTGCACTGATCTCTCACTACCATCTACTCATTTCGACATCATGACTTATCTCTTTCTTACCATAATCTTTCCACATTCAACAATTTAAACTCATTCCTTCGTTCTAACCTGTTTAGAATAATCTCTTTCGGGCTGAAGGTCAGTTCTTTCGATGTTTCTTGTTCGGTGAACCACTTGGCTTCAACCACTCAGCTGTTAAACGAACGTAGTTCGTTCGCGCTTGTTCCAGCAGTTGCCTGCGCGTTGCTATGCGCAGCCCTCGCGGTTGCCCAGCTGTTCTACCTGCGGGCTGCCCTCTCATTTCCCTACGCCTCATTTCCACTTTGCTCGCTCTCCAGGAGGCAGTTCTCCACCACGCCAGTCTCTCTTTCCTCGCCGCCGTGATAAGGCAGACGAGTCGGCGCATTATTAGTCACTCCTCGTGTCCGAAAGTTTTGACTCGGGGGCGGGACGCGGCGTCGCGCTTGCCAGGAGCGAACCCTTGCCCTGTCTGGCCACTCCCGCCGCCCGCGCCTCCGCTCGCCGCGCGCCGCCGGCTCTCCACGCCGTCTCCACTCTTATGCGCTTCCCGTCTTTTCGCCGCGAGATCGCCGCATCAAGTTTAAAAGAGAGAAGATGCGGCAAAACTGCGGCGCGGATCTCGTTAAAGTTTAAAAGAATTTTTAAAACCTCTCGGAAATGAATCGCATGAGCGAGAGCGAGGATACGACGGCTGCGTAGCACGACGGGGAACGCTTCAGGCGCCGCGCCCCTCGAGGCACGGGAGGGGGGCACGGAGGAGTGAGGGCTCCGCGGGAAGAATCTCCGTCGCCGGGGGGTTAGCGGCCAGATTAAGACGCGATGGAGAGAGAAAGCTTAATAACCTCTATTTCATTGAGAATGAAGTGCCTAGCTGAAAAGTAGGCATTGCAGGTAAGTGCACTTGAATCACCGGTGCAATCATTGACTGGTGACTAAATCGTGACAAACATTTGTATATAAGATTTTTTCTGGTTTTTTAAAGGTCATTATATCTAATGTGTTCAAGTGGTTGAATTGTTTAAATTTAATATATAAATTAGAATTTTTATAAATATAATATTTTATTCTTCAATGAAAATACGGAAAATAATTACTTCTAAAAATATATCTTCAATACATAGACATATTAGACTTGAACAAATCACATCTGTACCACCGATCTCATTTAACGTCAGCTTCAAATTATGGAAGAAATGCATTGGATATAAAGTTAATAAATAGTATTTATAGCGAAATACTTCTAATTGTATATCTCTCATTATGCATAATAATGAAAAAACATTAAAAATTACGTTCAAATTTTCAGAATAAAAAAATGGAAATTTTATACAAATGACATTTTGGCAACATGTATAACTGTGCCACTGACATTGCGAAACAACAGAAAATGAATAATTCAAATAATGGAAAATCAACGACAAGACGACGACTAATCAGTGTAGATTAACCTTCTGAGAAGTATTTTGTACAGATTCCCGCGGGAAAAAATTACGGAACATCTATAACAATCGGAAAAAGCACCACACGCTCCTTAGAATAGATTTGTACTCTTAGTTTGACTCACTGTGTAAATAAATATATCCGTTTTAAATGTTTTTAGGTTATTACGGAAATAGACTAAGATTCGGAGCACTAACAAAAATATACTTCATTATTGTACAATCTCTGATGTCGCTTTTCTTTTTTAGATGTGTTTACAAGATCGGGGCAGACTAGAAAATGAATGTAAAACAATTTATTAGGAGAAGTTTATTGCGCGTTTCCATTGCTACTTAGGTCTGCCTGCACCTACCTAACCGCTAATATGAGTAGTTAATAGGTACGAGAAGCGTAACTCGTTACAAACGTGGACATTAGGATATTAACTCACTCCAAAGAGTATTTCACGCCACGATTCTTAGTACATGTGAAGTTAAATAACTCGTAAATTAATACTCTCAAAACATTGGACAAGTATTTCATTAGTTATCAAAATAAAAAGAAGGCAGGGTAAGGAATAATTTAAATTATATATATAATATAGTATATATATATATATTATATTATATATATATATTTATATATGAATATTTATTATGCACACGTTCATAATACTGGCGAATAAATTAGAGCCGTATAAAGCCAGGATATTGTTAAATCCAAGGAGATGAAAAAATCAAAATCTGGCGAGGAAACGGTGAGGCTGGGCTGGCCCGCTCAGTGCCGAAGTCGTGTGCTGGGCAGGAAGCGCTCAGAGATGATGAACGGCGATAATGAGACAACTTGACGGCGGGTATAGAAGCGGCGCGGGGAGCCCCACGCCTTCGCCGGGGAATCCCATGTTGACGCAGGCGCCGCTGCGAGATCGGCACGCGCCGCACCGGCCGTGGAACCCTGTCCACACAGAGGTACCGAAGCATTCCTCCTCTATCGGTAATTCCCACGAAAGGTTGATTTTCCCTAACGTAAATTTTCCAAGCTAACTTTTTTCAAATAATTAATAACATTTTTCACTAGATGAGAGTTAATACAATTACTGAAAATATCTACAATTTCAAGAATGAAACTTGTTCTGGAAACTTTTGTATAATCTATATTGGTTTTTTTCTATTCTATACTCTCCTAAATGTTAATGATTCTTTTAAAAAAGGCCTATCCTGTCTTGGGACTCTCTCCGCATACTAGTGTACATAATATAGGAGAAATGCGGATATTAATGATGCGCAGAAACGGAGCATCTGCACCCAAACTCGAATTTTGGGCCAGTTATGAGAAACGTGTCATAAATTTTGTTCGTTACGGTAGTAAACTTATTTTTGTGAAAATTTGGCAGTTAAAAGTACAGTTTTGGGGGCTGCGTAAACAAAGTGGTTGAAGGACAAAAGTCTGTCTGGCCGTCCATTGTCCAATTCGTGCCTAAATGTCCCAACTTGATAGTTCCTTATCAATTGCCGAACTCGAGTACCTGTGAATTTAAAACTGATTTTTGGGGTACTTTAGTGAAGCCTTTAATTACAAAATTATCCGATAAGTTTAGCACGGATAGAGCAGCAGGACTCATAATTTAATTAGCTCTAATTTTTTATTTGGAAATGTTCGAAATTTCTTTGTCAACTTTTCTACAACACAATTAATATCTTTAAATCATGTTCAGAAAATCCTGAGAAACGAAACAATTCTATACCAACAGACGTACTTAATTAGGTTAAAGACAGTTTATTACAAAATATTTTTACTTAAACAACGACGCCAATTTGTTCCCTGAATTTTTTCACATAGTCGAATACTGTAACTATTTAAAAAATGACGCCATTCTTCATTTACTTTGAATCCACTGACTTTTTTTTTCTTTGCGTCGCTGAACCCGACAAGTTTTGGTAAAAAACTTGTATTACCGGTCCTGGTAAATAAAGGTTGATTAATTCTGTATACTATATACATAGTAATCTCCTCTAACAAGTCATTGGTAAGAATAATGTTTGTGGGTCTTTGATTACTAAATATCAATTGTCGGCAAAGCCGTTTACATCTCTGCACAGTCAACATCTAACACAAACATGTCTGCCATTTTCTGGATCCGTAATTCCCCGATAGATCTAAATGAACTCCGCAGGCGTTAGGAGTTTCAATTTTTTTACATTTTGAGAGTACTTCACATGAAGCTTTTAAAATTATTTAAAAAATTCTCCTTCAAAAATGGCACATTTTTTGTATTGACACCACGGATAGGCAAAAGGACACTTTACACAATTATGTTAGGTCTCATATCGTTTAATTCCAAAGTTTTCATTTTTTAAAAATTATACAAAGTGGCAAGTTTTGGATGGTGCTCTTCCACTACAATACAATGAAGATGAGAATTTTTTCTCCAATGAAATCTAGTGCCTAAAGCAGATCTTCAAAGCGTCATGTAACATTGTTTTCCAAATATGCGTAGATTTTGTGTTTTTTTTCAGCGAAATATAGGAGAATTAAAACCCTTTTTTGCAAATTTTGTCTTAAAAACTGGTCAAATTGTTCTTTAAATTTATTCTTATATGAAATAAGGACGTGTTAAAAAGTATAGGTGCAGGTTCCACGTTGCAGAACTACCGTTTTTTCGAAATTGCGTAAAAGGTTATTATTTTGTGTATTTTTTTTTTAGTAATTCTGCCGTAAAATATATAGTTTTAATAAATTTTAAAACATATATTTTCTCAGAAAGACTCCAAATTTTTTCTTTTATTACTTTTATATATGTGCTAAAGCGAAGTACAGAATAGCGTTGGTCGTTTCCAATTCACAGCCTTCGTACATTTTCGAATTTTCAAAAATTTCAATGGTAGGATGAAATCCCCAGCGCTTTGTTAAAATATTCACTCTGTAAGTAATTAAAATGTACTTGGGCCAGGGATATTCTGAGAAACCCTGTGACAAAACTATAAGACAACGCAAATATACAACAAAGAAAATAATATCTATAACAAACTATATTGTAGCTTTAGGAAAAGTTGAGCAAAACAAAATGTAGTTATAAGATTTGCACTAGGATGTACGTTAATAAAGTGCACTAGATCCCTAGTTGCAATTAAGGATGCATCAAATGCATTGGACTTATTCTGTACCATTTCATTCTATACATTAGTAGCTTGACCGACGTATGAGCAAAATAAATAGTAGCTACAAGAAACACTAAATTGTGCTGGAACATCAATCGCCGCTTTTGCTATATCATGTTTCCTCTCTGGGGAGTGTCTCTAGGTGTGACCAGCTACACTTGCATAGTTGTCTCCCCATCTTCTCTTGCCTCCCTTGGTTCCTTCCAGCCATATCCGAAGTCCCTGGTTGTTGTAGTGAACGCCATCGCTGTTGTCCTAGTCTTATGATGTGTCTCCCAACGCATTTCACTCACTTTGGCTTGCTGGCTACGGTTGGCTGGCTTACTACTTTGGCTTTGCTGTACTGCCATCTGATTTTGTCTTTTTCCTAATTTTTTTTCTGCAGATGGTTTGTGTTAAGAGGAAATGTTTACATTTTTATTCCATTTCCCTCTGCACGTTGTCTCCAATTTATTTTCGCTACTGTTAATGACCAGTTTATGATCCATAAAGAATACCATACTTGTAATTAGATATTGCAATATCATTTTAAACATGCATAATTTTTTACCTGTGCATATTTGGTGGTTTTTGGATGTTTTTTGATTAATTGCATAATGCATGTTTGACATTTTTTTCAATTAACAAGTAAATGAAGTGGCGATATAACTATAGACTGCAATGGGTAGGAAAGCAATTAAAGCTCTGCATGCTTATATGGAATTAGTGTCTAAGGCAAGACACAAAGCACACATATTCCACAGTACCGTGGAAATTATTTATATTATAGGAGCCAGAAATGTGGCCGTTAAGCAAACGCGTAGAGACAGAATATGGTCGGTAGAGCTCGAATTTATGAGGATGCTTTTGAAGATAACAAGACTGGATAAAATATAGCGAGAAGTGTGTGGAAAGATGGGGTTCAAACACATAACCAGAAGACATAGAAAATAAAGCTCTTCATGGTATGGACATTGCCAGAGGATGCGAAAATGAGAGATGACCAAAACAAATTATAAATTGGATACCTGAAAGAAGGCGTGAAGATGCGTTAACCTGGTTTAACCTGAGAGAGAATATATATACGAAGTTATGGAGGAGAAAGTTGGAAGAGTCAATGGGAGGGACCGAGAATTATGAAATCGAAAGGCAAAACTCTAAGGGGTATAAACCTCGAAGAAGAAGCAATTGAGTGGGTACAAATAGGGAGAAGGATTTTCTCTTTTTTACCTTGCATCAATTTACTTCTTTTATAAGAATAGGCAATAGTTTCAACGCTTTCTCGACTTCTGCTCACCAAACGCAGCAGTGAATCTGGAGCGGGCGAGTTTGTACTCACATTACAAATTTTTTTTTTATTTGTTAGTGGGAAAAACAATTAAAATAATGGTTTTGATCTCATTTTCATTAAACAACCTGATTTTTCAAAAATTGGAAAAATTTTAACTTTTTTCAGCGTCTTTTTAAAACTACAGTTATGAAGATAGCGATTTTTCCCTTAATGAAATCTGTTTCTTAAAGATAGATTTTAAAATAGCCATGTACAATTTTTAGAAAACATGAGTACTTTTCGTGTAATATTGCGTGAAATATAGCTAATTTTTAATTTTGTTAATACAGTATTTTTCTCAAAAACCGCTAAATTGTTTTCAATGGCATTTTGCTTGAAAACCCGGATTTGTCGACAATTGAAAAAAATCACAATTTTCTACTACAATTATGAAGATATAATTTTCTTCTTAATGAAAAGTGTTCATCAAAAACTTCAAATAATGTTTTGTTGAATTTTTCGAAAATACTAGTATTTTTTTAGTAATTTGGCTTCAAACAGCCGGCCGCTTCGGATTAACTGCATTTCAAGAACGTAATTTCATAGGTGTTTTGTAACAGTTTAATGATACGTAAGTTAGAATTTGTATATTATATCATATTTCATTGTTCATTTCTTACATTCGAGCTTTTGTTAAACGTTTACAAATTAATCTTTTTGAAATTTTAAATTGCGTCCTTTAGTAGAGTTAAATGTGAAAACGATAGATATTTTCGCTTTGCTTACTAAGATGTCGGAATGATGTGTAACGCATGTAAAAACGGAGTAATTTTGATGAAAATTGAAAAGAATAAACTTAATTATTATATTAGTCCATTCCATTTTTATTTTCTTGCTAGCGGTATCAACAATGCTAATTGGAAAAATGTGTATCCATACGAATTATCGGTCCTGGTTGCTTGTTATAACAAATTGTTTTAACGCCGCACTGTTAGCAGAAGGCAATAATGTCAGCTTACTGACGTTCGCGAAATTATAAAGTCAGAAAGCTGTTTTCTTATAGGCATTATATGTATATATATATATATATATATATATATATATATATATATATATATATATATATATAGTTTGTTGAAGCGTAAGACAGTATTTTCATATTATAATATTGCCATTAATAATATTGGTAGAAAGTACTTGCTGTTGTGGCACCACTAGTTTAGAATTTGAAAACAGTTTTTATCACAAAATATTTCAGTTCAACTAATTTTCCCTTAGTAGACACTACCGTAACTATTTAAAAACAACATGTGTACTCAATGTATTATTTCGTTTTTGAGATGAAAATGCACCATTTGTGTGCTGTATTTGTTTTTGTTTTTTTTTATTTTCTTCTCGAATAATATAATATATGATAGCCGATGTCAAGAATTTATTAATACATGATTGCCTAATCGTGTTTCTACTTTCCATAGCGATTAACTCAATCAAATACCATATCTTGGAAAGTATCACAAAAATGTATCAAATCACTCATACTGTGTGTTATCTTCAATACTTATCACTTTTGGGAGAGAGTATTTTAAATTGATTGGAAACTGTTCGATAGATAAAGTATTTGAAATATAAAATATCCTTTTCATATGGAAATCAAGTATTCTATTCGCACAAAATAAACAAATTTGGGAAGAGAAAATTCCGCAAACTTTTACTTCTGAAAGATATTACACCAAAACAAAAGTAAATTCGTAAAATTCAATCCCAACGACTATTCTGTGCCGTACAACTTGCCTATGAAATCAATTTCTCTGCCATTTGTTATCTGACGAAACGCATTCAGCCCCTTCTCGTCGAGATTACGTCCGTCACAAAACGAGGAATCCGCACGAATTTCGCCATAAAGACAAGTATTTGACGTGTGCGTTTGTCGTGCGTGCACATGCGTGAGGATATTTAAAGGCCCATGAATCTCATCGGAGGCCTGCGTAGAAAAAATACGCGATCGCAACACGTTATAAAAGGCAAGCAACGCGTAAATATCGGAAGCTCGTCCAGAATCTCCATTCGCCCGCCTCCCGCCCGTTCCTAAACTGGTTAAGAACGCAGTAAACCCTATCAGCCAGGTTTTATGCGGACTGGAACAAAATTTTCAAAAGGCTTTAGTTAAGCCGGTGAAAGGAAATGAATGTTGTAAAGTTGCCGTTCATTCGCATTGGCATGCAGCCGGCAGTCGAGCAGCGCCCGGTTTAACGGCGAGCGCGTGTCGGCATCCCGGGAACAAAACGGGGAGTTCGCTGTGATTTCATAGGGCGAGGTATTGTGGAGAAGTTCAATCCAAACCTGGGCGGGCAGCAAGGGGCCGGCGAAAGCTTCTTGTGTGGTAATTATAGGTGGTTCATCAATAAACGATGGATGCAGATAAAACGGAGGCTAATCTGGGAGTTAATTAATCAAGATCAATGAGAGTCCCTCTCCAATATGGATCCGGCCGCTTCAAGAGATGTATCATTAGAAAACTCCTTTGCTTGAATTATGGTCGTGAATCGGATAATCAAACCATTTCATTTAGGAAAATTTAATACGAAGAAGTAGTGCTTTTTTATGTCTTTTGATGTCATCGTTCGTAATTTCTAAAATAACCCGAATATTTTTGCTGAAGAAATTGATTATTAAGGTACGTGGATCACAAAATGGTAGTTCATTAAACAGAACATTGGTAAGCATTGTAGTCTTAAAATAAGAGTTGATTTTTTACACACGTACGGGGGAACAACGTAGGGCATCAACTGATGTCACTGCAGTCCGTCTGATCAGAAGGTCCTACGTTGGAGCCCTGATGGTGGTGGAATTTTCGACACTAGCTTTTCAGATAGGTCAAATTCAATCGTTATCTGGAGAAGAATTCTAGGCACCTGCTGCTCTAATCGATAATTTTCCGTAGTTCCTCCGATCAACACCAGGCGAATAGCGGAGCAGTACCCTAACAAACGGGCCACGGATCGGGAGCGTACATCTTTCTTGGCCTATCCTCTCCCCTTACACACACTTGCACTACACAGGCACGTAATGCCGGATCTCGCCATGCAGCGGGGGGAAGATCACCGCCACCTCCCGAGAGAAAACATGCACAACACTTACGGGACTAATGATCCTGGTAGTTGACGCGCCCGTAACCACTATCAATCAATTAGGCTTTTACACATGTTACAAATAATGAACACAGAAATGAAAGTATATCCGAATATTATTTTATCTTGAAAAGAGGAGCCGATCATTTTTCAACTGTTTGAATGTATTATAAATGTCGAAGATTTTAATGCGGTAATTAAATATAATTAAAAATTATGGCAAGAAAAAACAATATGCACTTTGAGTAGTAAAAAAATAGTTTATTTTTAATTGTTGACTTTCATTACTTGTTAACATCGTTAGTATTTTTATCGTACAATATAGAACAACAAAAATGGTATTTAGCCATTTATATGCAATTATGGCGAAAGAAATAAAATATACGAACATAGAATACTGCTCGGTGAGGGGTTGTGGCCAACATGAAATGGACTGTGGCGTGAATAAATTGATATCGTGGTCCATGTACGTGCTTTGCTGATATATATTAATCATTTTAGTAAGAACGCGAAAACCACAGATACATATAATATATTTTACATGATTGTGCTCATCCAAGTGTAGACGATGCATAAACGCAAACGCGTTTAGATTTGGGTGGCTTTTCGTGATATTTTAAGCGCTACTGGAATGTAATTAACTCTGCTAATAACAGTACGGTTTTTTGAAGTGTACAGTAAGTAACTATCCCATCATAAGGACAAGAATGTTAATTCTAAGAAAATTAAAAACATCTCGAAATAGTTATCGCACACGTTTTCTTGAACTGTTGATTAATCACATTGTTAATCACTAAAAATTGAAAAACCTACTTTTCTGTCCCTCAAAAAGAATTGTAAACAATATAAAGGTTATTAACTGTATAGGAATAACACACAGAATTTTGTCTGGTTTTATATTTCTTCAGGTACCAGCAGAATGCAACTAATATTGTTAATTACAATAAAAGTGTCTCTAAACCACATAGAGCACTAGAAGAATTAAAGAACCTGCTTTCCAGCTACTCATAAGCTGTTGAAAAATAACGATACGCCATAGAATACATTTTAACGGGACGATCTTGGCGCTTTCAGAAACGCCAACGCGCCAGATTTGCGTGTCCCCACCGCTGAATCCGAGGCCGCAGCCCGTTAGGTCACAAAAGGCCCGTCGCGTGGGCGGGGGATATTACGCCGACTGAAAAATCTCGGCTGTGGCTCCGCCGCCGACGGCCGCGCGCCGTCCTGAAAGGACACGATGAACGGCGCGCGGCCGCAGCGCCGCATGTCGGCCGCGCCGCGAACTAGCGAAAGCACTGTTAATATGGGGCAGTAATCCTGCGGAACAATGCGTCAGGCCTGTTAATTCTCCTTGAGTAATAGTTGTGTCTGCCGGCGATCCCTGGAGCCGTGGTGAGGAGGAGGCGGGGGGGGGAGAGGGGAGGGGCGTTCCAGGGTAAACCCGCTTCGTCGCGGCGGCTGTTCGGAGCTTCCGCCTGCCGGGGACTGCAAGCCTTGGAGGCTGTGCTTCCTGGCAGGTGCCAGCCTGGGTGTGCGCGATATTACGATAATGCCATCCGAGGATTGTAAATCTTGTCTGTCCAAAATTATGAACTGCACGAAACAAAACATTCATTGAATTACGTGTTTTAACTAACGATTCCATATTTTGAAAGAGAGTTTTCATTCAAATGTGAAGTTTTTAAAGTAAAAAAACAAGCCAAACTCTCGGAATATTAACATCTCCTGTGACAGACAATTGTTAAAAGTATTTTTAAATGTTTTGTTAATGTAGTAAAATCGCGCTTTTTTAACTATAATTCAAGATAAAATGAAAGTCTGGCGTAACCAAATTAAAAACAAGTGAATACTGCATTCAGTCTTCAGGCGAATAGTCTATATTTTGCCTCTTCAACAATCATTTCTCGTGTGTATAATAACGCTAGAAGGGGAAAAGGATAATAGATAATTACCGCCCAGGGGTGCGTCCAAAAGATGCTAGGTGAAAAATGTAGTTGTGTAGATTATGATATGAAGATTTTAGCTGTCTCGTGCAACCTGCAACACACGTCACGGAAAAACATGTGTGCATATTGTGCACAACACGACAACGATTTTTTCTAGTCTTTCAAACCAGATTAGGGGATCTCAAATAATGCGTAAGGTATGCATTTGAGATTATAACCTACACAAATACATTATTTTGGACCGTTTATTTCATTTTTGGAGGTTTACCTCTTCCGAGTATTTATATACTATTACACAGATGATCAGTGACGAGCAGAATCTCCAATTTTGAAACTTTTGCCACAGATTTTCTCTGAAGAATTTGCACTTAGTTTGTCAACTATTATTAAAAATATATTTTTTTAAAAAGATTTAACGGACATTTAAAAAAATTAAATATGTCTATTATGTACATCACATGATTTTCCTAGAAATTGCAACGATTGGAACTAAATTAAAAAATTGTTGTGTCCAATAATTTTGAAGTATCATTTACACTACTCTTTGATTTATTATAATTATTATTAATAACAAATATTAATATTTTGTTTGTTGATTAGTATTATCATCAATTATTATAATTGGTGTGCTCAATGTGATTCAAAGTAAATAAAATATATTCTTGTTCATTCAGAAACAAATAAGAAGCTGAGCTTCGAGATTCATAGAAATAAATAATACCATTAGACTAAAATTAAATAAATTTTCTATGTGTACGTAAAAACTTGTGATGGAAAATCATGAACACACACGACATCACTGCTATTAACTGTTACATGCCAACGAACGCGATATATACACTAGATATACATAGCCGGTATGTTCGGACCATGCACGGTCGGTAGGCTAGAACAATGGCCCCCCTTCATAGCAATTATCAGAATTGCACTCCGAACGGCTCTCCCAGCCCCGGCCGCGAGTGGGCGCTGCAATGGGGCGAAAGGAATTCGGTTTGAAGGGCCATCGGACGCGAGTAGCCCTCCTTTGATCGCTTGCGTCTCTCAGAAGCCACGCCTGCGGTACAGACTTCAAGCGCACCCCACCCGTCTCGCCCCGCCCACCATTCAGAACACGTGAGTGAGTGGGAGGGGCTGGGGTGGGGTGGGGTGGGAACTGCTTGGCTCAAGGACAGCCCCCGCCGCTCACAGGAAGTGCATTATGCTCTCGAAACCCCGTGTGACGTCATATGCAGGATGCTTTGCAGCGTTCCGCACCGTTAGGCCTATCGCCGGACGTGGCTCGGGGAAGGAAATAGGTTGGGTTCCCCATCTGGCCAAGTTATTAACTGAAAGCGTTTTTGCAGATGTTTACTTTCATACATTACATTGATTTAAGCATTAATGAAGGTTTCTGAAAAGCTGTAATCTAAATGAAAACAATAAATTATAATTTTCTAATTCGTATTTATTTTATAAAATTTTAAGTTTATTTGTTAAAGGGAAGCTAGAAAAGTAACTCTAGTTTTTTCTCAGTTAAGTAAAAGCTAAGTTAAGTAAAAAGGAAAAATAAGACGTGATGGTTGACTTATTTCTTAAGTCAACCATCACGTCTTATTTCTTCTTTTTACTTTCTCGCTTCTGCTTATGCGGTAGAGAGAAAGAGAGAAAGATATGTAATCAAATAGTATGAAACTGAATAGTGGAAACTCAGGTAAAACCGCATCTACGGCGCGAGCGATAAATGTCCCTACTGCCACCTAGCGGAAGAAGGTGTACACTACAATAGTTGGCGTATAAGGTGCCAATAGTACACATCCGTTTGTACCATTTGTATTTATTTCGACATTACTTTTTATGGCAGAGAATGGGCATGATGTATTCTTTGCTCTATATTTTATTAATATTATTTGGGCTACAGAATGGCACAGACACTCCCGTATTACTTTTCTATTTCCTTTGGCCCCGACTAAGATTCGAAGTTGCCACATACACTTGCCTGCTGCCATCTATCGCCGCCCAAACTACTTTTTTTCTTCATTTTACTGTTTCTTAATAGTAGACAGGAAATATTATTTTACCTACATTAAAGAACAGTAAAACATTGTTCTAAATGGCAATTTTCTCTCCAAAAATTGGAGCCGTATTTAAGAATATGGCACTTAAGCGCTACAAATTAGAAATTTAAAGCTCTTTATCACTGAAAAATTTTGAGTTTTGGAAGCATATGCGCTTAAGCGCCATTTCCTTGAAAACGACTGAAAATTTTTCAAAGGCAGTTGCAATTTATTACTAGATTTTACTGCTTTTTAATATTCATAAAATAAAACATCAGTTCTATTATTAGAACCCCGAAAAATGAAGATTTTTGTTTAAAACGTTAATTTTCGGCAGCGATAGATGGCAGCTGGCAAGAATACTCGTTCACGAGTACTCGTGGCAAGTTCAAATAGCAAGCTGACACCAAAGGAAACAGAAAAGTAATACGGAAAAGCGAGTGTCATTATGGAGCACCAGTATCTATAGTTAGCAGAACCCAGCAGACTTTGTCCCGCTCTCTCTCTCTTCGCTCTCTCTCTCCCTCTCTCTCTCACTCACTCACTCACTCCACTTCTCTCACTCCTCTCACTCACTCTCACTCACTCTCACTCACTTCCATCACTCTCACTCACTCTCACTACTCTCACTCACTTTTTCACTTCACTCTCGCCTCACTCTCACTCACTCTACGCTCACTCTACACTCTCACTCACTCTCGCTCACTCTCACTCTCACTCACTCTACTCACTCTCACTTCACTCTCACTTCTCACTCTTCATCACCTCACTCTACTACTCGTCTCACTCATCACTCATCTCACTTCACTCATCACTCTCACTCACTCACTCTCTCTTCTCTTTCCCTTTTTCTCTCTCTCCTACTCCCTTTTTCTCTCTCTTTACCCTCTATCTTTCTTTCCCCCTTTTATTTCCCACTCTCCCACGTTTCCCTCTCTCTCCCTTTCCCCACTATCTCCCTTTTCCCTCTCTTTCCCTTTCCCTTTCCCTCTCTCTTTCGTTTCCTCTTTCTCTCTTCTATCGGTTGTTTCCTCCCTCGCTCTTTTTACCTCTCTTGCCTTTAATGATTTATCAAGTTTATCCAACATTTAATGAATGTGGTCGTCACTCTTTATTGTTATTGAAACAAATTTTGAGTTTGTAGAGGAAAATCAAAGATTCCGTTTCGCGCTCGATTAAATGAATTGAAAGAGTTGTGAAATATGGGGAAAGCCAAAATCCCATAAGGCCATATGAAACAAATCGTATCTGCGAGCATTTCTGCATTTGTAATGGAAATGAAAAATATAATTCCCTACGGCTTTTCAAACCGTTTGGCGGATGAAGTTAATAGTTTACTGTAGAGATTCGCTCTTTATTACGTAGGATTTACGATGACGTGTACATGCAGTAGTTTATTGTGTGCAGTGCAAGCAACGCGTACAGGTAAATGTTTACCTATTACAAACGCTCTTCATAGTCGAACATTCGAATGGCATTAGTGGACAGTAATATCTTAGGTTACGAGCGCTGTACCCACTTTACATCCACGAATTAATTAACGTTGAGTGGTTTCTCTTCGCATACCAGACATGGCTCATCGATCGGAAATTCCCCAAATGACCGAGGCTTACGAAACAGTTCACATTTTTAAGAAAAAAAATCACGAAAACATTGGATTTCATTTTGTAATTTATTTAAATGGTCATGGGAACAAGAAAGGCGAATTTATTTCGAAAAGTCTAATATTGTATCCGTGAATGTACGAGTAGTGTATTTAAAAGTATTAATAATTATTTTAAACCATGTATTAAATGCACGTGAAGAAAGTGTAACTTGGCAGTTAATTACAAAGCAAACATATTCTAAATTTCTCTAATGAAATGTAGAATATTCAGTTTCCCGAAACAATTATTAACACATCCAATACAAACATGAATATGAATACGGCGATAATACACCCTTAATCATTTTAAGAAGAAACCCCGAAATCAAAGACGAGATACAAACATACAAACATACAACCACAAACGTACCACGCTACACAGTGGCCCTACGGCATCCGTGCAGCATCTGGACGCAAACAAATTCTTACAGGAGCCTCCCGTGGGGCAGTGGACTCTCGCAGGCGGATCGAGACTGTGATTGGTTCCTGAGCAGGCCGTACAATTAGCCGAATTCCTCTCCATCCGAAACCGCCGCTCTCTCCGCCCCCCCCTCCACGTCGTTCCGCCGCCGTCACCACGCTCTCCTCGAGCTCTCAGGGGTCCGCGTAGCGGTCTCGTCTAAATTAAGTTGGCTGCGAACGCCTAAAGTGAATTAGAGAACAATTCCAGTCGGGCGCCGGAACGTTTCATTTTGTTTTTGAAATAATATTTTTTTGTGCCCGTACGCGCGCGGGAGGGGGGCAGATGGAAGCTCTTCCGCACGAGAAAGGCTTTCACAGGAGGCGCCACCACCCCCCTCCCCCAGATGGCGAGGGTGGTTGGAGTGGGGATGGTGATGGGCACGAGAAACAATACAACTGAGTCCTACTGAGAAAGAGAAGCAACCACGAGACAGAGAATACGGTAGGGAAGAACCATGGAAAAGTAAAAGAACAAAGAATGTAGAGATAGCGAGGAGAATGAGTATTTGTGGCGGGAAATGTGCGGTAATAAGGGCCAAAGGCGCTTAAAATTCCTTTAAAGTAGACCAAAGCAAGCGTGAGCACGGAGGTGAGTATGGTGGGCACAAGCGCCAGTTTTGGTGATTAGTGCAGAATGGTGTCAGAATATACAGGATGAACAAAATATCTTTCGCCGAAGATGTTAGAGCGCGCCCCCTATACCACGCCAATTTTGTGCCTGCGCTACTGAACGCTCATACTTCGAGGGCAACAGGCGGTTCGAGAGCCCTAATCTCGATTACGCAGTGACTTAAACTGCAGAGACGTGATTTTTTTAAGGCAGAGAATCTTTCTTTGGGACGTATTTGTTACATATATTTCTGCAATCCATACATTTTTAAGTGCTACTCGTAACCAAGAGACGATCGAATCGTGACTAGTGGGTTATGTTATCCCATATCATCTCACGTCACGTTGTAAATAGAGGATAATTCAAAAATTAGGAGTAGGCAGGAAACCACAATTCTGACGAGTGACGGGGCTCTATTGAGGAGAAAATCGATGCAATCACATGTCATCTCCTTCAAAGATAAAATTAAAATATTTTCTGAATGAGTTTAGAACGCATTCGAGTCCATGAACAGCACTTTCGAATTTTTTTCTGGCGTAAGTTGAGTTTGGCGGGATCTCACCGGGGGCTTGAAGTCGCCTTGATATGCCGGGCGACTGTTCCCAATTTTTAGACGACCGACAAATTGTCCGCACTATAGTAGTGAGTGCAGAGATTTGCGAAGGTGTTTTTGCGTCGTGAAGTAGCAATAAGTTGCAAATCTGACTATGACGTTGGAACGAGAATATGCCTTAGAGGTAGGGCATTACGAAAGTACAATACAAAAGATGGGGACGAATGTAAGTGCGTGGAAGAAAAGTTGTTGGAAGGAACGGTCGTGAAAGTTAGGAATAAACCAAAGTAAACAAAAGGTCTTAAGGTGGGCGGGGAGGGGTTGGTACGTGGCACTGGTTTTCACTCAGGTTCCTACATCGGACACGTAGTTTTCATAAGCTCTAGCTGTGTGTCTCGTGTCCTTCACGACTTATCCTTCACGAAATATTAGAAAAAAGCACCAGTAATGGCCACAGTTAACAATTTCGTTGGTTACTCAAACGTCTTCGGCTACAGAACTAAATTCATTACGTCAAACGCAATGGGCAATTACCAACTTCTTTCATAATTTCCTAAAATGGCAAAGTTTTCATTTGCCGCACGTTTTATTTATTTATTTCTAATCTATAATTTTGTTTCACTAGTCGCCACCTAAAAATTGCATATTTTTGGTAGTGGTTAAATACACAAATCAGTAATGGTTATTCAATTATCTACTCTTTGAACGGGTCTGAGACTCCAAAGTCCAAACAAGTATCCGTTCAGGTTATATTTTTAATGCCAATATTGTGATGTTTTCAGCTTATAATTTACATATAAGAAAAAGACAAATAAATTAATTAACGTCGTTCTAACCCTACAACCGGACGGCACGTTCTGCAAGTTCGCATCCGGCTGGAATCCATGAATTCATACTTCCCAAATCTTGTGCTTGAAGTGGCCAATACTGGTGCCGTTAGTCTACAACACAGCGTTTTGATAAAGTATTTAAAGGTATTTTAAGTAAAGTCGAGAATAGGAAAGTATAGTCAAGTATTGGAAATCTCTATTCTCTTGAGTTAGACTTATTGGGCTGATATTTTTATCCTGAGATCAAATTGCTTTATGAAGTGTAGTACCAACTGACAGATAATAGTGACGCAATTTTTCTTCCTGCTGAAATTCAATAGTTGTCTGCCTGCATAATTTCGAGATAGATATAATCTGTCTTGAATTATGAGAATAATGGAACAGATCCGCCCATTTACCACTCCGAAGGTGTTAATTGTCGACATTTTATTATTATTATTATTATTATTATTATTATTATTATTATTATTATTATTAGATAGTTTTCATGTTAGCTATATTATCTTATTTATGTAATTAGCTACCATCGTGTTATACCCATTTGCAATTTAAATAAATGTATCTATTGATTGGTTGATTGATATCTCCGAGCTCCTATAGTAATCTGTTCTACAGTAATGAGTATGATGCATGTTTTATCGCAAAAGGTGTCAGTGTCTCCCTGCTGGAATGTGAGACCCAGACTCAACTTACCCATGTGCTTGAGGCAGTTTCCCTCCTAAGTATCTACCTCCAGGAGGCATCGCCTTAGCCAAAACCAACTGCAAATACACAATTGGTTTCCCGACATGGGTTGTAGTGTGGTGCATGTAAGTGTAAATGTGTGTAAGGGGAGAGGTTAGGGCAAGAAAGAGGAAGGAAAGATCACGCGCGGTTTATGGTTTGTTGTTAGGGTACTACCCCGGCATTCGACTAATGTTGATCAGAGAAAGCTATGAAAAACTACCAATTTTCGCAGCCTGCCGCTAGAATTCTCCTCGAGACAGCGGCAGAATTCAACCTCACAATGTAAGTTGTCAAAAATCTATCATCATCAGAACTCGAACCTTGGACTTCCCGTTTAGAAACAACGTAAAGACACCAACAGCCGTCGATGCGCGCGAATACACGAAATATTCAATCTATCAACCGAGCATCGAGCCGAACATCGCTGATTCTGTTTGTCGCAGAAATGAGAATGCGGTTTTTGTGGTGAGTGTGCAGCTGCGTCGAGGTCAGTGCCTTTCCCTTGCTCCAACAAATACGCGCGACAGAAGCAAACGAATTTGCCTTCGTCGCAAAGCTCTTGCGAGTTCTCCTTCCGCGACGCGGTTTTGCCTGTGGAACAATGCGTCCGTCTGCCGCATGCATGGCATTGGAAACCACTAATTGGTCCTAAGCCCCAACAGATGAAATTAGTTACGTACTGTTTCCGAGAAATGCCTCGATCTCGTTAAATTATATTTTTTGAGAAAGTTCCTGTTGGAGACAGTAAAGCGGAGCGTGCAATTAAAATGTAATTCTAGATGTTTTTGTTACCATTTCGGAGTGAGATATTGCATTCCGTCTACTGATTGGGACAGAACAGTTGTCTCGGGCACGACCTCACTTGGCCCCGACATGTCGGTTCTGGCCGTTCCCATGGGAGTGTTGTGCTGTTCTTTGACGGAATATGTCTGTTTTTTTTCTTTTGAATCTTATTAATAACACTTTAGCTTCCCTCTTGTTAATAAGGAATTAGAAGAGATGTGTTCCAATAGGAATTACAGTATTCAGTTGGATAGGATTCACTTTAAAAATAAATTTTGGCAAATATTGGAAGAAGGAGAAAATAACATATCATGCTACTCGTGTACACTTCGCGAGTTCTTCTGTGATGATTTTGGGAGGTTGATGAATGTCCTAGTATAAAAGCAACCCTAATAATGGAACATCAAAAATATATATAAATATACACAAGAACAGATTAATAAATGATATTCACAATATGTTTTGCAAAGCTAAAAATTCTTAAATTAACATTCTGTACAGAAAAGTTAAACGTTCAGCTCTATACCATCGAATTATTAGCAGGCATTAATATTTCGTAAAAGTAGGAAATAACGAAAATGGAACCACTTTTCTGGTATAATGGATTTGTACGCCAAGAACATTCCAGGAATTTGAGACTTTCGTTTCACACCATTAATACGATTCAAAGAAAATTAAACGGTCTGAAGATGTAACTCAATCGGAAAGTTCGTAATTGACAATCTTGGAGGAGACAATTAGTTTTTGTGATTTCGCAAATACCATTGTGCCCTAAGAAGAATATTTTAATCAACAGAATATTTATGTCAGCTATTTCACAGCACAAGGAGATACTTTCTGGAAATTGTCAAGAGAACATAATTAAATCTACAAAACTGATAAAATGTACGAAATATTCTTTGAATCTTTGTATGTGGAAATATCAGGCAAGTTTTCAATTATTGAAAATTCATAGTAGTAGTAGCGATTAATATTCGCATTGCTTGGAACGGGAGTACGCTTTCTCAGTAATTATTAATAGACAAAAATATAAGCAGAAAAATTATTACGCAAAAAGGAAAATAATGAAAGAAGAAGTCATACAAAGATATTCATGCCGCTTGGCAAAACAAGTTATTACAAGGAAGAATTTAAAAGGACTGTAAACTCGATAATGTAATAAATAGTAAATAATATACACATAATTCCAATCTCCATTGTTTGACAGAACAAAATCGGCGAACATAAGTTTGTGTGAAGCGACAATTTCCCGCTTTGTGCCGCTCCAGCTTGCGCGGGTGCACCCCTTTCTGGAATTGGAGGGGAAGTGCGCGCGGAGTCAGGGGAAGCTGCCCGTGCGTGCTCACAGGAACGCCTGGCTTCTCAGGCAGGCACGAATCATGGGCGGGCGCTGTTTGTCGTGCCTGGCCTAAACGAAAACCTTTAGTGTTGTAAAAATGAAGATGCTAGTTCGTATTACGCAACTAAAGAGTTTGGTTGAGAGGTATTAAATATCGGGTTTGCTCTCTTTAATGCAAGGGCGAGTAGATCGACAGCGCGAAGAGATTTCGCGGCCGATGACCACCGCAGCCCGTCTTTCGTCGGCGGCGCGCTCGCGCGGGCGATAAGCTGCGACGTGGCCGCGCGGACGCCCCCAGCTCCCGGGGCTGAGCGCTCACGCGCGCGCCGGCATTTGTCTCGTGGAGCGTGCGGACCGCCCCCGCTCTCCCCCCCAGCTCCGCTTCCAACGCCTATCCCTACCCTTTTATCCCTTCGACCAGCGCCCCCCCCTGTTCCTAGCTTCTTCGTGTCCGACACGCCCCGTATCGCAATGTCTCCCTCCGCTTCCTACATCGCCACATCCGGCGTTTCGATCCCCCTGAGTCCTGTTGCCCCCCACCCCCCGTCAGCCTCTCGACTGTCCCAAAGGGTGTTGTGGCACTTGGTTTGACATGACTTGGCAGAGCATGTTTATGCCCTAAAAATCTTGAAATACGCTTTTAAAAATATGCACATATGGCCTAAATTTTCTGAAATATACACTTAAATATGCAAGTCAAATTAACAATTTTAATTTACGCTTTACACTTTTCTAGATACAATTTAGAAGAAGCATGATTGGAAAGAAAATATATTTGTTTGCCTACTTCACAAGAGAGAGAATTGAAGTAAATATTCACCTTAGTAAAATACTTAGTAAATATTGTATTTCTTCTGGCTGGCTTAAAAAACGTTATCAAGAATTATCCTACAGTTGCATAAGTAGTTTATGCTCTATAGAAAAATCTAAGACTGTAACTAAATCTTTCGAATCAATGATCGCTCAAAAATCAAAGTATTCTATGAAAATATGAAACGTTACACAAAGAAGTCTTATGTTAACAAAATATGCAAAATATGCGCCTATAACAACACAAATATGCACCAACAGGAAAAATTAGCCAAATATGCATAAATGTGCACTAACATATTGATCTTTATAGCATCACAATCTAACTAAATGTCAAGAAATTTCATTTAGCTATGAACTGAAGCAACGGACAAAAGTATGCAAAATCATAGAAATCCACTCCCTAGATATTGTTCGGTAGTGTTCTAAAGTACTAAATATAGCCACGTCCATTTTCTCCATTTAATGTATGGATATTTCAGAAAAGATTTGTTGGCCGGTGTATGATTTTAGATTCAATAAATTATGTGCATCTGATATTATTTTAATTCATATTTGAGAATACTTGCTCTCAAGAGACCAGAATTAACCGTAAGTAGTTGAGACTTCTTGGCGACGTACGGTTGTTTACTGCAAATCAGCCCTTGCTTATGGCTTAAATTAATAACATGGCCAGAGTTTTTATATATTTGTTGAGCACTTGGAACTTGTTGAATACTACATATTTTGTGTCAGGTGTAAACTACATTTGAATGATATTTTCCTTATTGGCTGATACCGAATTTCTAATTATTGGTTTAGTCTGTGTGCCCCATTACAATTCACTGTAACTTTTTTAAAGGGACCTGGTATGATAAATTTTGTTTCTGCAACCTCTGACTCTCTGAGGCATGATATACACATATTATTATTTAATTTCATCCACGTATAGTTGCAAGGCCTACTTCAACTGTAAAGACAAGAAAATCTGAAATTCAACTTTTCAATAATGATTAAAAATAATTTTAAATGTACACTAATGAAGCCTATATAAAATAACAGACCAGTCCAAAGAAAAATGTATTGATTATTCCTTTTTTGTATACTCTGTTGCATTGATTTTACGAACACAATTAGATTTCAAACATAATTGTAATTGAAAGCAGTAATTTAACCCATGTTCTTCAATAAACTATTCAGAAATTGGAATGAACTTTTTTTTTTGCGAATAATTTTTTAAAGACTGCAGAACGGCTACTTTGATCTTTCTAACATGTTTACCCCATTCAAACATCAAAAGCCAAAAACTCCTTCTCCTTCCCCATATTTTATGTTGCTTTCAGTCAGCGACTTTAATGATTTCTGCTTCCCACACGTTCCCAAACTTACTAGACGCCACATTGTCTCTCGACACTACATGCTGCGCAGTTTTTCTATTGCATTACCTAACAACGGGCTCACCTAACTACTTCAAGGGCTGGCACCTTTTTACTCGCACATCACCATTCTATTGACGTCTGTACTTAATTTCAGCAGGCTAGTTTCTTTCCATTTTAATATCATAGAACTACAACGTGTCACCCTTATACCATCTCATTTCCTGAGCGTCCCAAAACTCCATTCCATTGACGTCTGTACTTTGTCTCAGTAGTCTAGTTCCTTTCCATTTTAATATCATAGAACTACAACGTTTCACCCTTGTACCATCTCATTTCCTGAGCGCCCTACTCCTTCCCTTGATCATTTCACTACCGCACTTCCCCACCCCATCACCATCATACGACCAATTCATCATCACTCAAATCCATCTCCGTATCACGCCACATATACATAGTCTACCCTTCATCTCTCCATCACCTCACCAAACCCTCTCTCCTTCTATTCATCAAGCAAACAATCCATCACGCGGACAAGCATTCGCCTCACCACTCCGTCATCCAAGCCCTCCAAACCCTCCGCACCCCACATGGCCACAACCCACCTCCCCTTGCCCTGCCGCCCACCGCTGCCTTGCCGTCCCGTCATTCCATGACCTCGCCACTCCTCACACTCCTTC